>JBBPEA010000032.1:0-392498 GCA_039096215.1 Blastocystis sp. NMH | reverse complement strand
TAACAAATCTTGGTAATGTTGTTGAACAGAATAATCAACTTGCTGGCTTACAAACAGCTATGCTTCACCAGATAGGATATAATACTGAAAAGATGCTTGCACAAAATGATTATAATCAATGGTTGCTTCAGAATGGTTTCAATTACATTGCTGGCACTCTCCAAGATCAAGTATATAATGCATACAAGATGTTATGTGATCGTCCTGTAACAGTTCAATACTTAACTGCTTACGAAATGAATCTACAGGATAGATTATTGAAGGATAGACCTGATAATGTTAGAATAGAACTTATTGAAGATGCAAATCAAATTACCCCTGCAATAAATACACAAGTTGTAGAAAATGGTGATACTGGTAATCTTGAATATCTTCGTAATGAATATGTGTTCTTCATGAATATATTAACAAATTATATCACAGATCAAACATTTATTAATTTTGCAAAGAGTATTGGATTTAGTAGATTCTTTAATGCTTATTTACAAAGAAATGATAATGATCTTTTGTTTGGTGTGTTTATCAAACTTGCAAACAGAGTTGAATTAAGTGAAGATGACTATAATTATATGACAAATCTATTCAATAGTATTCCTTTAAATGTTGATACAAATATGAATAATCTAATTGAGAAGACTGCTGTAGATATTCACAATATGATGAATAGTGAAAATTAATAAATCTTTTGTGATAATTTTACTTTGAACTTTGCATCAAAGTAAATAAAAATATTTTTATTTCACAAGTAAATAATGTCAATTCCATTTACAGTTGATGTTTCTGCATTTTATGGTTCACCTTCTCAAGGCGAACAATCCTCTAATACCATTGTTGATAAACGTAAAACACTGAATCTTCATAAGAAGATTAATCAACCTGTTACAAAGAAGTCTAGAAAGAACAAGAAGGAAACAGGAGGAGCTATTGGTATGCAAGATCCACAAGGAGGAGCTATTGCTGTGCAATCGCATACACCTCAAGGAGGTGCTATTGCAATGAAAGAAGGTTCTGCAATTGCGTTTAATGAACAGCAACTCATGAACGAACTAACAGGATTAAAGAAAGGATCAGCTCTACCAGCATTAGCAGCAACGATTATTCCTACTTTAATTGAAATGGCACCACAAATTATTTCTGCAATCAAGTCTATGAAGAAAGGGAGTGCCATTAAAATTGGTGGTGCAAGTGCTATTTTTCTTGATGGTGTTGATCCTTCAAAGTATGAAGATATGATCAAAGTTATGAAAGCTATTGATCGTCAAAGAAAGAATCTTATTAAGGAGGGTGGTGCTATTAAAGTCGGAAGTGGTAAAATGGGGTCCTTCTTTAAGAACGCATGGAATAATATCAAATCGTGGTATGGAAACAACGCTGATAAACTGAAGCCTATTACTGATATTCTTGTTAATTCTGCTGTTAACTCTGCAAATAAGATGATTGACAAAGGTGTTAATTATGTTGCTGATAAGACAGGATCTGATACAATGCGACAAATTGGTAATGTTGTTGGCAATATGGCTAAAAATACTGTTCAAAATACAGCAAGTGCTGTTCAAAATTATAAGGGAAGCGCTTTACCTTGTTCTTATGATATTGATCAACTTGATAATACAACTGTTCCTAAAACTGTTGCTTCGAAAAAAAAGAAGATTCTAACAAGTTTTGTAAACAACGATCATGTGCAAACAGAATCAGCAATTCCAGTAAAAAAGAGCAAGAGTGTTTACAGTTAAATTGTAGCGTTGTTGAAAACAACGCGGGATTACAGTTTAACTGTAATCCCTTGAAACATTCTGATGCTAAAAACAATACTAAAAAAGATCGTGCACTTCATAAGATATATACATATGGATATATGAATGTTGATGCGAATCCTTTGTCGTTCAATGAGATCAAACGTCTTGCACGTGATTTACAAATACCTGATTTCAAAGTACTCGAGCTTGAACAATATAAACGTCTTGTAAAGAATTATAAGGAACCTGAAAATTGTATTATCTTTCTTCCATATGATGAAAATCCAAATAGAGGCCATTATGTTTCTTGTTTCAGACAATCTGATGGAAGTTTGAATTATCAAGACAGTTTTGGTGATTTTGGATATAATAAACACCTTGGTAAATCATTTGATCATTTTCCATTAAGTGATGTTAAGAATCGTGTATTTCATACAAACAAAGTAAAATACCAATCAGTATTTGCAAACAATTGTGGATATCTTGCATTATTACATTTGTATACTCATGACGAGCTCGATCCAATGATCGAGCGTGCAGTCTGAAAGACTGCTTGACCATGTCAAACACGCAGTTTGAGCTTCGCTCAAACGAGAGTTGTCGAAGACAACTCTCTGAATGAATTATACAAGACCATATCTTCTTCGTAATCCTTTACGGGATTGCTTTTTACTTTGAAGAAACTCGTTTTGATTGTATGTATTATTTGCAATTGATTCTTTTGGCTTTTGTATTAATTTGAATTCACTTTGATTAAACTCTTGTGTATACTCTTTTGGCTTGATTTCAATAGCATCTTTCACATCAATCAATCTCTTTGTTTTATTAGCAGATTTGTTTTCACTGGTTGAAATATCTTTACGTTTGATTCCTAATTCATCTTCAAGCTGTCTTAACATTTTGTTTTTCTCTTCCACTTCTTTGTGTTTTTGTTCATCGATAATACCTTTTGGTAATTTCGATTTCATCTTGTTAACAGCTTGTTGTTTTGATACAAATTCATATGGAATGTATTCAACAAGTCTATCATCGTCGAGATAATACCATCTACTGTTTAATCCATTTTTAATATCATTCAACACTTCTTGTAAATTTGAAGGTGCTGCATTTCTTTTTAATTTCCTCCAAAGATCTTCTCGATCAAGAATATTATAAAATAAAAATATCTTTGTAACATTGTCAAGAAAGTTATTATCCAGATGTGTAAAACCCTGAAATGCTACAAAACAAGAGATTTTACTATGACGTGACATGATTGCCATGTTCTTCATGAAATGGACTACCCAATGATCAGATTTCTTTGTGTACAAATCGTCAAAAATATAGATCGCAGGATATGTTGTGTCATTATAGATGAAATTTGAACTACCATCATCGTTTAAATCTTCATAACAAGCAGCTTCATCACTTGAAAAATCTGGCTGTTTATCTTTATCGGTATTGATCCATTGTGTTTTGATACCCGCAATGTTTGCAACATGCTTAAGAATTTGGGGGCATTTGTTTTTATAGCTTTGCAGACCCATGAAGAAACAGATCTTATCGAATGAATGAGGTATTTCATAACAGAGTTGATTGATCAAGAAACTCTTGCCAGACTTACTAGGTGCGATTATCAGTGTGAATTGATTCATGAATGTGTCTTGACAATCGACGTCCCATTGAAAGCCCATAACGCCTAATGACTGTTTATTCTGTTTCAAATCGAACAGTTGATCTTCAATTGTCTGAACAGGTTGAATATAATCTGTCAACTCACGAAGAATTCTATAGTATTGTGACGTTTTTTCCTGTTTTGTTTCTTCTTCATCTTCTGTTTCCAATTCATTTAATCGTTCTTTGACATGATTTTCGATTGTTTCAGCCTGTTTTAAACTTCTTGGATTTCTACGTGTGATTCTTTTAAATGTGTAAGGATTCTTGTTGTTGAGTTTCCTTATTCTATTCTTAATTGCAAGAAGTGTTGTATCTATCGCTGTTACATATGGTTCTTCAACATATTCTCCTAAATCATCATTATTACTCATTTATTCAAAGGGAAAAACAAAGTAAAAAGTAGACAACTCTGTTTAAGCGATCAAAGATTAAGCGTTATTGGCACGAATCATAATAAGATGCATCTGTGTTGTTTTGTCAGCACTAGGTGGATTCTCGAAGTTGATCTCAAATTGGAGTGTATTGGTAGCCTTTTGTGGGTACCATTCACTGATTGGGAATGCGTATATCTTGAATTGATTGATCCATGTCTTATATGTTAACAGGGTGTCAAATTCATCAGAACGAGAATTACATAAGTAGTCCATCCACTCGAAGAAAGTATGATCAATACCTTCAGGTGTGTTGCTATTATCTACATTGATTGGACGAGCAGTTTCTCCAGCAATCTTTAGTGTTAAGTTGCTGAATTTAACATCCTTTAATTTTGAGAAATCACCATTTTCATCTGTAAAAAGCATGAACATCATCTTGATAGGGAAGTTAACAATGACATTATTATCAACAAACTTTTGTTTTGCAGGAATGTTGAATGTTTTTGTCATTATTTGATTCTTTACAAGTTGTGTATCCTCTGGGTCAAATACATCATCTGCTGATGTTTTGTAACTATGATACCACACTTTACAGGTGTCAAAGAACACACCAGAAAATGCTGTATCTGTTCCATCTATATTAATTTTATCATTTTCTATATAGAAAAATGCATCATCGTTTGTAGGAATGATTTGAGCATCCATTTGTGTGAGATTAATGAATCTTTCTTGTGAACATCCTTCAAAAATGTCTGAGAAGTTTACATTAATTGTACAATATGCTTCTCTTGATCCTTTCTTTTGAATGAACTTTAATTTGTTGAAAAAGAGTTGTCCATTGTATGGTCTACATGCAAGTTCAGCAGCATTCGATGTTTTATTAATATCATCATCAATAGCATCATAGTAGATGTATGAAAGTTCTTTTATATTTTCATTAACAACATGATTATGTTTGTTATCTGTAATAGCGTTAAGAAGCCCTCTTACCATACCAATATTTTCATTATCAGCGCTTAATGGTAAATTTTTAAGTGTGTCACCATCAAAATAGGTATATGTAACTTTAGTGTTGTTAACAATACCAGACATATTTTTCTTAACAGGAACAAGAAGTGTTTGATCTTTTGTTGCATCAGCAGTTAATCCTGTAATCTTGAGCTTGAATGTTATACGACTTTTGTAAAGATCGAAATAACAATCATCACCACTTGGAGCAATTGTAAAGTTAATTATATCATTACTTTTGATATTGTTTGACTGGTTCGAGAATACAATCTGATTCTCATAGTTGTGAACTGGTGGAACAGTAGTCATTTTTATAAGGAATAAAAAAAGAAAGTATTTCTTCTTTTATTGTTTCACAATAAAATGCAAATGCTTTACTTCCAAAATGGGATATATAAACACAAGAATATGCCAGAAAAACAAAGTAGCTATATCATAAACAATAGTAATGAATCACTAAATTTTCAAGAGTATATTCCATATTCTAATTGTGTGTGTACACTCAACATCATAGATCCTGTAAAATACATTAATACAGGTTGTTTGAAACTTTCATTTGATGGTATTTCTCTTATTGTATATCCATGGATGCAAGTGTTTTATATAACTGTCAAAGATCTTACAAGTGTTGTAATTGGAGATAATGCACACGGACATTTATCTGTAACTCCTCTGTAAAGGTCAAGCTGTTCAGAGAACTGCGTGGTTTGACCAAAAGGTCACACTCTTTCTGTCGTGACATGAATATTAATATTCTTTAAATCCTGTGAATTTGTTGTAATAGACACTTTTTCTGGTTTGTCAACTTCAACAAATCTTGTTACATGTATGTTTACAGGTGTGTATTGTCCAATTGTAAACGATTGAATAGATGTTCCAATTTTAATAAAAATTGAAAATGGCGAATCAGTGAAAGTGTCTGTACTTTTATCAATAGCATCATAAAAACTCTCTGATAGATTTGCAGAAATATCAATTGCTATTAAGTATTTTCCGGATAAAAGTTCTATTATCGAGTTGTTGAATGAAGAAAATACACTTGTTTCAATTTTTCTCGCATTACAACGAAGATCATTATTCTCATTATAATAAAGATAGTTCATTTACTATGGAAAACAATAATATTGGATGTTTTAAAAGATTTAAACAAGCTTTGAAGTGTTGCAGAAATAATAAACATAAAATTGCTTTGAAAACTACGTGTGAAGATACATGTTGTTGTCACGGTAAACAAGTTTTGGTGATAGCATTTGATGAAAAGAGTTCTGATAGTGATTCAACAGATATTTCTATTACAGAGGACAACAAAGTAAAAATAAAATAAATGTGATGTGTTTTTTTTTTTACTTTGTTAAACCTCCATAAACGTAATAGACCCAAGATTTGTATTATCTGCATATGCGAGATTCACACCAATTGCATTGAACGTTTCGTCTGGTTCAATGACAATTTGCGGGGTTTCACTAATCAACGATTTCGAAATACCTCTGAAATGCAGATCAAGAATTCCTGACTCAGGATGATATATATACTGCGAATCGATAATATTATTATTATCGCTACCCAGCTTGAGAGTAATCTTTGCTGGTCGAACCATATTGTCAAACACACTCGTATCATTCACAATATAAGAGAAATGTGCGTCTACATAAAACTTACTTTCAGCTTTCAGCTTATACGTCGAATCAAATGCAACATTCTCATCGCCACTAGAAATCATCACACCTGTTCCTAATGTAGGAACTCTTCCACTTTTTGCAGACAGTTTATAAGTCACACATAAACGTTCAACAGTCTCGCCTTGTCCAAAAGATACATTTCCATCTGCATCAACATTGAGATTATAATTACCGGCAACAGTGGGAACAGTGACATTATGAACAGTTCCCTTGTTATATTGTAGAGATAAAATGTTTGGCTCCGTTCCTAAATTAAAACAATGTTGGTAGAGTGTTTGAGCATTTAAAGCAGCCATCTTTATTCCTTGACTATCATGTTGCACATAGAAACTACCCCTATTACACGCAATTGCTTTCCAACCACTAGTATCACTATCATAATAGTATAAACTTGGTGTTGTAGGAATATCAAGTTTATACTGATTCTTAATAACCCCATCCTTTGTAATATTTTGTGTAGTAAATCCAGTAGCACCCGTATTAATAATTCCACATAATCCATTCGCTTCTGTAGGCATTTCAAGCTTAGCAAAACCATCACGATTAACTGCGACAGGAATGAAAGGTTTTGTGGGAATTAACACTTTCTTATTACTGTCCTTAAAGCTACTTGTTGTAATATCTGTCTCAACCTGTTTCATCGTGATATTACCGTTTGACACATTGAATGCATAATCACCATTCAATCCACTTGCATCCAGACGTTTAATATGACCATTACTATGAACAATGAATTTGTCATTACCACTAGGAGATTCGCTCATTTTTAACTTTGTAAAGAAAAAGAAAAAAAGAAAAGTAAATGAATAATGAAGAGAAAGAATTACGTTCTCGAATGAAGAAACGTGGTTCATTCAGAGTCTATATGAATCACTTTACAAGGAATATTTACTACATCGATTTGATAGACTTTTCTAGTAAACAGAATAAGTGGATTCAACAACAAATTCGAGAAAGTAATACAGTGAATTTCAATAAGAACAAAGGATATAAGTATATTCTTGTTTGTATTGATGGTTATTCAAGATATTTAATGACACGTTTGTTAAAATCGAAAGATGCAAGAGCTGTTTGCAATGCTATGCAGGACATTATTAAACATTATGGTACTCCAAAACATATCAATTGTGATCAAGGAACAGAGTTTGTAAATTCTTTCTTCAAGAAGAACATCCTCGAAAAATATGGTATAAAGATGTATCATATGCATTCTGATAATAAAAGTGTCTTTGCAGAACGTGTTATTCGAACAATAAAAGAATATATTATTGGTCCATTCAATCGTTCAAAAGGAATATGGTATGAATATATTGATGCAGCTGTTAACAAACACAATAATCATGTTAATAAAGATACAGGTTATACTCCAAATGATATATGGAAGAAAAACATTGTCTATTACGAAAAGAATGAACCTAATAATTTATCTGAGAAAGATACAACACCACAATACAATATCGGTGACTATGTAAGAATCGTAAAGAAACCGAATCTATTACAGAAGTCTTCACTCACTTATAAATGGTCTGAAACACTCTATGAAGTCACTGATATTGACACATCTTTCATGCCAATTATGTACTCTCTTAAAAATACTGAAACGGGTGAACAAACAACAAGAAAGTATTACTATTGGGAGTTATTGAAGAGTAAGTGTAAACCTGTTATTAAATCAATTATTCAAACAAGATCACAAAGTAAAAAGAATCCTGAAAATTTAAAACAAGCAGCTAGAACACATAGACCTGTTACTCGATCAGTTACACGATCAGTTACTCAATCAACTCGAAAACGATCAAAATAGATTTAAAGTTTTTTAAAAAGACACAATTTGGTATATTCGATTCAACAGTAATTGTTACACCTTCAAAATTATTTTCCATCAAACAACTATCTGTAAATGTATACACATTCTTTAATGTATCGACAAGCTTTGCATGTAATACACATGTAGAATTGACATGAACTTTTATATAATACTCACATTTAAGAACATCATCAAAAGAAACACAAGACTTCCATGTATCTTCAAGATCTTGATTGTAACAAGATAATTTGGAAGTAACAAGAAAATTACCTTTAGTAAGATTAAATTGAATGCTTGCATCTGTTATTGAAGTTGTTTCTGAAGGTGCATAATCGAGTATAAATGCATTATTTACTTTGACTATGATTTTAGCATCTGTCCAAGAATACTGTGGATTCCCATCAGGTTTTGTTTCTCTAACAAGCACGTGTAAGCCATCTTTTTCAGGCATATTCAATAACATATTATCAAGTTTTTTGAATGTATACTCATTTCCATTTGAAGAAAATATATATGACATTTTTTATTGTAAAGCAATAAAATGGAGTATAATAAATGTTATTACAAAACAGATATGAATACATGGAAATCAATACTGTTAACCTGTGAAAAACATAACATTAAACTTGCTGACATTATTATACACACAAAATACAAGATCAATTCAGAACGTATCTTTGGATTTTCTGAAATAACTCCACAAGAAAATGTCAATTGTGGTATGATCTTACATAATTACAATTGTAATCAAACAGTTTTTACAACATCTACAACAAATAAATATTTTACTAATGATGAATGGAACTTTCTCTTACCAAAATTACAAGAGTATAATCTTGTGAATAAACCTGTAAATTTCTTTTTTCATGTTGCAGATCCATTAAGAATTATAGAAGTTACTACACCAACAAGAAAGATTTATTTCTTTTCAAATTATTATGTACGCCTTGTTTACAAAATTCAAAGTAAAGAAATACCATCTGAATTAACAGATCTATTTGTTGATAATGGTGCTTGTTTGAATGCGATTTACGTGAGACACTACCAAAGGTCGTAACAGAGTTGTAAAACAACTCCTTATCAAAGATAATTCTTAATAGTATCCAAACGCTTTTGTATGAATAGCATCATCACAGACATATCGTTTGTTATCAAGACATGTGAACAACACTTTACTTTGTGTTTGTGTTTTGATAGACATCTTTGAATTAGCAATTCGCTTGAAAGATCCTGTTAGAATAGCATCTTCTTTCTTTTCAGGGAATAAGATACGTTTATACATTTCAATATTCTTGATATTGATTGAATGATTATCAACATCTGTAACAGATCTAGGAACGCCTTTAGCAGCATTATGAATAACACTCTTTTCATCGAGAATACAATACAATTTTGGTCTTAATCCGCAGAATTCTAAGATTCTATTACCTTGATGTTCATCTTTAAAAATCGGTCCTGCAACCTTCTTGTTATAATTTACAAATGATTCAAGTGTAGGAAACTCACTGCTTTCATCATAGTGTTGATTGCAGTAATCAACCAGTTTCTTATAGAAAAAACTTGATGTATCAAGTTCACTGAAATCAAACGACTTGTAATTATCAAGCATCTTCTTAACAGTATTGTTGTCAGTGATTTTAACGATTAAAGAATCTGTATCTTGACCAAGCAATGTAACACTGTTGAATGTTGTTTTCAATTTGTTGTAATAGAAGTCATAAATAATATATTTTGACATATCAAGAATAGCAAATCCAATAAAGAAAGGTTTCATCATACGTTTGACAGGATTAAATAACTTTGCAATCCAAATATTATCATCATAAAGTTCCATACCATCAATCAGATCAATAGTATACTTCGATATGATAGCATTTTGTTCTTTCTTGTTCATAGCAATCTTGACTTTCATACGTTTCAATCCTGTCTCCACAAACTTGCCATAGATCGAATTTGCAAGAAGTTTAAAGAGATTCTTAAGAACAGCTGTCTTCGATTTAGCACGAAGTTCAGATAGTTGATTAACATACTCAAAGATGTATGGAGCCTGCTTGAATTTTATGATATTGTGAATTTTAGTGACTCTATAGCCCAGTTTTACACCAAGTTGTAACATACTGTAGTGAACAACATAGTGATTCTTTGGAAGAAGATCACAGATTAATTTCTCTGTTTTATCATTTTCATTCAACATATCTGCAAGATCATATTTCTTTGCAAATTCTTTCATATAAGGTGAATACTCGCCAACACGTTGTGTAGGAAATAAAGGAAGATCATTGAACTTGTCAAAATACTTCTTGTCACATTCGATATCACACTCGATGAAAAAGCCATATTTATCAAACGTATCAAGTGAAAGAACCCATTTATTTGGATCCATAGATCTAATATTCTTCCAGTCATCTTTTGTATTATACACAATATCATAGGGCATCATCCTATGCATAACACCTCCATAGAGATTGTTTGCATCCAGATAGAAGATTGAATCATCTTCACTTTCTTCACTAGTAGCATATCGTGTAGTAATTTGTGTAAGACCTCCTCTAAGATTGTCCTTCAAAGAGATGAAGGTGTCCATATCTTTATTGCTAAGAAGACGTATTCCTCCACATTCATGAAATTCTGACATACGTTTCATAAAAATATCATGCATTTCTTGTTCAGTGTGTCCTTCGTTCGCAGAGATTTTCATTTGATATTTTGTCCATTTCTTTGCTTGTTCTTCAAAACGAGATGTATCCTCATTCGAAATATTCTTTAAGAAAAGACTGTAAGACATTTGAGGTGTTGTAATATAATGTGCAGGATCAACATTGAATGTTTTGAATGTAGAGTTTCTGAAATGTTCGAAAGAATCTGCAAGAAGTGTAACATCAAGAATATTATATAATTCATAGTAGTCTCCCCAATTGTGGATATCAAAGGTCTCCCAGAGTAATTTCATATGATTGTAGTCTTCTTGTGACATGAATGTATTTGATAATTCATCATAACACTTATCAATCTTAGGAATTCTCTGGTTCTTAAGAGTATTGTAAGATGTAATCAAATTATAAAACATTGGTTCCTTACGTGTCATCAATTCAATATAAGAATCATCATAATGCTTGTTATGATCAATCAGATATTGTTTGAGTAGTTGTTTCGTTACAGGATAGTTGTTCAAATCAGAACCAAGAGTTTGATTTACAATATTCTTCAGACTGTTTGAAATCATCTTGTAACTGTCTTTAAAGTCGATATTATTAAAAGTGATTAACATTTCTTTATCCATTGCTGTTGGAATCACTTCAAGTTTACATTTTGGATTAGCACTCTTATACTTTGCTAGAATTCGCATAATAAAAGTGTTATCATATCGACTTGCATTATGGAAATACACAGGAAGTTTGTAAGTTGTCTTATTGAACGATAGTTGTAAATCACACTTTGAGCAGCAAGTACATATATAATCTCCAGCATTGTAGTATTTTGTTTCAACACCATTAAAATACTCACCAGCAATGTGTGCATGATGTCTTACTTTCACACAAGTGTTTGTAGCATGTGTAGATTCAAGAATTTGATACTCTTTCTTTTCAGCAATAGTAGCCTGATGACAGTGAATCTTTGCTTCAAGCTCTTTCATACGTTGTTGATTATCATATCGATCTTGTTTGATATTCTTTGTTTCTTTGATTTTTGCAGACATCTCTTCATTTGTTTTCAATACAGCATAACATTCACGATCCATAGGTTTTTCAGGATATGTAAGACTGACTTTGTTTCTAGCATAAACATCAGCATCAATAACATCATCACAAGATAATTTATTCATTTCACATGCTTCTTGATAATACTTCTCATAGAGATTTGTATAATTCATGTAGTCCTTATAAAATATGTTGTCCCATTCATCACAATAATGATCATATACATATTGAAACTCTTTTTGTCTATTATCTTCATTCTTTACAACAGTTTTATTTTCTTCATCACTCATATCACTAATAGACTTCTCAGTATAAGCATGATATTCATAATAGAAAGGAATGTTACAGGAATCATTAATAAGATTATAGTATTCATTCAACTGTTCTTGAGAAGCTTGTTTCTCATAAACAAGTGATTTCAATTCAAACATTCTTCGTATCATTTTAGAATACTCTTCAACAGAAGTATTATTAAACTTCTTGTAATTATCAATCATTTCTTGCAGAGTAGTTTCATCAATAGGATTATACTCATAATTATTTTGTAGATAATCACAGTAGTAATAATACTTTTCTTCGATATCACTTTCACTTTGGACAGTCTCAGGAAGAGATTCTTTTAGAACATTAATACGTTCTTTCATTTCATCTTTTGTTACAAGTTGTACACCACAATAAGGACATTGCTTACTATTGTAATAATCTTCATTCACTTCAGGAGTAACAATCATATTATGCTCATCGAAAAGCTCATTAACAACAGAATTCTTAGTATCAATCAGATAATCGATAAAAGAAACAAAATCACGAGGAGATTCATTAGGACCTCTAAAAACTTTATATTCTGTTGAAATATTTGGAATTCTGCTAACACGTGCAACAGACAACATAATAGGCTTGTGATTACCTTCTTTGTCAATTGAAGATTCGAAATCTGCATAACAAACAACAGGAGCATACATTTGATATCTCTGATTAGACCATTTCAAACGAGAATCATTCGATCCTTCAAGAATGTATTTCTCACTCTCAGATACTTTATCAGGATGACATTTAATTTCATGCTTCAATACATTCTGTTTTGTTGAAGAAAATACGCACCAGCGGCAATTAACTTTTCTATTATTGTGACAGTTTCTAGTAGAATTGCTATCCATTACATGTTGTTTGAATGGAATAGGATCCTTTACAAGCGTGAAATGTTTTCTTTCATTCTTGATGTCATTTAGAATACAAAGATATACATTGGTCTTATCAGTTCTTTCAATTGTATTAAGAGGATAAACAGGTTGAATGGTAAAATTCTCATAGTTTTCTTGTGAAGTAGATGTCATATCAAATCCATCTAGCATATTGAATTGGTAACAAGTAATATAAATATCTAATAGATTTTCAAGAGCTCTAAAATTCTCAATACATTCAACAAAAGGTTTATTATCTTGAATATTCACAAGAGATTCAATCTCAAGAATTGAATGACCAAACACTAAATTCTTATTAGGTTTATTCCAATATTTAGAATAACCTTTAGCATTACATACATGTCGTGCTTTAATGATAGATTGACCATTACTAGCGAGAATTAAACATCTTTGCAGACATCTATTATCATCAATGCATGGATTTATAACAGTTAAACCAAGTATTACAGGTGTTTTTATTCCTGCACCAACATTTACTTTGAGAGGAATCATTGTGAAAGAAAAACCGATATTACCAACATAATTCCATCCAGAGCCCTCAAGTTCCAATCTTTCAACTTCTTGTTGGTAAACAGTGATTAAATAATTTACAATCCACTCTTTTTCATGTCCAGCTGTTATAATTCTTTGATGAGCAGGTCTATTATCAGTAATCATTCGAGTATCAATAATACTCTCTCCATCATGGATTTGTGTCATCTGAATAATACACTTGAAATCAATAAGATATTGAGGAGAATTCTCCCTCTCTCCTTTCATAATATATTTTACAACAGTGTTACAGAAGTTTTCACGATATCTTTGAAAGTCATTTTCTGAAAGAAAATCATTACCATTGTAAAATAGAGGATCATTCTTAACATCTGTAAAATTACTTTCACCTTTAGAAGACACTTTGAAACCACTTTTTGTTTTCATTAATTTGAAATCATGAGTCTCCTTATATTTTCCAGTCTTTTCTTTGAACATTTTATGATCAACAGTATCATAGTGAACAACACTGTATCCTAATTCAGAATTGACAACATTGTCACGTTTATTGATATTATTAACAAGCTTATCAAATCTTTCAGATTGTTTGATAGTCTTTCTATGGATACGTCTGCTTTCAACAGAAGACTCATAATCACTAAGAGGTTGTACTCTTTGATCTGTGAATTGTCTTCCATTCCAATTATGTTTCTTGTAAAGTTCATTCCATGCTTTTGATCCGACAACAACTTTTGTTGAAAGATCATTAGGATTATATACACGAGTCTTCTTTTTTGTTAATTTCTGCACAACATACTCAGGATGATGTTTCTTATTATAATCTCTTGCACGATTCTCAATAACAACATCTGTGTTATTATAATTCACAAGTGGTTTAGGAGCTAAAAAATTATTTTTATCATCAATAAAGAATTGGTTCCTGAGTTTATTATAGACTGTTCCATTCACTCTAATCTTTCTGCCTGTTAAGGGGTTAATCACACTTTGCATTTTTACTTTGGAAAAGAAAAAAATTTCTGATTTGTAAATGTTTAATAAATAATGCGCATTCTTTAAATCAAAGTAAAATAGTTTTATAAAAATTATATAATACAAAGTAAAATAACACAAAGAATTACTCATTAGTATAATTGATATAATCGATAAGTATTTCTTTTGACACATAGTAATCATCTTCAATAAGATGATCACATCTCTTATGATTACTTCTAGTATAGTGAAGAACTTGATAATTATCACCAAGACTATCAAAATATAAACAAGTAAGATCTTCATCAAGATATTGTTGAAACTTGTAAATGTTTTCTTCATAATCATTCACATGATACAGTTTCACACCATTAACAACAACTGTTTGAATCATACATCCTGCAATATATTCAATACTACCACTTTTGAATTTCATTGTTGCTATTTATAATAACAAACATTTACAAGATATTTATATCATTAGTTCTGATTTTCACTTTGTAGTAAGACAATATTCTTGATAGCATTATAGTATTTAGAAATGTTAGTCTTTGTCACATACTTCTTATTCTCACGAGCACCTATGTAACAAGTACTTTTACCAAATTCGAAACTTTCAGTAAGAGTTTTTCGAATAGCCTCAACATCATCTAGTGTATAACTACCAACAGCAAACTCTTCAATTGTTGGAACTTCAATGATCATTCGACCAGAGGAACTCATTTATATAAATGAAAACAAAGTGAAAAAAAAATATCACACACTCACTCAATACTTATATCACCATCATACATGAATTCATTGTATATATCCTCATCAAAAGGTATATCATCATCATCAGAATCACTTTCCACTATAAGTTGATTCTTTTCTGGCCAATAAGAAATGCAATCAAGTTTAAACAACTTCATAAATTCTGGTCCACCAACAGTTATATATCGGTGTGTAAAAGGATTAAAAGTCTTAACAGGTGTTTCAATATTTGGATCCTTCACAAGACAATTATTCTTTGGATCGTGAACATATCCATCTGCTATCAAATCAAAAAATGCTTTACTGGGTATTCTTAATCTCTTTCCAGTTTTTGGATTTTTCATATTTACTAATATCAAAATAACAATATTTTAATTATTGAAAATAGTTGCGCACAAGTTGAGGATAAATGTGTGATACTAATATAATAGTAGTATAGGTATACATCAGTGATCACAATGGACAAGTTGTTATAGACCTCGGTCTATGATGACATGCTCATGAGTTCGATGCTCGACGAACTCAAGTTTTCCGTAAGGAAAATAGAGCACTGTACAAACGATTGCAATACAATCGCTTGCTATAGTTGAATAGATGTAGTATGTTGGCTTAACAAACCAGTGTGCTATGTCGACATATGCGAAGAGCGTTGTCACTCACTTGACAACCGTGTGTGCAGCAGCGGACCTGCTGCGGAAGCCATAAAATAATAAACCTTTAAATTATATAATTAAAAGAATCTAGGCTTCTTAATCATACGGCTTTATTACACTTTTTCACTTTGGTCAATTCTGGTCAATCATTGCGTTCCATATTCGGGCACCCATCGTGAGTTCAAAAATCACTAAAATGACCTGCGCACTTTTTACTTTGGAGAATTGTGGCTGAAAATAGTGCACACTTTTTTGTCCTTATTTTCCGTGGTGGGGTCCTGTAAATCGTGCATGAAATTGCTGGAAAAAAAAGTGCACAATTTTTTGTCCTTATTTGCTGTGGCTGAAAATAGTGCACAATTTTTTAACCTTGTTGATGGTGGATGGTCCAGTAATTCGTGCATGAAATTGCTGGAAAAAAAAAGTGCACACTTTTTTGTCGTTATTTGCTGTGGCTGAAAATAGTGCACAATTTTTTGTCCTTATTTTCCGTGGAGGGGAATGGTATTCAATTTTATGAAATTTTTTTTCCGTGGAGGGTCCAGTAATTCGTGCATGAAATTGCTGGAAAAAAAAGTGCGCATGGTACGCCATTTTATACTACTGACTGATTATTCAGATTTGCCTAAACTACAATCCATTCAACTTGGTACATATGTGTTTGGGGGTGATTGCAACCAAAAGACGATTAGCACTAAACCCTACAACTACAAGAACTCATTAACGATGAGAAGTAAGAGAATGAGCTGATGAATGAATAGATCTTCCTTCATTGACAGAATTCAAAGGAGATTCAAGCAATTTCATTGATATCGGAATAGTGATTCTTGAGAGTAGTGATTTTGTGTTTGATTGATGTAGATATCCCTCTATTGTCATCTGATGGAATCCAGTCACCTAGCTTCAGCAACACCTACTCCCTCCAATCCTCAAGTAATCATTCTCCCATTTCGTCATCTCTCGATGCTACTGCCTTGGAGTATTATATCAGTTTTGAAGGCAAAACACCTTCTTCAACTATTCATGTTGTGAGGAATCGAGAAGAATTGAACTCCATTCCTCTGGATGTGAAGGACTTGTGGATTGGACGTATTGATACGACAGGACTCACAGAATTGTCATTCAGCAAATACCAGTCACTGAAGTCATTAGTGATTGGCAACTCTGTATATTGCGCATCAACTCGCTTTGATTTGAGTAATTTTCCTCAACTTCAATCAGTTAAACTTGGTGAAGCGGTATTCTGGTATGTTCATTCGGTTGTGTTTGAGAGTGATTGACATGATTGGATTGATGATTCAGATTTGCCTAAACTGCAATCCATTGAACTTGGTAGTTTGGCTCTTGGTGGTGATCATCGTGAAATACAAGAATCAGATTACGATCCACCCTACAGAAACACACTGATAATGAGAAGTGAGATTGATTGAAATAACAAATGAATAGATCTTCCTTCACTGACTAGATTTATTGGAGAGTATCAGAACTTCGAGCATATCCATTTCGTAATTCTGAGGAGTAGTCATTCTCTTGTTGATTGAAATAGATATCCCTCAGTTATCATCTAATGGAATTTATCTAGGCAGATATTGTTTCTGCTGCACCTATTTCCTCCAATCCTCAAGTACTCATTCTCTCATCTCCTCATCCTTTGATGCTACCGCTCTCGAATCAGCCATCAGAAATTATAGTAACAGTTTCAAATCTCGATTCCCTGTTTCCTATCAGTCATCATAATGAATCACTATTCAGTTGATATTTGTGAATCATTGAACAGTCAGTCAACAATTGTAGTGATAATAGTTCAAACATTTGCGGTTGTAGTGCGACGAGTTTAGTTAGCATTAGTAAAGGGGGGTGGTTACGTATACGCAATTAATACTATGGCTTTCAATTCCGTGCATACAGAAACCAAGGTGGATGATTCGTTCCTATCGGCATACACCATCGCGAGCGTGGAGTATCCCCAAGATCATGAGAACGGTCAGTGTATTATCCATTTTGATTCAGAACACGCTGATCTCCAAATGCGAGTGAACTTGATAGATGGCTGGAGAGATGGGGAAGGACTGATTCTGAGAGAAGATGGTACTCCTTTCATTGTCGTTCACTTCACCAATGGTGTTCTGGATGGAAAAGTGACCGAATACGATGACATGAACAATGTGGTTTTGAGGGGATACGTTTGTCAAGGAGAGGAAACGGGCTTGTTTGTTGAGTTCGATAGAAATGGAATGGAAGTGTGGTCTGGATACTATCTGCATGGAAAGAGACATACCGAGTTGAAGAGATCGATAGAGATGGATGGTTTCTACGAGGAGAGGGATGGTTCTGGAGCTTTGAAGAGCGTGATTCATTTTGATTTGACGCGATTATGCAAGGACGGAGTCTCGTACGAATTCAAGGATGGAAAGGTGTCACAGATTTGTGAATACAGAAACGGAACACTTGATCATGTAGTGATGGAGATGAAGGACGATGTGTTGATTGAATACGATGACAGTGGGAAGAAGATGTATGAGGGTGGTTTTTCAGGGGAGATGAAAACGGGTTTCAAGCGAGAGGGAAAGGGCAAGGAGTATGACAGTACTGGAAAGAATGCAGTATATGTTGGCGAGTGGGAAAACGGGAAAAGGAACGGATACGGAGTGGAATACAAGGACTATAAGGCAGTTTACAGCGGGAATTGGAAGAATGGAAAACGGGTCAGAAGCAAGTCAGGGAAGAAGAAACTGCCCGTTGTTGGTGAGAAAGCAAGCAAATGGAAAACATGGCAAGTGATTCTTTGGATTGTGCTTGGAATTGTGTTGATCGGGATTGTTATTGGAGTTGCAAGTGCTCTGAAGACAATGTTAGAATCCAATGAACAGGCGACCTTCAACAGTTGCAACGATCTGGTGTCGTTTCCGATGGAGAAGGTGGAAAAGATGAAGCGACTGGTATTCAAGAGGGGATTTGAATGTGAGGGATTTGTAGATCTTAGTCGTTTCGTGAACTGTGAGGCGATTAAGATTGAAAGTGAGGCACTGACGAGTGTGAAAGGAATTGGTATCAGTAGAATGACTGGATTGAAGGAAATGATTGTCGGAGATGGAAGTTGTAGTTCATTGAGTGAAGTAGATGTGAAGGAGAGTCGATTTGATCAATTGAATTCGATTCAGATTGGCTCCAATGCAATGAATGAACTGACGATGGTTCCATTTACTGCGTTCAATAATCTGACAGCCATTGTGATTGGATCGTCGTCGTTGAATAGACTGTCGCTGCTGACATTAGCAAGTGCAGTTTCGTTACAGTCACTGACAATTGGTTCTTCATCTCTACAGAAACTGAATCGTTTCCGGATTAGTGATTACTTGAATCTTCAATTGCTGCGAATTGGATCGAATTCACTGACGTCGGTGAAGGAACTGAAATTGAGTGGACTGTGGAATCTGGGTCGATTGGAGATTGGTGAAGGAGGATTGAGTGGAGTGGAGAAGGTTGTGTTAGAAGACGCCAATCGTGGGGTACTAAGTGCCTTTGGATTGAATTCCTGCTTTTCGGATAAGTGCTTGACGATAGGGAAGAGTCTTGTGTTGAAGAATATGAAGCAATTGGAGGTTGGGGAGAATTGTTATCCTAATGTGGATTTGGTGACTATAGATGGAGTGGAAGGATTGGAGAGTTTGGTGATTGGTGCTCAGAGTTTCAATGGAACAGAAATAGCCGAGTCAGCATTGCAAGTAACGGATTGTTCAAGTCTGAAATGGATTGAACTTGGAAGCGGTTCCTTTCTGAATTGTAAGAGGTTGGAATTGAAGGAATTGAAGAGCTTGGAATCCTTTTCTTTCGATTCGAGTTCACTCGTTGAGTTGGAAAGAATGGAGTTGGTAAATACAACGCTGAGAAGACTGATGATAGGCTCGAATGAGTTTGGTGAGGTTCGTGAATTGATAATGCGTGGAATGAGTGAATTGGAAAGTGTGGTGATTGGGGAGAACAGCTTTAAGTGGACTGATGATGGCATTTATCGACTTGAGAATTGCCCGAAGTTACAGTCGATTGCGATTGGTGACGGGTCATTTGCTTCATATCAGTCATTTGAATTGGAGTCACTTCCTTCTATTAGGACGATTGAGATAGGTGAGGGTTGTTTCGGCAGAGCGCGAGAATGGGTACTGAGTGGTTTGGATAGACTGGTGAGTGTGGAGGTAGGAAGTAGTTGTTTCCGAGTGAGTGGAAATGAGAGGAAGGATGGATTGTTGAGAATTCAGAATTGTGGTAGACTTGAATCCATCGAAATAGGAGGCGAATCATTTGAGGACTATGGATCCATTGAGTTGAACAATTTGGATAATCTTGATTCTTTGGTGTTTGGAATGAATTGCTTCAAGTATGCCCCTTCTTTGTCCTTGAACGGAATGAATGAACTGAGAGCAATTCACTTCGGAGCCTCTTCCTTTGCGGAAACTGAATCACTGGTAATTGGCAATAACAGCCTGACCACTATGAATGAAATGGTTATTGGATCTGGCTCATTGAGTGGAATTCGTTATCTCACAATTGGATCGAACTCTCTCAATTCTATCTCTTCACTCCCCATCTCTTCATTCTCTGATTTGATCACTTTGTCAATTGGTTCATCTTCATTGTACTCTCTCGAACAATTGTCAATCAGCAATCTCCCCAGTCTTCAGTCCATCTCAATTCAATCCATGGCTCTTGTCAGCGTCCTTGAGCTCGAGTTGAGTGGAATGAATCGGCTATCGAGGCTGACTATTGGAGCGAATAGCCTTTCTTTTGTGGAAACACTACGACTAGGAACGATGAATCTCGGTGTTTTGACTGCCTTTGGATTTGCATCGTCATCCACAGCATTGCAATTGAGTAACCCCACCCTCTTGCCGAATGTGAAAACGATTGAAGTGATGAGTAACAGTTTTCCCAATGTGAACAAGCTTGTTATCAGTGGGGTTGAAGGACTGGAGAGAATCGTGATTGGAAATGAAAGTGTGAATGGAACCTCACTTAACTCTGAATTTCGAATCGAAAACTGTACAAGTCTGAGGTCCATCGCAGTTGGAAGCAATTCCTTCCGCAGTATTCGGACTTTTGTTCTGAGAGGATTACCAAATATATCAACACTTCAGTTGAATTCTGGTTCATTCTACGAAACAAGAACAATTAGTATCAATGATTTGTCACTGAATCGACTTGCTATTGGTGACAATCGGTTTGTGAGAGCTCGAGAATTGGTGGTGAATGGACTGAGTGAACTGGAGAGTATCGCGATTGGTAGTAACAGTTTCCGACTAAGTGGGAATGAGAGTACCGATGGATTGTTGAGGATTACCAACTGTCATAAACTGGAATCGATTGTACTGGGAGATGGATCGTTTGGAGACTACAAACAAGTTGAGTTGGACAATCTGCGTAGGTTGCAGTCGGTATCATTTGGAGCGAATTGCTTCAAGTACGCTTCATCCTTGTTACTGAATGAATTGACTGGATTAAGAACACTTCTATTCGGAGCGTCTTCGTTTTTTCACATCACTGCTCTTCCATCAACTGTTCTGCAACGGCTCCATTCTCTTTCCATTGGTTCAACTTCGCTTTCTCAGCTTCAATCATTTTCACTGAACTCCATGACCTCCCTTCAATCTTTGATGATCGGTTCCAACACACTCACGCATCTCCGTTCTCTGGACCTCAGCAGCTTAAGCACATTGAATTCTATCAGCATCGGATCAGATAGTTTCTCTGGAGTGGAGTCGTTGCGAATGGGAAACAACAGCATTCAAGTGTTGAGAGCGTTTGGATTATCGGATTGCTCTTCCGGAAATTGTTTTACATTATCAGGTCAATCCATCCTTGGCAACGTGAAAAGGATCGAGATTCTTAGCAACACCTTCACTTCTTTCACTTCTTTCAATGTGTTAGGAGCATCCAAACTCCAATGTCTGACAATTGGTTCTTCCAGTTTCAGTGGAAACTCCTATTCCACGTCTGAGTTCCGTATTGCGAACTGTTCCTCTCTCCGATCGCTAACGATTGGTTCTGATTCCTTTCTTCATTATTCATCTGTTGTTGTAACAGAAACGACAAATTTGCGTTCGCTGTCTCTTGGAAATTCAGTATTCCAGAATGTTATTCATATGGAAATGAAGACGCTTGGACTGGAATCCATCACTTTGGAAAACGATCAATTCCCGAAACTTGAATCCTTCATATTGAGTGGACTGAATCGCCTAATGGACATCCATGTCGGAAAAGGAAATGGGGTAGTGGCCTGTGAAAATGGGCTGTTCTCCATTTCCAATTGTCATGTCGTGTCTTCTATTGTGATTGGTAATGGTTCATTCAGAAACTACACGGAAATGACTATCAGTAACAATCTTGCCTTGGTGAGTATTGAACTGGGTGAGAGTGGCTTCTCTCAAGTACATACTGTAACATTCTCTAGTCCCTCTGTTTCTGGTCTATCACATAGACTTGACTTCTCTCCGAAGCATTCGTCTCGGTGATTACACTCTTTATGGTGACAGTGGTGATGATCGAAAGCTCCGTAGTGAGTATCCGTTCCATTATATTAACACATTGACGATGAAAGGTATTGGAGAGAAAATGGTCTGATAAATAGATCTCCCATCGTTAAGCTCATTCATTGGAGGGTTCAAGAGCTTCTCTTTCTTCGGAAATGTGGTTTTGGAGAGTTGACGTATGGAATTGTTGTTCCGTAGACATTTCCTCCCTTCTAGAGAATGGAATTGTACTGGATACTGATTCATTCAACCTTGTATACTCCATAACCTCATCGAGTGGGATTTGAATGAGATCATGAGTTATAGATGCAGAGGCATTAGAGACGCTTATTCGTGAGCGGACGTCTAGTGACTCTTCATTCATTATCTCACTCCTAGTTATGGAGATTAGGCCAGTCTCAATCATTCCGAATCCAATGACCATCGAGAAGCTAATTCTCCTTGAATACTCCTACGACACAACTGAGTTTGTTCTGATATCTTTGCCGAAACTCAAAACAATTGATATTGGAAGTGGTAGTTTTGGAGTTACTCGCACATTCCGACTTGAAAACCTGAAGGAATTACAGAGTATTATGATTGGCGCCAATAGCTTTGTTGCAAGAGGTTTACACAGTTTATTGCGTATTGCGAACTGCAAATCACTGATTTCCATTCAGTTCAGTGACCGATCCTTCTCGGATTATCAGTCCATTGAATTGAGAGGTCTTCCTTCTCTTCAGTCAATTGTCATGGGTGAGAGTTGTTTTTCCTCAACCCATATACTCTCTTTATCAGGTCCTTATTGTTTTCTTGCCTCATGGATAGGACTGCCAAAACTACAGTCTTTACATCTCGGTAATATGGCTTTTTCTGAATGTCAGTCCATAATCCTCGAGAGTTAGTCTTCTAGTGCTATGTGTTATTAGACTTGAATCAACTCCAATCCATAAAGTTGGGAGTAAAAACACTATCAGGTGACTTCAGTGATTCTCAAAAGACGATTCAGCAGGAGCCATACAACTACAACAACACCCTGATCATGAGGAGTAGGGTTGATTTGATAGTGTATAATGAGATCTTCCTACTTTGACTGTGTTCAACGGAAACGGATCCAATTTCATCACCATCGGTTCTGTAGTTCTTGAGAGTAATCATATGGTAGTTGAATGACATAGACATTCCAAGCCTTAGTTCAAATGGAATACGCATCAGTGGCACTAGTTTCTCCTACGCATTCTCTCTTCGATCCATTAGTATTATTCCCTCTTGTAAATGATGATTCGATGCACCAGCTCTTTCATCAGTTATCAAGGAGACGAGTTGGTTCTTAGTGGGTGGATCATCTGATTTGATATCTCCAACAGCAACGGAGTGGACTGTAAACTGGCAATACAATGAAGTGAATCGAGTTCGCCTCAAACTCTATGGATTGAATTATCTGAAACAAATTCACATTGTGTTCCACTCATTTAAACACATAAGGCGATTTGGAATAATCAATCTGAGTGAACTGGAGACTGTTCTTGTTGGAAGGGAGTGCTTCCAGTATGGCCTTGGGGAACGAAACGATGGTTCATTTCGAATAATGAATTGTCCGAAACTCAAATCCATTCAGCTTACTGATTCTTCATTCTCGGATTATCATTCATTTGAGCTGAGCAATCTTCCTTCTCTTCAATCCATTTATATTGATGTACGGTGTTTCTGGTTTGCTCCATCCTTCTCATTGACTGGTTTGATTGATGGATTGGTTTGAATTCACAGATCTTCCTCAACTACAATCAGTCAAACTTGGTGTAGAGGCATTCCAGTCTATTCATTCGGTTGTGTTTGAGAGTGATTGAATGGATGGATTGATAATTCAGATTTGCCTAAACTACAATCCATTCAACTTGGTGATGGAGCCCTTAATGGTGATGGTCGTAATGATCGAAAAACGAGTCACGAAGAACCTTACAACTACAAGAACACGTTGACAATACGAAGTGAGAGAATGAGTTGATGAATGAATAGATCTTCCTTCATTGACAGAATTCAAAGGAAATAACCGGAACTTCTATTATATCGGATCAGTGATTCTGGAGAGTATGGATTTGGTGTTTGATTGATGTAGATATCCCTCGATTATCATCCAATGGAATAAACTTCGGTTGGGATTGCTTCACACTCACCTATTCCCTCCAATCCTCAAGTAACAATTATCCCATCGCCTCATCATTCGATGCTACAGCTCTCGAATCAGTCATCAGAAACAAATGGTGGCCTTCTCGTCATTAGTATTCTCCATTCCCTGTTTCCTATCAGTCATCTTTACAAATCACCTTGATGCTCCTGAACCACTGAACAGTCCAACCAGCCACAGTCACACTCTCAGTTCATCCATTCTATCTCCTTCACCCACCCCTATCCCCATCCCAATCATCCCAACAATTCCCTTCCACTCCCTTCTCCCAGAATACAATACACATGAGATCGATTTACACGATTGCAGTGCTGGTAGGAGATATAGACGCGGTTGCTAATGTGTAGTGCCTCATTCTGACAGTAGCCTTGTGCGAGGGACTTGGAGGTGCATTCGGTGAATATATCAAGTGGAGATCGTATGAGGATGGAATGAAGGAGATCAAGGAGAAGAAACGACCTGGAATGCTGCTGATTCACCGTGATTGGTGTCAGACGTGTCAGAACCTCGGCAGAATGTGCAGAGATAACATTCCGCTCATTCGCCTCTCCAAGAAGTTCGTAATGATTAGTGCGCCGAATGGTGAGGAACCTCAGGACGACACGTTCAAGATTGGTAGGGGAGCAGCTGCAGTATTCTAATCCATCAGATGGATCGTATTTCCCGCGAATCTACTTCATCAATCCCGACGGATCTGTGAATTACGACATCATCTCGGATCCGAACGCAGACAAGTACCAGTTTTTCTACCCGGATGATCAGCGCATCATTGACTCCATGAAGCAGATGATCAAGGAGGTGAAGGCGAAGAGACAACGCAAGAAGGCGAAGAAGGAAAAGGAGGAGGAACTCAAGGACGTGAATGAGTCCGTTTATCAGGAAGAGGATCTGTGATTTCTGTGAATTCGTGTGTTTGGATTGTTTGTTGTGACAGTATTTCACATAATACTCGCTACCGTACAAACCATCGAATCAACACTCAACAAACACGCCAAACACTAACATCCTTCACCAGCACATCATACCACACCGTCACCATATCGCTTAGCTGGAGATAAATGCGCAACGCGGACGGCTTCTTCCCGGGAGCCTTGTCCCACGGCAGGAGAATGATTTTGAAGTCCTTGTCGGTCTCGTAGTCTCCGACGCTGTGCCCCACGTGCGCCAGCAGCACCGACAGCGACACGTTGGAGTTGCGTCCCAGGTCCGCGCGTCCCCGCACGTTCCGGTACATTCCCGCAACCTCCTCGCTCTCGACGTCGATGAGGTGTCCGCTCTGCGCCAGCGTCTGACTGCCGCAGAGGATGGCATTGGCGCAGTCGGCGCAGATGACGAGGGAGGCGGGCGGGAGGTGGCGGCGGAGAATGGTATCCTGCGAGAAGGACGTCGGCATGAGCGACTGCGGCGTGACGATGAGGCGGTCGATCGGTTGGCAGCAGCAGCCGAACACGCGTCGCAAGCGCGAGGTGGCGTTCTGCGTCGGGTTCAAGCAGCACTGGCAGACGGCGACGCTGGGCGTCTCCGGCACGTCGGGAGAGAGGAGAGGCGTCTGTTCTCCGAGAGAGAGCGTGGAGTAGTCGATGTTGTCGAGGTCGTTGCCGTGCGGCACGCGGTGGTCGGAGTCGTAGTGGGAGAACGAGCTGTCGGAGTGCTGGAAGATGAAGAGATCGGAGGTCATGCGAGCGTGGTGGCGGTGGCGACACAGTGGACAGACGTCGCTCTGGATGGAGGAGTTGCATGGAATGAAGAGGACGGCGAGTTTGAGCAAACAGAGCGGGGAGAAATCTTGGACGGCGGCTTGGGAGCGCATGGATTTGAGAATGGACTTGTAGGGGATGTTCTGGTCGTTGAAGAGGTAGAGACTGAGGATGCGTTCCTGTCGGCTCAGCGTGCAGATGAAGTAGTCGGTCTTCCGGTTGAGACTGGCGGCGGGAGGCTCCTTCTCGGGCTCCGAGACGTACACGGCGAGTTTGCAGCACTCTCCGTTGTGTACGGAGATGCGAGCGATCTTGGTGGCGGTGGAGAGGGAGAAGACGGAGAGGAATCCGTCGTGGGAGAGGGAGAAGAGGTACTGGTTGTCGAGGAAGATAGTGGGGAAGGTGGAGAGGAGGAGGAGGGAAGAGAGGAGGGAGAAGTAAAGCGTGTCGCGTGGGGACTGGGCGACGTCTTCTAGGTGGGGTTAGTGGGTGACTGCCCTGCTTCGAGAGTGGGCTCGTGAAATGAATCGATAGGTAGATAAGCTGGGTCACGGGTGTAATGGACTGGTCAATGAATTATCCGACACAACCCATTTCAATATCCATTACAACCCATTTCAATACCCATTACAACCCATTTCAATACCCATTACAACCCATTCTTCATCTCAACACCACCTACTGTACTTGATCGACTTGTTCATCACATTCTTCAAATTCAGCCGCTGCAAAAACGACAAGTCGCCCATGTTCGCAGACAAAATCGCGCGCTTCAACTCCACCAGCGACTCCGCCAAAATGTCGGCAGACTGCGCCAGCGCCGCGGGCACCGAACGCAACAAGTACTGGACCGAGCGAATCGCCTTCAGCTTCAGCTCCTCACTACGGAAAACCAACGCCCCTCCCCTACCTCCGCATGATCTCCACCAAAAACTGCATGAAGAGGTGGGGAATCAGCTCCGTCAGCTTGGACAGCAAAACCCCCGATGGCATCGTGCGGCGGTAGATGACTGTGAGGATGCCGCGGATGTTCTGCTCGTCGCGCGTGTCGCCCGGAGAGAGCGTCAGGAACGCCAGCAGCAGTCGCTCGTAGACGTCCACGGGCGCCTGCGCGTCCTTCAGCACCAGCGCCACCTCGCTCAGCAGCGGCGCCACGTCGTCGGAAAACACCGACGTCTCGTCGCGAACGAGGCCGCAGATCGCCAGCAGTAGACCGTAGTAGCCGTCGGTGCCGCGCGGCGTGCTGCGGAGTCGCTCCAGAAGCACGTGCGTCAGCAGATGCAGATTCCACCCGTTCTTCTCGTACGTGTTCAGAATGGCGCCTGTGGTGAAGCCATACCGACAAACCCACCCAGCAGAAGCTGCGCGCCCTCGCTGAGCACCGAACGCTCCGAGCGGAAGAGGAAAACGCTCAGTTCGCACACGTCCAGACCCTGCTCCTCCTCCTCGCGCTTTTCCTCGCGACGCGACAGCCGTACAGGCGGGATCTCTAGAAGCAGCGTCTTTCCCGTATGCGTCGCGGCGGGCGGCGTGGCCGTTGTGCGATGGACAAGAGCGGCAACAAACCCGTCCAGGAACTTCTTGAGCGCATCGGCGACGATGGAGGTCCGCGAAAGCGTCGAGAGAACGACGGAGAAGGTGTAGAGGGTGCGGTGAAGGAGTGCAGACGCCACGATGGTGGATATTATACGAGAATGTCGGTGGAGAAGAGCGCGGTGGCGCGGAACAGCTGCAGCCAGAGTCCGCCCGCGACGCAATCGGAAAGCACGCTGACAGCGGTGCAACTACGATGAAAACGGCGAGTCAAAGCAACTCCTGGACCGTGTCGCGCAGACAGAGGTGAAAACAGGGGTTGCTGAGACACACGCAGTACGGCGAGGCGGCGAAGAGCTTCTGCAACTGTCGGTTCAGTGCGCTGTCCTGGTTCCAGGGGATGATGGGGTTCATGTGCTGCGCGTGAGGCAACGAACGCAGGGAAACGTAAAGCACGCGACTCCAGGTGAGTTGCTGGCCGTTCAGAACGACGGGGAAGGCGTCCCAGCCGTCGATGAGTCCTCGCGAGCTTAGGAAGAGGGAAATCTCGTGGAGCTGCGCGAGGATGGAGGGGAACGGAATGGAGATGACGAGAAGAGGGTGCATTGTCGACGATACAATCTGCGTCAGCGAGAAGAAGGGAGTCGTCTACCGCTCAGAACCAAACGTCACGGTCACCTCCACCTCTTGCGTGACGACCGTGTGGGCGCTCGTGGGCGTGGTCGCTTCCTCCTGGATCTTCATCTGCGCCAGCGTCACCGAATCCACATCGCCATTCAGCGTCCACACCGAGGTCACGTGGTAGCGCGGCTGCATGGAGTCCGAATCGGGAAGCCACGCGCACAGTCGAACGTCCTGGATCGCTCCTCGCTCGATGAACTCCATCTTGGCGTGCGCCAGCGCCGACGCCTCCGTGCGGAACAGTCCCACGAAGAGGTCACGGAAGAAGAGTGGCTTCCCGCTGCCGGACGAGCTGTCTTCGCGCGCGTGGACTCCGGACTTCAGCGAGTACCCGTCGATGAGCGAGCAGCGCGCCGCCGAGGGAACGGAGCGACAGAGCGACGTCACCTCCACGCGCGACTGGTTGGAGTTTTCGCTGACGGTGTCCTCCGAGGTGTGGGAGGCGGGCGGAATCGTCCTCTCCGTGAGCGCCTGAGGACGCGAGGGCATCGGACAGCTCTCCCGATCCCTCGCAGGTCCACTGCCCTGCGCGCTCGATCCGTGAGGGAGCGTCCGCGCCTGGAGCGCGTGCGAGCGCGCGTCCCAGTAGACGAAGAGCGAGTAGACGATCCCGGAGGTCTCGTTGATGCAGCTGATGAGGAAGCCCGTGAGGTCGTTTCCGGGAAGGTGCTCGCGCGACTCCTTCGCGTTGCCGGGAACCGAGCGGTGGTCAAAGTCGCCGGGAACCGAGCGATGCTCCGCGACGTCGCCCTCCTGGTACCACCAGACGTGCTCGAAGATGCTGCTGAGGACGCAGTTGTCGAGCGAGGTGTCCATGATGTTGATGTCCAGCAGCGCGTGGCCCTCGATCTCGTCCACCAGGATGAGGCGTCCCTTCTCGGTGCCGATGACGATCAGTCGTCCCATCGTCACGTCCTCGACCGTCTCACTGCCGTTGCCGCTGAGACACTCGCCGCAGTACTCCAGCGGCAGACAGTCGCTCAGACTGCCGCTGGTAGGCAGTGGACTGAGGTCCAGACTGCGCATGGAGCCGCCCGAGTCATCGCTGTTGCAGGGAGACTTCAGCGGCTTGGCGGAGGCGTGGAGCGGCAGCAGGAAGGGCGTCGCCTTGAGGACGCGAACGGTGTCGTAAATGTTGAGCGACCATGTGGTGGTCAGATTGGCGGCGTTCCAGCTCTCGACGATGCCGCTGGGACTGGCGATGAGCACCGAGTGGTTCTCCGCGTTGGGCGTCGGCGGCAGACAGAACACGCGTGAGGCGGGCGTTTCGTTGAGATGGAGGAGAGGCTTCTGCAGCATGGGACAGAGGAGGAGGCAGTTTCCGAAGCGGCAGACCGACTCCACGCACCCGAGACAGCAGTTGCACAGCACGCCCTGCGAGCGTTGCGTCGTCGCTCCGCGGTTCTGCGGGGCGAAGGCGGTTTCCCAGCCGCTCTCGAACTGCTCGGCGCTCAGCGCTCCCGCGTCGCTGGGCCGCGAGAGGTCACTCAGCCGCCCATCGGAAGGATTATCGGGCGGCGGGCTTCCCATGGGACCGGATGTGGTTGGACTGGTTGGACTGGTTGGATTGGTTGGATTGGTTGAGTTGATGGTTGAGTTGATCATTCCATTCATCGATCCATTCATCGTTCCATTCATCGTTCCATTCATCGTTCCATTCATCGTTCCATTCATCGTTCCATTCATCGATCCACTCACTCCTCCATTCACCGCCCCCGCCAACAGTCCCGCAGACGACGACACGCCCAACGACGGCGACAAGCCCATCAGCGACGCCGTCAGCGACGCCGCCTCCATCGGCCGCGGGTCCGTCGACGACCACACGCTGATCGTCGTCTGCGAATCGTCCGAGGAAACACCCAGCAGCGCCGTGCGCAACGATACGAGGTGGCGCACGCGCGACGATACAGATGGGAGACTCACATGCTGGCGCGGTCGTACCGTCTCCAAAACGGGGGAAAACTGGGACGGCGGGAAACTCAGCACCGCGTCGCGCGTTCCGGTGCTTCGGGGAAATGGAGAAACCAGTCGTACGTGTAAAGGAGGAAGACGAGGTCGTCGCAGACGCAGAGGTCCGAAATCGTGGTGTCTTCCGTCACGCCCGGAATGCTCTCAAAAAGAGGAAGGGCGGAAATGGTGTTTTGAATGGTGTCCAGAAGGAAGAGAGAGCCGTTCCAGAAGATGAGGTAGGAGCGACCCGCCAGGTGGAGAATCTTCGAGTGCGCATGGAAGGAAATGGAGGGGGAATTCTGCAGAGAGACCGAGCGGACGATCGACAGGCTGGACAAGTTGGCCGATGTCAGAACACCCGAGGTGGACAGGAGATAGAGAATGTCGCCTGCAGGTGATGCAAGGGGTGAAACCGCACTGTTGGTGGTGTCCAAACAAACGTCGAGAACGGACGAGTCCGCCGTCGAAGTCACGACGCCCTGAAAGGACAGTGCTACGTGGGAGGAAATGAGAAAAAGTACCGTCGAGAGAGTACAGCTCGACAGTGCCGTGAACCGTGACCAGGATGAGTCGGTTCTGTTCCGCATCAACTAGCAATCTAGAATAACTATCTACGATTCGAATGCGCTGAAACACTCCAACATGTATGCTCCAACATGAACATACCCACGCACTTCTTCTCGCACAGACTCCATAGACTCACCAAACCGTCGGTCGACAATGCTGCCACAAACTCGTGATTGCCCTACTTCGTTACGATGCAACACAACTACCTGGCGGTACAGAGCAATGTCTCGAATCGGAGAGTCGTGAAGATAAAACGATATATGCGGATTCATAACGTCTCTGCAAATCGGTTGCAACAAATACACCTACTCCTTGTCCCGAATGGACGCGGAGACTGTTTTTCCATCCAGCAGCGGCAGCATAATCTACACCATCACGCAAATCCGACTGCACACCTACTTGGATCACATTCGAGGAAATGCCATCCTGAACAGCCACCAGCGTTCCACTTCCTCGAAAAGCGCGCAAAAGGGAATACATATCCCTTTTGTCTTCCAACGGCACGACAGCAATCGAAAGAGAAGCCATTTTGAGCAAAAGAAAAAGCGACAACGACGTGATTCGAACACGCGCGGGAAAATCCCATCAACTTAGCAGGCTAACGCCTTAACCACTCGGCCACGTTGTCTTACTATTTCTTTCCATTCATACTTGATCATCTCCTCAATCAACTGATTTCGGTTTCTGTAGAATGTCGATCCTTGTCCTTTTATTGGCCATCTCCCTTTGTTCGGCGGAGCAATATGCGATCATCTATGATACTGTTCATCTGTTGACGAACACCGAGTTGCCATCTGTCGGATGCCGCGTTTATGATGTACGAATGTGCCGATGGCGAAACAACACGTAGTTTTTGCAGCGTTCGGGTTACAAACCCGAGAATATTGTGTACATGCTTGACACGACAGACTATGACGAGGACTACACCAAATTCTACCAAAACTGGTACACGGAGGAGAGCTTGTTCCTCCGCGACTATTTGTACTCGTATCGGTGTTCAGCCATCGATTTCAGCGGAACGTACGTGAGTCCGTCCTTTCTGATGGCCTATCTGCGAGGAGAGGAGGATACGGTGGCGGAGATGTCGGGGCTGGCCGAGTTCGATATGCTGCCTGTGGACGCTCCCGTCTGTGTTCATTCGTAGCTGACAGAGAGAGACGACGTGTTAATCTACTATTCGGACACACACGGAAGAGGCAGCCCTTTCCACCCAGATCGTGTGTTGACGCCCACGATGTTCAAGGAGATGATGGAGGACATGGAGGAGACGGAACGCTATCACAAGATGATGTGGCTGGTAGAGGCGACCTATGGCGACTACGCCTTCTACCCGGCGCGCGACTTCGACAACGTGGTGGCGCTGACGCTGAAGGACATTCCCGACAGCAGTCAGTTCGTGTTCATTTTCCCGAACGAGAAGAACAAGGAGAAGATCGCCTTCCTGGAGTCTGTGTGGGAGGTCAACTGGGTGTCGCTGCTGCCGCTGGCGCTGGACAAGTCGATGCGCTTCCTGATGCAGATCGCGGTGTCGGCGACGCTGCAGGTTCCCGACGAGCTGCTGCGTCCGGGCATCTGGTGCAAGAGCAAGGAGATGGAGACCAAGCTGTCCGTCTTCATTCCGTCGACGGAGCGTGGGGAAGAGACAGACGCGTGAGTTGTAGAGAATCATCCGGTCTACGAGGTGAAGACGAAGAAGACGAACGAGAAGGGTCTTCAGCGCCATATGACGAACGCATTCACCGGGAACATGAACGCCACTATTCCCTTTTACTTTACGCGTGCGAAGCTGCAACAGTACTCGCGCTCTATTGACCAGGCTGTTCGTGAGGTCATCATGTCGGAGATCGAGGAGGACGCGTCGGTGACGGTCACGGACGCTGGCTGCGTCGACTTCCTCATGGTGTCGCTGATGCGAGAATGTGATTACTACGTGCCTTTCATGGATCCGATCGAGGCGGCGTTCCAGTCCCTCTGCAAGAACCGAAAGAAGTCGGGCTTGTACCTCATCAACTTCGCCCCTTATTGCAAGAAGAGTGTTCATCGTGATTGGTTTGTTTGTTGTGGATACATGGTTAAGGAGAAAGGATAAAAACACACTATGCAACAAACACGCCACAACACATCCTCATGATCACTCTTCACTTCATTCTCCGGCTTCGCTTCACTCGTGTCCACAGAATTCTCGTTCAGCAGAATGTACGTGCGCGTGGAGTAGCCAAACCGCAGCTCGTCCCCCTCACGCAACTCTATGGAGAAACAAACGCCACCTCTCCTACCGTAGTAGCGACTTCCCTCAATCCTCTCGCCATTCAAATAGGTGCCGTTCGTGCTGTCCAAATCCATAATGTACGGTCTACGTAAAAAGAGACACACGCAACCACTTGATCACCATCCGACGGAACTCGCTCTTGTCTCGCGCATTCTACCCATGACACCGCTATCACAACAAGACATAGGGAACCTTCCGGAACTGGAACACGGCGTGCTGCTTGCTAATGGATTCGTGCAGCAGCAACCAATCACATACACGCTCGTCTCGACCGATCAGGAAGGCAGAACAGCGATGTAAGTACTTGGTGTCCACAATCTTTCCGTCCTTGAACTCGTACACGCGCCACTTCAGGGTCGGCTTAGCGGCATCTGCGGGTTCCGCCCACTACAGTCAACGGCGACAGCTACACGCACCTTCAGGAGCACTCCGTTGTACATCACTCCCGTGTTCTTGTCCTTTCCAAGAGCGCCAGTGACTTTGTAGTTGACCTCCTCCTTCTCCACCATCTTTCCGTCCGGACCCATCACCATCTGTCTGTCCTTCACTCTGACCGAACGATTCCCACTTTTCCTTTGGCTTTTCAGGAGACCGAGAATGACTCTTCGAGGAACGCGAGCGACTGCGACTCGATGAACTGTAGGAATAGTCGCTGTAATTGGAATAACGGAATCGTTAGCCGTTACAACCGCACGTACCTGTAGGAATAGCTCGAACTCGGACTCCGCGAACGCGATCGCCGTCGCGAACGACGACTGCGTGACCCTACGCATCAGCATTCCAACCCCGTCGATACTGGATCGACTCATTCGTATTCTGTCCTCGAATACAATTCGGAACTTTCGCATCTGCAAAACCTAACCCGATTCAGTTGTGGCGCATTTGAGGGCTCCAGAGTATCCATGAAGCGAGTGTCCCAGTCGTTTTACCCCAACTGCATCATTCGGACACTGCCGACGGACAAGTCGCATCCCCATGCTGTCTCTCAACCCAACGAAAAGTGTCCGCGCGATGTGGGAACGAGCTACGTTACCGTTCCTGTGTACAAGATGAACGAAAAGTTCAGCAAGAGGCAGATCAAGGACGCTGCCAACGTATATACCGTCCAATCCTGCTCCTCGCACTCCTTCGTGCTGTCGCTCAAATCAGATCCCTCCACTCACATTGCTGTTCCGTACTACCGGACTATCGAGACAAATTCGAATGGCAGGCAGTTCGTGTCCGTGTCGAACTTCTTTCCCGCGTCCACGCTGCAAGCTACGCCGCCCCCGGGATTGAACATGTAGCCGCGTAGCGTCCGATTCAGCTGTAGAATTGGCAAGACGGTTCACCTCATTCCGGTCGACAAGGAGACGTTCCGCAGCGTCCTCGTGTTCCCCGAAGCAGACCTCATCAAACGCACGCCGACGCCGTCTCCATCTCCGTCGCCTCTCTCGGACTCCCAGTCGCCGCTCCAGCCGCCGACCTACCATCGCGCACTGTCGGCGCGCTCCTCGACAGAGATGGCGGCGAAGCGGCAGAAAGTGGCGGAGCCGGAGTCGCACTGGGCCGAGGACACCTTCGTGTGCGTCCACCAGAACCCCGAGAGCGTTTCGACGGAGGCGCCGGACCTGTCGCTCATCCGCTCGATCCTCACCTTCGTGAAAACGAACGGGTGTCTGCGCGTGGCGGAGGTGAAAACGGCGTTTCCAGGCATGGAATCGGAGGTGATTCGGACGGCGAACGTGCTTGCGGCGATGAAACTGCTCTTCTTCTTCATGCCGGAGGGAGGAAATCCCATGGAGGGATTGTATTTGCTGACGAAGGACGACGGAGAGGTGGAGGACGTGAACGTGAACGAGATCATTCCAAAGAGCGTGTGCGACAGCGACAAGCAGGAGTACGACGTCCTGAAGAAGCGAGTCGAGCGGCTGGAGACGCTGATCCAGAGGTGAGTGCGGAGGAGAGAGCTGAGTCGTAGCGACACGGTGAGCATTCAGACGGTGCTCAGGGAACTGCTGAAGATCGGTCGTCGTTGTGTTGTTCGCTAATCCGTAGACCCTCGCTTGTTCGATTCGCCCCTATACAAACAGTTGCTTACAATTCCCATAATAGAAGAGGCCAAAAAGACGTTGTGGACTGTTTCTTAACAAACAAACGATGCACTCTTCTTGCTCTGCTTGCGCTTTTTCTCGATCATCTCCTTCTTCTCTGCACGACTCACGTTCTCCAGGTACTGCTCGTCCGCCTTGCGGTTCTTCGCGAACTGCACTCTCAGTCGGTCGGCGCGCAGACGCTTCTCCAGCGTCAGCTTCTCCATCAGGTCGCCCCACTTGAATCCCTTCAGGTACTTGATGTTCCAGATCATGTCGTGGAAGAAGCCGCTCTTCTTGCCGCCCACGATCTGACCGTTCAGCATCGCGGCACATTGCTTTGCGTCTTGCTTGTCCTCAAACTCCACCCACCCTTCAGTGTACTTTTTCTTGTGGCTGCCGCCGTTCTTGGCGCGACGCCGCGTGATGGTGGGATCCTCCTCGACCAGATGCATCCGCTGGACGGTTCCGAACTTCCCGAGGAGGTACTTCACTTTTTCCGGCTTCATATACGTGGGAAGCGAGCTGAGATACACGACGCCGCTGCGGCGGATCTTTTCATTGTATTTATCGATTTCCTCCTTCGACAGAGGTTTGGTTTCGCCGAGGACCTTCGTGTCGGAGGTCTTTTGGTCGGCGGGGTCCGAAAGAGCCTCCTTTTCCTCCGACACCACGTCGCTCTGCTGTTCCACGACATGGTCGTCAGCGTCCTCCATAAAGAAGCTGTCATGGGAATCCTCACTATCCTGTGGGTGAGCGATTGAGGAGGCTAACATACACTCATGTTGGTTGCGGGAATGAAAGGAAAGGGTTCTGGGTAAGGATGGGATGAATCAACGGGTGTATATAGATTGTTTTCACACAAATGCCATTGTAATTGATACAACCATCAACGCAACATCAATCCAAACAAACACACACCACCACCACACTACAGCGAGAACCCCAGGGAGGTTCGCGGCATCTGGAAGTCCACCAGTCCTCTCTCCGCAGTCTTCGTCTGCCTTCTCCTGCTGAGTACGTCCATCAGCATGTCCATCAACGCTTCCTCGCCGTCGCTCGTCACCGCATCGAACACATCGCTCGTTCCCCACTCCGTTCCCACACGGAGGGTCGGAACGAAGGGATGACCCGACATCACCACCGGCGCCTCCGAAAACACCAAAATCGCCTCTGCACCGGTCGCAGCCAGCTCCGTCACCGTTTCCAGATAATCGCGGGGACCCGACCCGCGCATCACCTGCATGCCGGCTCTCCGCCCCACCGCCGACTCTCCCGCCATCAGCGTCGCGGGAACCGGCGTTTCGGCCTCCCATCCCATCGTCTCGCGAAACGCCCGCGTGTCGAGAATCGGGTCGTTTTCCGGCACGACGACCACACAGCCGTTTTCGACGAGATGGGAAACGAGCGTGGCGAGGATTCCCGCGGGAGTCTCCTGACAGCGGGAGCGGTCGCTGAGGAGAGCGAGGACGAGTCCGTCTCCCCCGCGGGAGACCTCGGTGGTCTCGTTGCGATGGGAGAGAGCCCAATGGAGTCCACGACGGAGTACGGAGGATATTCCGCCGTCGGTCTGCACACTGACAGCCCCGAAGCCAGCGAGACCGTGAAGCCCATGTCGAGTCATCAGCTGGGCGAAGAAGCTCAGCAGGGTCTTCTCGCAGCCATGTTCTACCAAGATGGCCTCGCTCACACACGGATGCAAGAGATGGCCTAACGACACTCTCTCATACGTTAACAATCCCTCCGACGCCGAAACGCCGTATCCGGCCGCACATCCCTCTGTGTGGCTCAACGCTGCCACATACCCCCTCCCCGCGGGAATACTCTTTCGAATCTCCCGCGCCAATATCTCCGCAATCTGACTCGAACACAGACTCGTCGGAAATACCGCCATCCCCGCGGTCGACGACTCCACTATCTTCCCCGCGGGAGTAGTGTGCCGAAGCGCCGTGTACCGCAGCCGACGGCAGTTCGGCTTCTTCTGCATCGTGTATCCGTCCCCCGCGGGAATGGCGGGAAAATGGGCGGGGTTGGCGGGAAGGTCCCAGTTGCGCCAGATTTGCATCTACGACATACGATTCCCGCGGGAGTACCTGGCTGTGTTTGGCGCGCTCCCCCTTGGTGCGCAAGCCTTCGGCGACGTGCGTTACGTAGACGAGCGTTTCATCGCGTAACTGCTCCAGTGAAACGCCCTCCAGCAATCGACCGGCATTGATGTCGAGATCGTCTTCGAGACGGTGGAAGCGGCGGGAGGTGGTGAGGAGTTTGATCACGTGTGTGAAGGAAAGAGAGTTGTGATGATGATGATGATGATCATGGGTTGTGTTATTAATAGTGTGTTGTAATATGATGGTATTGTTGCATTTGTTTGTTAGTTATTATTATTATTATTATTATTATCATCATCATCATCATCATCATCATCATGGAAGGATATCGGTACGAACGGATGATTCGTAATACTTCCATTTCCCGTGCTGAATAGCACCACATTGCATCCACTCGCCACCTGTCCCGTCACACTCTCGATGTCATTGCCCGGTGAGTCCATGAAATAGTACCCTTTTCTGCCATCCAATCGTTCCCCATATTCCAACACCCCTTCGAGAACCGTCTCCTCGCTCTTCTTCATCGCCGCCCCCAATGACTTGATCGCGATGTTGTACAACCCACGGTAGAAATTCCCGCCAGAAGGGTTGCTCTGCGCGCTCACGCCATGCTGATTGGCCGTTTCTTCGTACCGACGCTGCGTCATCATGAATCGTCTCGCCACCTCCAGCGATGGAACCTTCGATAGAATATACGCGTCTGCGCCAATCAATTCGTCTAGTTTAAACCAGCCTAATGAATCGTTTACCTGTCTCCGCTAAAACTGCACTTCCCCCGCGGGAAATCACGTACTGTGCGAGAGAGGCTTGGAGAGGGTTGGCTGTAACGCCCGAGAATGCGTCACTGCCGCCACACTGTAACGCCAGACATAGCGATGCCAGCGGCTGATGCGAGCGATGGCATCGACTGGCCGGTTCTACGGTTTCCACAATCACCTGCTCGAGCAGCTGCGGCTTCTGCGTCACCTCCGTCAGCGTCAGCCACCGCAATGGCAATTGCGATGGCTCGAAGCCTTGTGAATGCAACTGTGTTTCCAGTGCCTCGCGGGAAACCGCGTCACTGCATGGGAGAAACGGAGAAACCCCACCTGTCATGCGTCACCACGATCCCCGCACCCACGTTCGGATGCACCAAAAATCCCGCCAGCGTGCGCAGAATCTTGTCGCGGTTATTCAGAACTCCCTCCGTGGAACCCTCCGTGTGGATGCAACACACGATGCCGTCCAGCGACTCCATCGGATGCTTCTGGTAGGCTTCCTGACAGTGTTCCGTCGCGACGCGCACCACGCTGTCTGCAATGAAGAAAGGGATGATCCCCTACTGCACAGCGAGGACCCGGAAAACACAACCACGTAGTTGCGCGTTCCCACACCACGCTTCGCGTCACGGTAGTACCCCATGAACGTCTCCTTCTCCCATCCCTCCACCAGCGGCGTCGGAGGCGACGGCTTGAAGTGCTCCTCGTCCAGCACGTACGAGACGATGCGGTCATCGAAGTTGGCTTCTGTCGGCCAATTGAACGTCGGATCCACAATCTCTACGCATCATGCGATGAGATTACACGCACTCAACGCCTTCAGTCCGCGCTCATTCATAATGTACTCGCCGGGACGAATGTCTTTCAGCGCCGTACCGAACTGCATGCTCCACGAATACAGTCCCTCGTCCTTCCGGATCAGCTTGACCGCAAAGCGATGTCCCTCCAAAACCGTGTGCGAAATACGCACAGTGGATCCGTCCAGCAGCTCTACCAGCGTACCCTCTGGAATCACATCAACGGCGATGGCCACGTTGTCGCTTGGCTTGGGCAGTCTCGCCACCTCCAAAAACTGTTTCGGCTCACTTTCCACTTCCAACTCCACCATTTGCAAGATTCTTCTGACTCCCCAACCAGTGCTACCATCCTTTCCTTCCTGCATTTATCTTCAATGACTGTAACGGATAAAAAGAGAAGGGTAAACGCGTCTCTCGCAAGGCGGCGGTGGCTAAAAGAAAGAAGCAAAAATGCTCAAGCTGGGGATCGAACCCAAGACCTTCGCGTTATTAGCACGACGCTCTAACCAGCTGAGCTACTCGAGCACTGTGTGAATTGTCAATCATCCTCACTTGACGGATGGAACACCGAGGCAGCGTTCAGCCAGTTTTTTGATGGAAGCATCCTTTCCGTTCCAAATCAATCCCTGCAACCCCGTAGAATCGGATACTCCTGATTCTCTGGGACATCAGTGGGTGTATAGTGAAAAGGACAATCGGATCATCGCAGCGCGTGACAATGAACGTGTTCATGTGAATGGTGGTATTAGCATATAGTTTGTATCTACTCTATCTCCGTATGCGATGATTCCTACGAGTCGACCCTTGCAATCGAATTGACCAACTCCTATGCTCTATCTTCCCCTATCAAATCGATCACCTACAACTCCACCCTTGATCGCGTGTGTATTCTTGTGGGGAACCGGTGCGAATTGCTCTATCCAGTGGATTTAGCGAAGGGAGAATACAAGTCGTTTATCACGCCCTTCAAGAAGGATGCGTCGTGTTGCTATTGTTTGCAAGGTGGATTTGTTGTATTTTGCGTTACACGCAGGTTCCCTCCTATTTTGCGGTTCCGACACGATCACGCGCATTTCCTTCACGGGTCAAACTTCAGAGAAATCCTTCTCCCACCCCATATTATCAATCGACACCCTAAACGACTCCATCGCGCTGCTTCTTTCCAACGGCGAGGTCGTCTTCCTTTCAGGTTCCGACCTCCGCGAGACCTCCCGCGTAACCGTTCCCTGCGTCACCGAATCCTCTCTCTGCACCCTTCTCTGGGGCGAGGCCTCACATCTGCTCCTGGGCGTTGCCTCCGCCTCCCTGCACCTCTTCCTGCTCTCCCCTCAGTCGGCGACGGAGCTGGCGCCGCTCTGCACGCCGGACACCGGTCGTTCCTTCTCCTCGCGCTGGTCGCTCGGCTTCGACGCGGCGCTCGGACTCTTCGTCGCCTCGCACGCGGCCTCCAGCGAGCTGTGTCTGGTGAGTCGTGCGCGCGGGGAGTGGCGGCTGCTGAGTGCGGGCGACGGGGAGAACGTGTGCGTGCCGCTGGATGAGAGTTTCGAGCCGCTGGCGGTGGAGAGAGTGGCAGTGGTGCGCGAGAGGGGAAAGAGCTTCCTCTTCTTCGCTACGGAGGGAGAGGATGCGGCTGCGGGCATTCGGAGAGTGTGTGGTGAGGAGGAGGAGGATGATAATGATGATATTCATAGTGATGATGGTGAGGAGGAGGAGGAGGATAATGATGATATTCATAGTGATGATGGTGATGAGGAGGAGGATAATGATGATATTCATAGTGATGATGGTGATGATGGTTGTAATGATGATGGTGAGGAGGAGGAGATGAATGATGATGATGAGGAGGATATGAATGATGAGGATAGTAATAATAACAATACAAATAATGATGACAATGACGATGATATGGATAGTCAACATACCAATGATCATGATGACATCATGATGGACACTACCATGAACGATTTGAGTATCACAGAGAAGGAAAACAACAATGACATCTCCCCCGATGAAACTCCCATTCCTATCGACAATGAATATCAAACTCTCTTACCTCCCCCACTTTCCCTCCCCGCCGCCATTCCCGCTCTCCGGGAGTTACAGCGACACATCCTGCGTCATCGCGACCACCGCAAGCAGTTGGAATCACTCCCGCGGGAATCCCAACTCCCGCCATCACAACGCATCCTCCGCGCCATCGAGGAGGAAACCGCGGTTCTGACACAGCTGAAGGAGGCGAAACGCTCGCTACGGGACTATCTCGCGAAATCCGCGGAATCGATCCGCTTGGGATCCCAACATCCCCACTCCCTGCGCTGGGACCTGCTGGCTCGTGGCTTCCTCGGCACCGATGCTTGCGCCATTCTTGCGCCATCTGCGCCAGAGACGAACGTGGTCGTGGAGTCGCTCGACCGTTTCTTCTCCGAGAAACCGTCGTCATTGCACGTGTCATTCGCATCGCTGAAGTCGAGGACGATTGCGTCAATGGCGCAAGAGTGGCGCAGTGATTCGGGAAAGCGAGTGAGCGAGCGGTGTCGGGAGGAGGTGTTTGAGGTGTTGTTGCGAGAGGAGCGGGAGAGAGAGAGGGAGAGAGAGGTGGCGGCGGCGAAGGAGGCTGCGAGGGCGAAGGAGGAGGAGCGCAAGCGACAGGCGGAGGAGACGTTGCTGAAGGAGAAGGAGAGGAAGGAGAAGGAGAGAAGGGAGAAGGAGAAAGAGGAAAAGGAGAAGGAGGAAAAGGAGAGGAAGGAAAAGGAGAAGGGAAAGAAGGAAATGCCCGCGACAACGAATCCATTCGCTGCGACGCAGTCGAGTGGCGTTTCAGGAACGAAAGAGAATGGAATGGTCGAGAAGCCGGGTGTTTCACAACCTGCCAAGAATACGGTGAATAATGGTCCGTTCAACGCAGTAACGCAAACCAGCGGGAATTTCGGGAAAAAGACGGAGGGAAATGGCGGGTTGTTTGGAAAAGCGGGAGAAGCCCAAAATGGCGGGTTATTCGGGAAACCTGCCGCGAATGGCGGAGTGTTCAACAAACCCGCGGGAAATACAGAAAACCCCTTCAACCAACCCGCGGGAAATGGCGGGCTATTCTCGAAGCCTGCTGAGAGTGCCGGAAAAGGAGGCTTATTCGGTCAGACGACGGAGACAAATGGCGGGTTGTTCGGGAAGCCGGCGGCAAATGGCGGCATGTTCAACAAGCCCGCGGAGAATAATGGCGGGTTATTTGGGAAGCCCGCGGAAAACCAAAATGGCGGCTTATTCGGAAAACCTGCCGAGAGTGGTAGTGGCATGTTCAACAAACCCGCGGAACCCAACGCAGGTCTCTTTAGCAAACCCGCAGCCTCAGGAGGTCTCTTCAGCTCACAGGGAGGCTTTACGAGCCAGCAGAGCCAAGGCGGCCTCTTCGGCGGCGGTCAGCAGTCGGCCTTCAACGCGCCCAAGGGAGGACTCTTCGCCAGTCAGGCCAAGCAGGTGAATCCCGTAGCTGTTTTAATGTCGTGTCATATAGGATAAATTCCAAAGACTCATCACCGAGTTCTACCAGAAGTATAATGGCACAAAGCTGCATGAAGTGCCGGGAATCATCGCCAAGTACCGAGGCAACGAGCTCGCGCTCTGTCAGCGGCTGGAGAAGAAGTACTGTAATGGACAGCCCGTGCTAAGTAGTCAGCTGTATTCGTAACGGTTGTGTGTTTCAAACGCTGTGCATCGAATAAGGTGGTGTAGCAATAGAGCAAATCAATCAAGAATGAGAAAGGAAAAATGCAAGCGGTGGGACTCGAACCCACGCGTGCGAACACACTACGACCTGAACGTAGCACCTTGGACCACTCGGTCACGCTTGCTCTATCCACTTTTCCCAATCTGCACTCTATATGACTTTCACTAGTTCATCGGTCAATCCAAAATGAACCCATTACATCAATGCATTCCAAAACGAGCCCATCACTTCACATCTATCCCACTCTACCAACATCAACTCCACTCTCCCAACAAACACCGCAACCAGTTTATTGAGCCTTCGCACGCTCAGGGAAACAATCGGCAAACGTCCGGGTAGGATGCTTGTTCTCCTGGTGTCCCTTCAGCTGAGCATCGCTCTGCGACGCCAAGAACTCGGTCTACGCAATTATCGTCGCTCTCAATACAAACTCTGCAAATCTGGCAGATCACCTTCGGAGCCAGAGCGCCCGTGCGAGACGCCTTTCCCGCCTGACCGCCTCCACCCTGGGGCTTCTGCGCGTCCTTCTCGTGGCGAGCGCGGGCAGCCTGCTTCTTCTGCAGATTCGATCCCTTTCCCATCTACTCGCTCACAGCATAAACGAAACCCCTCACTTCCTTAAGAATACCAACACTACTGGATTGTCGCCTCCGATTGCGGTCGTAACTCATTCGCCGAACGGATTTGCGGTGCGTCCTCTGATTGGCGTTCCGAATTATCGTGCGCACTCACTTCAATGATAGGATCTTATTCTTTTCATTCTTTTTTCATGCAACAACTGTCTCCTATCGACCTCGCCCTTCATGAGGCGCGAATGTCTGATATTCGAGGAAATACAGATGAAGCCATTTCAAAGTGGGTTCGACTTTGTTAATTCACACACAGATACAAATCTGTGGCTCAGTATCTGATGGATCTTCAAAAGCAATACCCTTCGCAAGGAGGATACTACAGTCAATATGTTAACATGATTCTGGAGGAGGCGGAAGCGGTTCGTGACAATCGGAAGTCCGCAAACATCTTCACTCCCTCAACGAATTCCTTCTCCCCTTCAGCACCTCAGCAATTGCAGTTCCAACCCATAGAACAGCCATCTACCCCCACATCCTCTTTTACGCCGCAGCCCTCGTCATCTCTTTCCTATGATGACTTCCGCATGGCTGCAGTTGGACTCGGACAGAAGGTGCATCAATTTGATCAGCAATACGGTGTGAGTCAAAAATGCAAGGACGCGGCACATACTTGTGCTGTAAAGGCAAAGGAGATTGATAATGAATATGAGGTGGGCTTGTTTCGTTCGTTTCATTCTAGATTCGAAAGAAGGCCGCTGAATTGGGCCATCAGATCAAGGATTGGGACGAGCGGAACGGAGTGTCCAAGACGGTGGTCAGCGGAGTGAAGCAGGTGGCTTCATCCATTGAAGGAGCGATCAAAGGATTTGCAGATCAAACGAGAGCGAATCAGGGCAAACCCCCTGGCTATTGAACTGTTTCTTTCCATACATGAATCCCAAATGATGCATTCCCGCGGTTCTTCACCATCCCCGATTCATCAATAATCCTTCCAATCTCAGCAGTAACCATGTCGATGACTATGAGAGCTCTCCGTGTGGGACAGATGTCGGTCAAGAGTGTGTCCTGCTACGCTGCTACCCAGCTTCCTGTCTTTGCCAGATATCACACTCCTTACAACTATTCGTCCCCGGCGAAGCCTGCGAATCTTTGGGTGGGTCTCTGGAACTGTTTGGATGTGTTGGATTGACTCACTTCAAGGCGATTCCACCAATCTTCACGAGAAGATCTTCCACTACTCCCAGCTGACCGCTGCCGTCCTCTTCCCCATTTCCTTCGTTCTGGCCCCCTCTGCTCTTTGTGTAGGTGGATGCGAAGCAACATTGACATGTAGGTCCCCATCGACTATATTATGTGTGTTCTGTATCCTCTGCATGGATGCATTGGTATGAGCCACGTGTGGAGTGATTACTGCGGACCTGTTGGGTTGCTTCTCCCCTCTGACGTGTAGCATCTGGGAAAGACCCTCAAGATCTTCGATCTGATTGTGTCGATCCTTGCCATGTTCGGTCTTCTGTACCTGAACGCCACTTCGGACGGTCTGACTGCCACCATCAAGCAGCTCTGGAGACCCAAGATTGAGGACAAGAGAGACTAACTGTAATCGAAATACCGCCGTGTTTTATTCGGGTGTTTCTTGGAAAGGAGTTACTCATTGTGTCATAACCATCTCCGAATGATCGCAACAAACACACCAACTATATAGCTTCTCAATCTCCTCCTTATATCTCGAACAAATGTATCCGCGTTTCAGCTTCAACGTGGGAGTCAACTCTCCCGTTGCCAGCGAAAAGTCGTGGTTCATGAGAGAGAACTTCTGAATCCTACATCTCACCCTCCTCCCCCTTCCCTACTTCTGAGCATTACTAAAAGAACACGCGTTGTACTGTTGGATCACGTCAGCGCAATACTGCAAAAACGACGCATCCTTGCACGCCTCCTCCGCCGTCCTCGCCGAGGAGCCCAGCTGCTTCGCCAGCTCCAGCGAGGGCCCCGCCAGCCGATTCTCCTCGTCGCAGTACAGTGTCAGCAGCGCCGACAGGTACTTGCGCCGGTCGCCGATCACCACCACGTTCGACAGTCCCGGCGCCAGCTGCTTCACGCGCGACTCAATCAACACCGGCGGAATATTCTCTCCGCCCGCCGTCACGATCAACTCCTTCAGTCTCCCGGTGATCCGCCACAGTCCGTCCGCGTCCACCTCCCCGCAGTCGCCCGAGTGCAAAACCCCGTCCTTCTCCAGCACGCGCAGCGTCTCCTCAGGCATCTCCAAATACCCCATGAACACGTGCCGTCCGTTTACCACGATTTCCCCACTCCCCTCCTGCTGTTTCACCACGCTCCCGCGCATCGCGGGTCCCGCGGTTCCCATGCGCCAGCGCTGCGGCGTGTGGAAGGTCGCCGGTCCCGCGGTTTCCGACATGCCGTAGATTTCGAACAAAGGAAGGTCCAGCGACGCGAAGAATGAAACGGTCGACAATTCAATCGGTGCAGCCGCACTGAACAGGAGTTTCGCCGCGTCGAGTCCGAGCACGTGCTTGACTTTGTTCAGCAGCAGTTTGCACGCCAGCTTGTAGAAACACACTTTCCGCGGCTTTGCGCCCAACTGCAAGCTGCTCGTGTGAAGAAGTCCCTTTTTCCGGCAGAACGCCGCCACTTTCCGCTGGAGCCAGGACGCCGTCTCCAGCTTCGCAGCGACCATTTCCGCCATCTTTTCGTACACGCGCGGAACGGCCACGAACACGGTGGGTCGGGCGTTTCGCAGGGAGAGAGCGAGGGATCCCTTGAGAGCGTCGGGAAAGGCGAAGAAAACGGTCATTCCGAGCAGAGCGGCGGCGAAGATGTCGATCATCTGCGCGGCGATATGGCTGAGCGGGAGATAGCTGACGACGCGGTCCTTATTGGACAGTTTGAAGTCGTCGCGAATCACCTGGCAGACGAAGCCCACGTTGTCGTGGGAGATCATCGCCGCCTTCGGGTTGCCGGTGGTGCCGGACGTGTAGATGAGTGAGAGACAGTTGCCCGGCTGCAGCGACGCCACACGCGACTCGATCAGCGCGTCCTGCGCGGCGGAGCCACGCGAGAGGAAGGAGGTCCAGGATTCCACGGTCGCGAAGGCGTCGCTCGGCTGCGGAAGCGGCGTTGCGGCGTCCACGTTGTAGACGATGATGTGGGTGAGGTTCGGCAAACGCGTCCGGATGCTCAGAATCTTGTTCAGCAGCGCCATGCCGTTGACCACAATCACGCGCGACTTACAGTGGTTCATCACGTACAGACATGCGTCGGGCGTGTTGGTTGTGTAGATTCCCGTCGCCACGCACCCGGCCTCGATCGAACCCATCACCGTGAACAAGTACTCGGGCGTATTGAATCCGATCACAGTGATGGTGTCAAACGGCTGAACACCGACGGTGAGAAGAGACTGTGCAAATCGGTGGGATTGGTCGTAGTAGCTTTTCCAGGAAATCTCAACACCATCGCATGAAACCATCGCTACCGCGTCTCCTCGCTCCTCACAACACCGCTTGAACTCCTTTGGGATCACCCAGCGCGGGTAGGCGGTGTCTTCGGAGAGGTCGGGACGAATCCCGACGACGTCATGGATGTGAACAGCACGATAGAGATCGGGAAGTTGATTCATCAAAGAAATAATGCAATTCACCGCATTTTCCGCCTACGGTGTGTTGCCAAACAATGACGTATCATGAAACGCCCGACGTAGAACAGTTGAGGGGGATGACGTCAATGGTAATTGGTGCGAAAAAGCAGAGCGTTTCGTGGAGAGGGATTGGGAAATGTGTTCGGAATGAGCGAAAAGGAAGAATGTGAAACCCCAAAATGAGCTATATTTTTGGACTCGTGAAGAAGTCTGCAGTTTTCATTTTGTTTGATGTTTCAAGTAACCCAACGTGCAGTAGGTGCCATGGGTGTGCCGTCTGACAGTGTAGTTTGGTTGTCTGCGACGACCCGTACAGGCATTCTGTTTGCGCAAAGTGGATGCACTCCGTTCGTTTAGTACCAATAACAAGAAGAATGAGATGGATTTGGGCGAGTTGGGTGGGATTGCGATTTGCGGATGACGGATAGTGAGCGACTTGCTGAAGAAGATGCCTCCGGAGATTACGGGGATGGCGATGAAGCAGGCAATGAGTATGACTCCGGAGCAGCAGGAGCAGTTTGCGAAGATGGGCGAGAAGCTGTTTTCGGGACGTCGGCGGCGCGTCCAGGAAACGCCGGAGGAGAGCGAGGAGGAGACTCCAAAAGTGGAGGTGATTCAGAAGAAGGGCGAGGAGAGTTCAAAGAGTTCCGAGTCGACAAGCAAGTCGGCGAAGGAATCGGCAAAGGAGGAAGTGATTGTGGAGCCGGTGATTTACCTCGGAAGCAACCAGAAGAAGCGTGGCAGTGAATCAGTGAGTGATAAATCCGACAAAGACAAATCCACAAGTGACAAATCCAACAATGACAAATCCACAAGTGACAAATCCAACGATGACGACAATGATGATAGCAACACCAACGACCCCATGAGCTTCATCTTCCCCGGCCAAGGCAACTTTATAGACCAGATCCAGAAGATGATGGGTCGGAACACCGACACGAAGATCAACGTGATCAAGAACACGGGCGTGCACTTCAAGGACGTCGCCGGCATCGACGAAGCGAAGACCGAAATCATGGAGTTCATCGACTTCATGAAGAACAAGGACAAATACCTCGACATCGGCGCGCGCATCCCCCGCGGGGCCCTCCTGAGCGGTCCCCCCGGCACCGGCAAGACCCTTCTGGCCAAAGCGGCGGCGGGCGAAGCCGAAGTGCCGTTTCTGTACATGAGCGGGTCGGACTTCATCGAACTCTACGCGGGCGTTGGCGCCAAGCGCGTGCGACAGCTCTTCAAAGAGGCCAGAAAACAGGCGCCCTGCATCGTCTTCATCGACGAAATCGACGCTATCGGAAAGAAGCGCAATTCCGGGGTATTTATGGAACGGGCGTTTCACGTAGCGATTCTCGGGAGCGTCGGACGAGCGGGAACAGACGCTGAACCAGCTGTTGGTGGAAATGGACGGGTTTTTGTCCAGCGATTCCATCGCGGTGCTGGCGAGCACCAATCGCGTGGATATTTTGGACAAGGCGTTACTCCGCTCGGGGCGTTTCGACCGCCACATCGCGGTGGATTTGCCGGATAAGAAGGGCAGGACAGAAATCGCCACGATTTACCTGCGACGCGTGAAGCTGGCGGGCGACCGTTCGGCAGTGGCGCAAAAGATTGCGGCAATGACGCCAGGCCTCAGCGGCGCCGACATCAGCAACCTTGTAAACGAAGCGGCTTTACTGGCCGTTCGGCGTGGCGCAAAAGAAGTGGCGCTTCGGGACATTTTGGACGCATCGGACCGCATTCTGTGCGGTCTGAAGAAGGAGTCCCAACTATTAACCGCAAAGGAGCGTCGGCGTGTGGCGGTGCATGAAGCAGGTCACGCGCTGATTGGCTGGCTGAGTCCGCTAGCGGAGCCGTGTGTGAAGGTGACGATCGTCCCGCGGGCGAGCGGCGCGCTGGGCTTCACGCAGAGTGTGCCGAAGGAGATTGGACTCTATTCGGCGGAGGAGTTACGCGCGACGCTGCGGATGACGATGGGCGGGCGGGCGGCGGAGACGACGCTGCTGGGCGGCGCGACGAGTGGGAGTCGCGACGACCTGCGGAAGGCGACGGCGGTGGCGGACGCGATGGTGCGGGAGTATGGATTCAGTCCGCTGCTGGGGCCGGTGAGTCTCCCGCACGAGGAGGGAGAAACGGCCAGTCCCGAGACCGAGAGGGAGGTGGAGAAGGAGCGGAAGCGGCTGCTGGAGCAGGCGCTGAAAGAGGCGGAGACCATGGTGCGGGAGAACCGGGACAAGCTGGAGACACTGGCGGGAATGCTGCTGGAGAAGGAGACCATCACCAACGTGGAGCTGGAGCAGGTGCTGGGGAAGCGGGAAGGAGTGAATCCGGAGGGGTATAAGGCGATGGAGGAGTGGTGTGTTTGTTGGAGAGTGATTGCATGGGAGGGTTCGTGAATCATGATATGAGGGAAACGGAAAAGGGGTTAGTGGAAATGGGACTTGGGGGCATAATCGTAGTATTTTGTGCTAATAATGGAGACTCAGCCAGTTTTGCATGCATATTCCAACGAAAATGAAGGGAACATATAGGATAGGAAACAAAAATGCAGTCTTGATGGAGTACGTACCAATGCCTTTATCATTTGGTCCAAAAGCACACATCGAGTGATGAAACACACCCACTTCCTATGCACATCAACAAACACTCTAAACTGACTGATTACAAAACGTCTGATAATGCCTCAACACTCTATCATTCAGCTCCGTCGTCACACACTCGCTGTGACCCTTTCCGCTTCCCACGTTGATCTCCAATCTACCCCTCACGAAACTCCCTCTCCCCCACCGCACTTCCTTCTTCTCGCATTGCTCTTCCAGTTCCTTCGCCGCTCCCACCACGCTCCCGCCACTCACCGCCAAAACCCCGTTCACCAACACACTCACGCACTCCAGCTTCACCTCGTGTTCCAGAAGCACGCTTCGAATCGATCCCCACGGGAATGCCGGAGACTTGGCGCCAAACCTACGTCTCATTTCCCGCCCTTGTTTCCACTGTTGTCGGAACAGAAAACTGTCACCCAATGAAACGCACACCGTCTGACAAAACCGGGAACTTTTCCCGCCAACCACCGCGATGTCCAAAATCCGCCTGAAGTTGAGGATTCGTTTCGCCGTAGCCAGCGCGAGCTGCCGACACACGCGATACAATGCATCAAATAACCGCGGATAATCCTGCGATAAACTGGAATTCGGGAAAATCGCGGGGGAGTCGTCGGCGTTGGTGCAAATCAGGCGGAAAATGTCGTGCGCCCCCACGACGTTGTGTTTGTCCACAAATACCGTCAAAAAGGTGCTTTGCACTACCTGGGTGAAAATCTTGGGGAGATTGGGATGTCGAGATTACCTCGCAAATGGTGTTTCGCGCCATGTAGTAGTCAGTGGCGCAAAGCACGTGGATGGCGGGAACGAAATCGCTCATCAGAAACACCTTGGAGGGAAATGATGCATTCATCATCACATTGCAAATTCCGGAAATCGTGCAGATTCTGCCGTTGATCGACGTAGCGCGACATGCCGCACTCTGGATGAAACTCCCTCCATGCCATCACATCATGCACATTCCCGTGGGAGAAGAGCGACTCGAAGACACGGTTAGCCTCCGCTGGATTTGTGTAGATTCCCGCGAGGAACTCGCGCACCTGTTTTCCGCGACCACTCATCAGACATCGCGCATCGGGCTCTTCCCGCGGGAGCGACTGAAACGCCTCCTCTTCCAGCGCGGGAAACGGCACTTCGCCCGGTGAAACGCCCATGGAGGCGATGGCGATGGCATCGATGAGATTGGCGCCAAGCTGGGAATGCGATGCTACGACAGGCAGGAGTTTCACCAACGATAGGATGTCACGTGACAGCTGCTCGTCTGACAATCAGTTTTCCCGCCAACTCCCACTGCGAAGAACCGCGGCATACGGCCCCGTCGACATCACCGTGATTCCCGCCCGTGGCGCCATTCCCGCGATCTCCGCCTCTGCCGCGCTTTTCAGCGCAAATTCAAAATTCAGTTCGTCTTGGCTCAGCGAGGTTTCTGCTGGTGAGTGGCGGGAAAAGCCCACGGTTGTGCGCAACGACACACGTCGACCGCTGTAGCAACGCGCCGCAGAGACTCTGCGTGTTGCTCGCACCGGCTCTCTGCAGCGTCACCACGTCCATCCCCGCGATTATTCCCGCCATCTCCCCCATGCTCAGCTCCTCCGCGGGTTTCGACGGGTGAACCGCGGGATGGATGTTGACGAGGAGGAAGGGAACCGCGGGACTCGGCTCTTCCGAAACGCCGCATCGCGCTGGCAAAAGAAGGAGCAAATCCGGGAGTGACAGAAATCCCCCTTCTTTTACCTATGGGAGATTCCCGCGGGAATGGTACGCAAGAGAAGGAAGGTTTGCGCAGCTCATGTTCGCCAATCAATTTGAGGAGTTTCAACGTGTTCGTTTGCCGCGCAAATTGATCCAAACCGTTCAAACGTAACGCCATGCGAATCGCCTAGGTGGGAGGTTTCCCGCGGGAATACCGGCAGGTAGCGGAAGTGGCGGAGATCCGCGGGAAAGGCGGGAGATTCGGCGGGCTTCTTCGCGGGCTTCTTTTTGGCGGCAACGGAGAGAAGGTCCAGGTCGGGGTAGGCGATCGACTCCTCCACCGCGGGAATCGTCGCCGGCTGCTTGGAGTAGAGAAACACATCGTCCATGTGGGAGGGAAACTCCATCTCATCATGTGATGTGTCGTAGAGGTTCTGCGAAATCTCGTCGCCCGCCAAGTAGGAGGAAAGGGGACGCTTCTTGTAGTTCAGCTTCTTCCAGATCTGGTCCCACAGCGCGGAGATGTTCCGGCGCCATGCCTTTCGGAGAAAAGGGAATTCGGGGTTGCGCTCGTCTTGCTGCCACTGCTTCTCCATCTACCATGAATCATGGAAAACGATTCAACCGATGCGATGCGATCCAACACCCCGCTCACCTTCTGCATCAGCGTGATCTCGCCGCCTCGGCCCTTCTCGGTTCCCTGCTTGTCAAAGTAGTTGCACCCGAAACACTGAAGAATCTCCACGAGAAACGGGTAGAACTTTTTTGGATCGCCCTCGATTTCCTCAATGCTCGGAGGTCCTTGCGACTAGGTCCCAGTCTCCTTCCATCCCTACACTCATCTTGAACAGCGACGTGGACGCATAGAACCGCTGAACGCCTGCACGCATCAGCTCGCGTTTTCCCACGCGCTTGTCCGCAGATGACCCGTCGCCCTCATTCAAACGGACTCGCTTCGGATCCGCGTAGCCGTTTTCTTCACGTGAGATGGCGTGATCCGTCAAGAGCGGCTCGTTCAGCATACTCGGGCCGAGAAATCCCGCGTTCTGAGAAACGATCGAATTCGGCTGCTGTATGAGGGGTGGAGCGCTCTCTCCTGCCGGGAGAACCACGGACGATCCTGGCATCACCGAGATCCCGCTCGTTTGCTGAAAGAACTGTTGTGGCGGTAGCACATTGGTCTCTGCAGGTGAAAGACGGCGGAGATTCCCTCACGCGTCAAGTCGCCATCCGACCGTAGTTCCGTTTCGGCCCCGTAGTTCGGGATGTACATTTTCAGCGAGTGGTCCATGCACCCGATGAATGTTGGGATGGGTTATGAATGAGGTTATTTATGATGGTGGTGGGGTGGCGCTATATTGATAATGATTCAAATGGATTCACTCAGATGGTTCGCATCCTCCCCCTACCAACGGATCGTTCCGACCTCTTTTCCTTCCGTATGCAACAAACACTCCAATGGTCCACTTGTCCCTGCTTCTTCCTCCGCTTCTCCTCCTCGTCCAAATCGGCCTCCAGCGTCCTCTTCGCATAGATCCGCTGCGGCTGGTTCTTCTGGAAGATCTTGGAGAAGTACGCGACCTCCTTATTCACCGGCTTGGCGTCCTGTCGCAGCAGCGCCTCGCGCGGATCCATGTCTACATATCTCCCTCCCCTCTCGCCTACTCAGCTCCGCCTTGTCCACGGCGGTCATCACCTCCGCCTCCTCGAAGCCCAGTCCCTGTCCGCCGCTAATCATCGGCAGCCCCGTCGCGGGAATCCCCGGGTCCGCGCGCTCCCACGCTCCCGCGCCCGCGTTGTGGATCAGCTGCGCATACACCGGCAGGAATCTGCACGATGAGGGTCATCAGGGGATCCCACGGATTCTTGATGCCGGGACGATTGTCACGCTTCTTCGGATCATCGCGGTTATCGTGGATATCGTCGTCGTTTGACTCGGGAGCGTATGCCAACGCGTCCGCACGGCCGAATCGCATCTCCGAGTGACGCGTTTTCTAGGTCGCAGTTTCCCGCCTTTTTTTACCGTGCGACCCGCCACCATCACCGCCCCGCGCACACTCACCGCGGGATCGTACAGACAGTGAACCGCGCCTTTTTGCGTTCCCGCCAAAATCTGATTCAGCTTCGGGTGCCACAACACCGAAAACGGGGTCTCCCCCGCGGGAAACGTGTAGGTGTATCTACGACACAGAAAGGGACGGGCGTTACAGCGGTTTCGTGGTTGGCGCGAAAATCTCGTGGATGACCAGTTTGGAGGGAATTTTGGACTCCTCGTCGGAGGGTTCGGCGAAGGCCAACAAACTGGCGTCCGGACTGAAGGCCACGTTGCATCCCGACCCGAACACCGAAACGCCCGGAATCCGCTTCAGTGGCTTCTACAGTGATAGAAAAGGAGAAAAAGAACGGTCATGCTCCGAGTGTCCCAGATGCAGATCTGCTGATCGCGACCGCGGGTCACCAGAAGTTGTCCCGAGGGGTGGTAGCGCACGTCGATGATGGCTTCGGTGTGCGTTGTGTAGTTTGTGGTCGTCGCGCGAGACCATCTGCCGATTACCTCCATGGCGCAAACCCACCGCGTGCGCTCGTCGAATAGCAGAAGACCACCGTCCACACAGCCCAGAGCGACCCCTGTTCCCGCAATGTTGTAACAGCCGCTGGTGATGCCGATGCGCAGACCCCGTTTGCTCTTCGCGCGCATCACCTCCGCAGACTCCAGCTCCTCGAAGGAGGTGTGTCCGTTCATATCCCAGATGCGACACGTTCCGTCCAGCGACGCCGTCATGCAAATGTCGTTGCGCGTTGGGTGCCAGCACGCAGCGTACACCGTGTTGGTGTGTCCCGGCGTCTTGCTATTGTCGAGCACGTAGGGATTTCCCTTAATGAACTTGCGCACCTGGTTCCCGTTCTTATCGTACACGACTGGCTTTGCATCCGCCGTCGCCACGATGATCTGATCGTTGCACGCGCTGTAGTTCACGCAATACACCGACTGTCCTTGGGCGACGCTGAATTGGCTATCGATCATCCCAAAGCAACACTCTTCACTGAAAGGGTTCGTGTTCCACCGTCATTCCTCCAAAATCGTAGAGACGAACCAGATGGTCGCTGCTTCCCGATACCACACGCGCTCCCGAACCATCCCATGCCAGACAGTTGATCGACCGCTTGGCACCGTTCAGCAGCATGTCCTCCTTGATGGGGATCTTGTGTTTCGTGCGAATCGCCTCTTGGTCCATCTGAAACCGATTTTGTTTGCGGCGGACCCAGTTGCAGTTGGGGTCCCTTTCGGATACTCGCTTTCTTAGGAATCTTCATTCGTTTCCATTGTTCGCACGCTTGCAAATCGATGAGTGGGAACGACTGTTTTGTTGGTTGTTTTTCCCTGATCCGTAGACAATCCAACAACCGATTCCGTGGATCCTGCAGCATTCGAACTAAACGACCTGCAGAGTACAACGGACGATCGGCTTCAAACGCGTTTGAGCACCATGCTTATGAATTCATGGTCGGGAACGGGTGCGGAGCACCTACAAACCAGTCTCAACGAATACTTCAATAGTCTCGATAAACCGATGGGCATGGACACCAATCCCATGGACCGACTAGCCAGCGAGATTCCAGAGTACTCCCGTCCCGACACGGGGTTGAACGGTAGCATTCAGGTCGGTGTTTGCGAGCTCCATTCAAAGTAGACGGGGGATCGGCCCGCCTTCACGTTGCAGCCAATTCAAGACAGTGCTACTGGCAACCCGCTCGACTCCCTTCTCTTCAACTCCCTTCATGAATCAGGCACTTATCCGTTTCCTGCAGGTTTTCCGGGCACTGACCTCACTAACTCCTTCGTCTTGTCCTCCCGCATCCCCTCTTTCACTTCCAGGAGTTCCACCACGAAGCGCGAGCCGATGCCGTTTCCTCTCGACGACCAGTGGCACCAGAAGGAAATGGACATTCGCAGCTCGGTATTTCTCATTTCTCTCCCTCATTCCAGATCCCCGCGCAACGACTCCTCTCTCAGCCCTCTCTCCAGAGAATTCCCTCCAGTTCCCTTTCCCGCGGTTCTTAACCCCAGCCTTCGACTCCATCCGTCTCGGCATCGAAACGTCCAGCGGCCAAAACTCCCTCATGATTCCCGCCATTCCCCTGCTTCCCCAAAATTCCCTCCATTTCAGCCCCGCGCCGCTCGCGCAGGTCTACTCGCCCCAGCCGGCCGCTGCCCCCCCCACCCTCCACATCCTCGAGTCCGCCATTCCCGATAACCCCGTCGAAACCTCCCTGCCACAAAAACCCCTCTTTTTCTCCACTCCGCCCATCCACAGCATTCCCGCGGTTCCGACAATTCCATTGGTTCCCGCGGTTCCGGTGACGGCGCCGACGAGTCCGTCGAGTTCGTACGTGGGATCCCCCGCATTGGAGGAGGCGGTGGGGACTTGGCGGGAAAATGAAGGGTAGTCGTGTCACGGCGACCACAAGAAGAAGGAGGTGTTGGAGGGAGTGGTGAACGGGCAGATCGTGCGCAGCGTGGTGTAGGGACATTCCCGCGGTGACAGGTAGTTCGGTGATGAAGAAGCCGCGTGCGAGTCGGAAGTGGAGCGCGGAGGAGGACGCGCTGCTACGACAAGCAGTGGCGACGGTGGGCGAGAGCAACTGGGTGGCGGTGAGCAAGCGTAGGCGAGGGAAGAAATCGTGAGGAAAAGTGGTGCCGAACCGCGACAACACGCAGTGCATGCAGCGGTACCAGAAGGTGCTGCGGCCGGGGATCCGGAAGGGAAACTGGAGTCGCGAGGAGGACGAGACGCTGCTGCGGTGCGTGGCACAGTTCGGCGAGCACGACTGGGATACGGTGGCGAAGTACATTCCGGGACGCAGCAACAGCAAGTGTCGCGAGCGGTATACGAACTACATCGGACCCAACGTGCGGAAGGGAAACTGGACGCCAGAGGAGGACAACATGATCCTGCAGCTGCAGGCGCAGTGGAAGAACAAGTGGGCGGCGATCGCGAAGGTAGGGATGGGGAGGGCGTGCGAGGCAGGCGCTGAACAACGGGCGCACGGCGAACGACGTGAAGAGTCGACACAAGACGCTGATGAAGCAGAGGCAGCATGAGCAAGGGCGTAGTGGATAGTGTGTTTGTTGGAACAATGTGGTTATTGTGTGATGGAGAAGGAGTTCTGTCATGTAGATAATCATGGAATTGTGTAGTGAAAAGCCATCAAATACCTATCAAAACGAAGCCATCAATCAACATTTCTTCCTGCCCGCAGCTCTCGCCACGACCACGCAAACAAACATCTCACTCAAAAGCATAACCTATTCTCACCAGATCCTTGATCCACAACTGCACAAACTCCACGTCCTTCATCTCCACGATGCCACGCTCGAACATCGCCACATACAACTCCTCCAGCATGCCCGGAACGTCCTGACGCGTCGGCTCCCACTCGTTCAGGAACTTCAGCAGCGCCTCCGCCTGCGTGTACAGCGGCATCTCCGCGTCGAAGTCCTTAATCAGCTTGTGCTGGTTGCGGATGTGGTTCACGATCGCAGGACAGAACGCCACGCGCTCGCCGCGCTGCGCCATCAGACGCTGCGTGAAGTACGATCGCCAGATGTCCGAGACGCGGCCGTGCACCGTCATCGGCAGCAACATGCCCCAGAAGTCCTTGTACTCGAACAGCGTCGACTGCGCGTTCCACGGCGAGTACGATTTCTTCCGCAGAATCACGCAGTGCTTGATCGACTCGTCGAAGGTCGGCGGAATTGTCGTCGTGATGCGGTAGATGGCGTCCAGGTCGGGATTCACGTTCTGCAGGTACTGGATGACGCCGATGGAACCCACCTCCGCGCTGTCGCCCGCCTCGTCCACGAACACATAGTCCGCGGGCGTCTTGATGGCCTCCAGAGGGTAGCCGCGAGGCCAGATGTACTGGTCCTTCTGGTTCAGGTAGATCATGTACGGGTTCGTCACATATTGCGTCGTGTTCACGAACTTGAAGGACTTCGCCGTCTTGCGGTAGACCTGGTCCAGAATGTGCTCCGTCGAAATCAGCTCGTTGTCGTCGTCGAGGTCGAAGATCTGCTTCGCACCGTGCTCCATCGCGTACAGGAAACCAATGTTCTTGCGTGCGAAGTGATTCCAAGGAACAATCTTCATGATATTGTAGTCCAACTTCTTCTGGTCCTCCACCGTCAGATACACCACGTGCTTGCGATTCACATCGTACTCAACGGGGGACTTCTTATCCGCAACAACCACGAGACAGAGATCCTCCTTCGAGTCTGCCAACTGCTTCACCACCACTGTGGGCGCATTCACCGATGTGACCACCACCCAGTTGTCACACATCATTCCTTTCACCGGCTCGCGTTTTGGACGCTCTAAGTCACGTTGCGAAAGGGTGGGTCCCGAATAACTCCGCTTCTTGTCCATCATGAACAAACTGCCTGTCACCGCATCGATCATCTGATTGACTGTGCAGATCGAACGATCATGAATCATTGCCAAGTACAAGGGTACAGGGGAAGTAGAGTCAGTATACAGTTGTGACACGTAGTACGTCGTCGTCACGATAGCGATAAGAATAGACACCACGTAACCAAGCTTCATGAGCAACAATCTAAAAGGTGCAAGGATGAAGCGAAAAGTCCCGCGGGAATGCTGACTACCAATAATGAAAAACTGTAGATATGTACAATCCGTTGGAAAGACAAAACGATTCGTCGAAAACAAACAATCGACACATTTTCACGCTCACATGGCATTAACGGACGTGACGTTCCGACAGGCTTCTCCTGGATAACGAACGAACCCTTGAACTGGGGACTAGATTTGGGATGATTCACACAATTCTACTTGTTCACGTAGTTTTCCTTCCATGTGGTTTTTTCCAGCTGGAGCTTGTAGAAGGTAATGCCCTGGTTGGCGTAGGTGGCTCGAATCACCCGTCCCACGTTGTGCATGTTGCGACAGTACACCTGCGTGTATCAGCATGCGCAAATAGGAGATACGATGCCACTTCGGTGGTGCAAGGCGGTCCAGTGACGATCCTCCAGAATCTGCGGGTTTACAAACAGCTTCCCTCCTGCATAGCTACACACATCAGGAACTTCGATAACAACCCACAGAAACTCGTCATCACGGACGAGGAGCTCAAAACACTTCTTGCACCGCAGTCCATTGTGTTGCTTTGCCACAGGGACTGGCTGCATGAGAATCGGCGCAGGCTGCTCAGCCTGACTTCGGACCATACCGCTCTTTTCAATCAGCTCGTCTTCCCGACTTCGGGAGGGAGGGTCCTTCACTGTCTCCTCGATTCCTTCATACAGATCCACCGCGTTGAGGTGGAACTCGTGTTTTTGCTTCTGTAGTTCGTTGTGCACTCGTTCATAACACTACAATTCAAATCACTGGGTGACTATCACATCAACGCAATACACCTTTTTGCAGTCATCACACCGATAGCGTACGTCCTCGGACTGGCACTCGCAACACCGAAGTTCCTCGGTAGTGCCCGAGGCATCTTCAAGCGCTTCCTTTTCATCCAATTTCTGTCTCTTCTCGCAGCTTTCATTATCTGACTCAGTTTCATTTTCTTTCCGTAGTGCCGCGTTGCATTGCCGTTGTTTCCGCTTCCGCTCCTTCTTTTTGAGTTTTCTCTTTTCTTCCCGTGATAACGGGGCCTCCATATCAGTTTTGACAAAGAAACAGTAACACACATAATCGTACACAGCTTTCTTCATTTCTTCTAGCGAAAGGAAGGGTCGCATATCTCGCTCTGTTAGCAGAGAACTCCCGAGGATAAACATGTAGAACTTTTCGTACATATGGTAACATCGCTACGATGCAACTCTCCCTCTCATGCTTACTTCCTTCTCCGAATAGGTTGAGAAGTGTTGGTAGTACCCGTGCAAGTACAAGCGGTAGAGTCGCCGCAGGATGGAGGACATCTCCTTCTGAATCTCCTTTTCCGACATTGAGTTTCTGTGTAACACCAACTCTGCATGCATACGATTGGATGAGCGAGTAGAGATTTGAGAATTTGACCGTATTGTAGTTGATGTTGTGGTAGAAGTAATCCATGGCGCAACACTTCATGTTGAAGGAGTGGCAAGAACAGAGGTATTCGATGTCGGTCGTGGCGTTCATGTGCGGACAACTCTCCCGACAGCCCGCATCAGAGAGGAAGGAAGCCAAGAACTGACAGTCGCGGAGAATATCACTGGAATCAGCAGAATCGGTAAGTCGTACCGGATGACGCAGTAGTACCAGCGGGTTTCGGTGGTTCCCTCGGGCATCTTCAGAATCGACTCCATATCCACCTCTTCGTCAATTCCGATGTGCTCAGCTTTTCGCGCAAGCAGCACTTCTTCGCAGTAGCTGTCGATGTGATCCTGATTCAGCTGGGAAGACGTAGAATAGAACATCGGAAAACTCTCTCTCTTCGTCCCTTCGAGTTAGAAACAATGGGAACGTCCAACCGGGTATCAGACGTCGGTGCTTTGAATCCACGGTATCTTTCGTATTCTTCATGAAACTCTACGAATCGCATATCAGATGAAATGAAAACCTCATCCAACTGAGCAGAATCGTCCAGACCATAGAGCTCGGGAAACCCCTCATATCTTTGCATGAATGATTCAGCAACACACGTACCCAGTTGACACTTTGATTTGGCGAGCATACTCCTTCCTACGACTGAGATCGGTCGATTCCACATAGAGAGCCAGCAGTTGAGATACCTAGAAGTGATGGAGAGACTTGGATGAATACGGGCAGCGGCTCCATTCGATGAAAGTAGAACTGAAAGAACGCCTTTTCAGTCAGCCGAAAACCGGTTCAGTTTCTCATGGACGCGACAGTGTTGAGTAACTTCTTCGATCTGTGCAACAATCTGAAGGTGGGCCCGACCGTTTGGTGTCACTTTAGAAGACCAAGCGAACTGGATGGATTTACCGTAACGTGAAGGACCCCGAGTCGATCGCGGACCACTCCTGGAGAGTCGTACGAAGCTGGGTTTTCGACTCCCTTGTAGGCGATGATGGCATTCTTTATCGAAGACCCGTATGTGGACAAGATGCAGTATTTGGCTTGGCAGAGAAGTGAGACGTAGTTGCATGAAGATGGGTTTGATCCATGACTTGGGAGAGTCGATCGTGGGCGATATTACGCCTGTGGACAACGTGTCCGAGGAGGAGAAGCATGAACGAGAGAAGGTGGGCGCACTCTTTCCTCGTGAGCACTAGAACGCCTTCCTGCAGATCACGAAGGACTTCCCTCCGGCGCTTGCGGAGGAGTTTCTCTCTCTCTGGGAGGAGTACGAGGTGCAGGAGACGGTCGCCTCCCACTACGTGTTTGACTTTGACAAGTTGGACATGTTGATTCAGGCGAACCAGTACGAAGTCGGTAGGTCTGGGTGGGACGCGTGAGTGTCAGATCAGCAGCTGGATCTCCAGGAGTTCTTTGATTCCACAGTGTCGCGGTTCAAGACTCCGTATGGTCTATCGGTGAGGGATGAGGAGTCGTGTTGATCGGTAGCAGGTGAAGAAGCTATGTGAGAAGCGCGAGGAGCGTCGTGGGAGCAAGTGATTGTACTCTGTGCGTGTTTGTTTGGAATTCATGAAAACAACGAAACAATCACAACAAACACATCCATAAAACGACTTATGTAACCTTTCTCGAGATGTTCTTATATCCGCTTCCCACACAACTAATCATGACGCCCTCCTCCTCCGACCGCAGCTTGAACACGATGCCGATCATCTCACGCAGCAGTCGCAGCAACTACCCCTCATCGCCCCCTCCCGTCGCTACCGCCACGCTCGTGGTCGTCAGCGGCCCCGTCCGGATCTTCGACACATCCTCCGGCGAGAACGCCATCAGTAAAATCGCCAGCGGCTGGTGGATGCTGTCGACGCAGCCGCCGCGCGCGATCTCCTCCAACAGCAGCTCCGAGCAGGCGACGCCCAGGTCCTCCGGCAGCTGGCCCTCGATGCCCATCATCTCCGCCGCGTAGTTGAAGTGCTCCGTCGTCTCCGCCAGCAGCGTCACGCCGTAGCCGGGCGACTTCCCGCTCTCGTCGCCCGTGTAGTGGTCGGCGAAGATGTGTCTGCGGTGGAGAGGGCGAGAAAGACCCACACGTCGGGAATGAACTTGTTGAAGAGCCCGCGCGCGCTGTCGATGATGCGGTTCGCGTAAAGGGGAGACACGCGCATCGTGTAGACCACGCCGCGCACGCGCTTCACCACGCCGCTGGTCACCAGCTCCACGGGATCCAACTCGCGCATCGTCGGACAGTTGAAAATCACCTCGCCTCCGCCCTGTGGGTGAATGATCGATAGGAAACCCACCTGCGGCTCCGCTCCTCGCTTCTTGATCTGAAGCGAACAGCCCTCCGTGATGCCCCACTTGGCCAGCAGGGGAAGTGTCACAATGCGGATGATGTCCACGCTTATATCGATCGAGTTGTTTGTGATTCCCTACACAATGAGGACTCGATTCCAAGGACGACGGTGAATACGATTCGGGAGGGAATCTTGCCAAAAATGACCAGGGGGAGAATTCCCATAATGTAGTAGCCGATTCCTCTCTCCGTCCCGCAGGCAAACTGGTGGTTTCCTCCGTTTATGAATCCTACCCATGAGCGACCTTCATTCACACAACGCACCGGGTTTATACAGAATGCGCGTTCCCGTTTCGTTAATATCAATTTCGCATCCCGTAGAGAGTCGGCTGACCAGTTTCAGATAGTTTACTTCGTACTCTACCCCATCACGCCCTCCATCAAAACCAAACCCTTCAGTCCGGGGTTCTCATCGTCCTCGCGAATATTCGTAATCACTATCGGTTTCCGCGTCAATGTGGCCGTAATGATGCGATACCGAAGCTGCTCCGCTACCCCATGAATTGTCCTTGCAAGCAGATACATCCCTGAAACGTGATATACTTCATTTCACTGGACGGTGATGGATTATGAGGTTGGGTTGTGGTGGAAACGAAGGGAATGCGTGTAGAGTGTTGCATAATGAAAGAATAGGAAGTGATCATGGCAAGTCCCTGATGGACCTCACCAACCATGACTGCACAAACAAACACACGTTGTTACCAACTAGAAAAGTCTCCAAACCCGCCCTTCTTCGTCCTCTTCTCCACGAAGCCACCTCCCTCCTCGTGCGCGGCGTTCTGCTGCTCCAGCTGTTCCAGAATCTGCTTCCGCCTCTCCTCGCCCATGTCATCGCCTCCCAGATCCAGCAGGTTTCCGATCCCCACATTGCTCTTCACCGGGGCACTTCGCTTCTGCGCCTGCTTCTTCTCCTCCTCTCGCTGCGCCTCCCGCTGCTTCTCCGCGAGCAGCTCCCTGCGGAGCAGCTCGTCGAGCTCCTCGAAGGGATTCACGAGCACGAGAGTCTTGGCGATGAGGATGGGTTTCACCGGCCGGTCCTGCGCGTCGGTCTTCACCTGCTCCATGGCCTGCAGCACGTCGAGACCTCCGACGACCCTTCCGAAGACGGAGTGCACATTGTCGAGGTGCGAGGCGGTCTTGAAGGTGATGAAGAACTGCGCGTTGTTCGTATTGGGGCCGCTGTTGGCCATGCTCACCACGCCCATGCCCTTGTGCGTCAGCGACGGGTGGAACTCGTCCTTGAAGGGCTTCCCGAAGTACGACGTCCCGCCAGTCCCCGTGCCTACGTCTCACCGCGTCCACGCAAACCAACCCGTGGGATCCCCTCCCTGGATCATGAAGTTCTTGATGAGGCGGTGGAAGGGAGTGTTGTTGTATTTGCCGGTGGAGCAGAGACCGAGGAAGTTCTCCGCGGTCTTCGGAACCAGGTCGCAGTGGATCTCGAGATTCAGCGTGCCCATGTTGGTCACCAGCTGCACGTAGCCCTTCTTCTTCATCTGCCGCATGCGGTCGTAGCGGCGCTGCTCGATCTCCTCGTCGCTCGCGTACTCGTACTTGGCGTTCATCTGCATGAGAGGTTATCAATGTGACTACGGTGATGCTGGAGGATGTGAGCGAGGACGCGTACGACGAGGACGTGTGTAGGGAACGTGGACGCGTCTGGGCGTCCAGGAGTCGCTTCGCCTCCTCGGCCTTCTTCTTCTCCTCCGCCTTCTGCTTGATCTGAGGGGAGAGAGGAGAAGAAGAACTACGTTGTCGACGATCTTCTGCAAACCGGAACTGATCTTCACGTTCGCCGTCCGCGACTTTTGCTTCTCCTCCTCGCTCTGAATCACCGCGTAAAACTTGGACACGTTTCGCAGCTCCGGATTGGCGGGGTCTTGGAGAATGATGATGTCGTCCTTTGTAAACGGCTCTCCGGAAATCAGATCGGTCCAGTTCTTTTGGCCAATGTTCAGGTCCTTGATGCAGTCGTAGAGGTACACATTGCCGGACGTTCGGATCACGGCGATTTTGGAGTAGGGAGTGAACACCTTGTACGTGACGGGACAGTGGATCTCCCCGTCGACGTTCTTGTAGAAATGCACGGGGAAGAGGTCTTTCAGCATCAGCTTCTTTCCCGTGCAGGGGTTGAGGTGGTTCTCCTTGAGGTATTTGTAAATGTTCTTCTTCTCAAACAGGTATCCATCTCTGGTTATCACTCCGTCGACAACCGGCTGAAAGGACAAGCAGCAGCAATTGAAAGGGAGATACTGCTTCTCCTCGCTACGGGATCAGTTTTCACAAACCACATGTACGCTGCCTTCTCCTTCTTTCCGCCAAACTCCTCCTTCCACTCCTTCTGAGTGATGAAGAGACGGTCCTTCGAGTGTTGCTTCTTTCCCATGACAAAGAATGTGCCAACAAACAGATCTCAACACACACAGATCACTTTGTCTTGTCCAACGGCTCCGATTGATGCTTCTATGAGTCATCCCTTTCATCCAGTCGCACTTTGGCAAACACCGTCTGGTACTCATTGTAGTGTTCCTAGGTGTGAGCGCGAAGGAACGGTTACTTTGCGTTTCTTCAGGAAGGCAATGTGTTTTTCCTCGTCGCGCTGGGGTTTTCTAGAAAATGACCATTCCATCCTCTTCCGCACTCTTCTGTCGCGATGTGGACCATCTTGCGTCCCTAACCATTACGATCGTGAAGCACTTCTACCTTCAACGATTCGTCCAGTTCCATCAATCGCTTCAGCAGTTGCTCCCGATTGTCGTGTTCTTCCTCCTCTGAACAAATCAAGCAATCACCTCCACTTCCCACCATCGAAGAAGGTCTGTCGCACATACGGAGTCTTGGGTTCGTCGATCACGCATCGTGTTCCGCGATCCTTGTCCTGTTCGGCAATGGTAGCTTCGTCCCACGTAACGTGCTTTTTCCTAGGTTAAAAGGGAGGACGAAGAGTACATGTGCGACATGTCAAGGATTCCCGTGTTGTCACTCTGCATAGTGTGTTTGGGGTGACGGGGTTGAATGTAGAAAAGGGAGATTGAATAGAGGAGAAACAATCTGACAAGGCAAAGTCTCGATCGTGTTGGCGGATGATAGAAACAATACATCCACAACCCAACTGCTTGTCTAACATCGATTGACTTCCTCTTTCTTGTCTCTCTCCATTTTATAGAGTGCAGATTGGGAAAGTGAACAAGAGCAAGCGTGACCGAGTGGTCCAAGGTGCTACGTTCAGGTCGTAGTGTGTTCGCACGCGTGGGTTCGAGTCCCACCGCTTGCATTTTTCCTATCTCATTCTTGATTCACTCTTCGATAGCGTTTCTCTTCCATTTTATTTACTTTTATTCTTATTCTCCTACTGTAATTGCTAGCACGAATGGAATCGATTAAGAGGTTTTTGGGACTCGTAAAGACGCCCACGCAGTTGGTAGACCGAATGCATTTCGAGTTCCGTGTTATGGACGGTGAAGAAACGACGGAGAAGCCGCGCAAGGTGATTGTCTCATAACTCTGTGAATCCGTAGATTCTGCGTCGCTTCACACAAATGAGAGACTATCTGATTGGCGCCGTATGTAATGTCGTTTCCTCGTGACTTCCTAGCACACCAAAACGCCGAACCTGGCCAAATGCGAAGAGCTGGCGAGCGCCACGATTGAAACCCATCTGACACTGAAGGTTCTGGAGCATTTCACGAAACTGGATTTGGAGGTAGGAATGGACCGCAGTAGATGAGGCTGTAGGAGCGCAAAATGTATGTGACTGTTTTCAGCATCCTGGTGACCAATGACTATGGGAAGTTCGCGACGGTGTACATGATGTCTGCGGAGGGAGCTCAGATTTTGAAGCTCATACTTGACGGGTACGGGAACAGCCAGATCGCTCTGAACTGCGGCATCATGATTCGCGAGTGCATCAAGCAGCGCTGCATCCACGAGTACCTGCTGGACAACAGCGATCTCATCGAGCCTCTGTTCACGGTGTACGCACACTCGCCGACGTTCGAGATCTCCAGCGATGCGTTCAGCACCATTCAGACGCTGATGCGTCGCAACAAGCAGCTGGTAAGCAAGAAGATGAACGCGAACGGCCCGCTGTACGGACGCGTGTTCGGCTGGTTCAACAACATGATCAACAGCAAGGAGTACGTGACGCGACGCATGGCGTTGCAGGTAGGTGTGGAGGTGGAGTGCGATGTAGCTGCTGAATGAGTTCCTGCTGGACAAGGTCAATTTTGACATCATGATTGCGTACGTGGGCGACGTGAAGAATTTGATGGGCATCATGACCGTTCTGCGGACACCGCAGGCGATTATTCAGTATGAGGCGTTCCACGTGTTCAAGGTGTTTGTGGCGAATCCGGACAAGACACCGGAGATCACTCTCATTCTCCAGCAGAACGCCGACAAACTGATTAGCTATCTGACCAACTTCTTGCCGGAGCGAGGTGCGTTTTCTTCTCCAGAGTCATTCCTAGATAATGAGCAGCAGTTTGTGGAGGAAAAGAAATTGTTGATCAATATGCTGAAGAAACTCAAGTCTCAGGACGACGAGTGTATTCTAAAACAATACGACTGTTTGTTATAATAATTCCATTGCGATTGCGTTGTATTGTGCAAGAATGCAACAATTGGGGCCACATTTCGGATAATACCGATTCAAGCCTACAGGGATACAGACATTGGGTCTATTTCGATGTGAACTATGAATGGAAAGGTTCACTCCCCAGAAAAAGTTGTTGCAAAGAAGATGATGGTTCGGGGATGGTTTGGATGGAGTCACCTGTAGGAACTTTACACTTACGAAGGAAATAACCGTGCTATGATGGCCCTCATTGCCGCTCAGTACAACGAGGTCTACATTCATGTTCCTGAGTTCGCCATGGGAACGGAGAACAAGAGCGAGGAGTATATGAAGATGAACCCCAACGGAAAGGTGCCCGTGCTGAAGACGCCCGAGGGAGCCATTTTCGAGTCGACGGCCATTGCCCGCTATGTCGCTCGCATCCGCAGAGACACTGGACTGATGGGAAAGAGTCTCATCGACGAGGCTCATGTGGATCAGTGGATTGACTGGGCCACCTGCGAGCTGCTTCCCGCCGTGTCTCCCTGGCTGTACACGATTTTCGGCTACCTGCCTCCCAACCCCAAGGCTGTGGAGCAGGCGAAGGAGGCCACTAAGAAGCCTCTTGCCATTCTGAACGGCCACCTCGCCGAGCACACCTTCCTGGTGGGCGAGAGAATCACTCTTGCCGATATCGTGATGGCGTGCCAGCTGCTGTACCCCATGAAGTTCCTCTTCGCCCCCGAGTACAGAGCCGCCTACCCCTCGCTGATGCGCTGGTTCAACACCTGCGTCAACCAGGTAGCTGTGAGGAGCGTGGATGAGGTGTAGCCCCAGTTCAAGGCTGTGATGGGACCCGTGGAGCTCGCCACCGAGTTCATGAGTCTGCCTGCTGCTCGTAATCGTCGTGTCGATGGGTAATGGGTAGCTAAGAAGGAGAAGAAGGAGAAGAAGGCCGAGAAGAAGGAAGAGAAGAAGGAAGAGAAGAAGGAAGAGAAGAAGACTGAGGCTCCCGCCCCCGCCGCCAAGCCCGCGAAGAACCCTCTGGAGCTGCTGCCGCCCACTCCCTTCGATCTGGACAACTGGAAGCGCATCTACTCGAACACGCATAGCGACTTCTACTCGGTGATGGACAAGTTCTGGCCTCTGTACGACCGCGAGGGCTGGTCGCTGTGGATCTGCGACTACATGTACAACGACGAGAACAAGAAGGGCTTCATGACCGCCAACCTGGTCTCGGGCTTCATCCAGCGTGCCGACAGCCTGCGCAAGTATGCCTTCGGTAACATGAGCATCCTGAAGAGCGAGAGCGAGAGCTTCTATCGCGTGAAGGGAGCGTGGCTGATCCGCGGTCGCTCGATCCAGCCCATGCTGGACGAGAACCCCGATGCTGCCTCCTACAAGTGGACGCAGATTGACGAGGACAAGGAGGAGGACAAGAAGGAGCTGGCTGATCTGTGGTGCGCCAGTGAGACCATTGACGGAATGGAGATCAACTCCAACGAGGTGTTCAAGTAAAACATGTTCTTAGGGAGAGTGTTTGTTTGAGAGACACGTTGCTTGGAAAGACAGTCCGTTTCATCATCTTTTTTTCCACGATGGAGGAAACGCTCCAGGCCCTTGGATACACAAAGGAGCAAGTGAGAATGCGGGGAAGGAGACATGTAGATTCAAGAGGCGCTTCTTCATTGCAAAACCGTTGAGGAGGCGATCGTTTATCTCCCTCTCAATGTAGGATTGTGTATGAATGGCAATCGCATAGTCCTCCTCTCCCATTCAATCCAGAAAGGCTGTTCCTCCCGTGTACGAGATTAGTGAGTCGGAGAGCGATTGTGTCGACCTGGCGAAGGAGTCTTCCGAGGAGGAGTCCGATTCTCCGTCGGTCCACTTCCGAGGGGACACGGTTTTCTGTAATCAGTACATTCTTTCCTCATTCACTCACTTTCAGTATTGCCGCGATTCATCGCGTGGACGAGAGGCGCTACTTCAACTTCCACAAGATCTTCAGCACAAGCTACTCACTGGAGCACGACAAGGACATTTCGCACATCTTCCTCTCCTCCTTCGTCGGTATGTGCTTTCATCATCCTCTCCCGCAGTTTCCAGCGATCTTTTGAACTCTATTCTGGAGCAGCACCGCAACGCCGAGGTGACACTCTCCTGCCATCTCGACATGGAGTCAAGCGATCGCGACCCGGTGGTCTCCGAGAACGGGAAACACAAGATCTTCTTTCCCTCGTTTCCCCGGATGTTTGGCTACGGGTGTTTCCACCCGAAGCTGATCCTCATCCGCTTCCCCGATCGTCTTCGCGTATGTCAGTTTTCCCTCCCACAGTTAAGGTCGTCATCTCATCCGCCAATCTGATCGAGGAAGACTGGGACGAGTGGTCGCAGTGCATCTGGACCCAAGACTTCTTCAACTTGCGTGACGGCGAAACCGGCGTTGCGGCGAAACGCCTGGACCTGGAGTTTCGCACGCAACTGATCACCTTTCTGAAACGGTGCGAGTGTCCCGAAGACCGCATTTTCAACCTCCTTCGGGGCGTTTTCTTCCGGAACGTCCGCGTCCGACTTGTTGCCTCCGTCCCGGGTTTTTTCCACTCCTCGTCCATGGGACAATTCGGTCACCTGCGACTGCGCGCCATTCTGGCGTCGCTCCGGGAGTTTGAAACGGCCATCGGGTTGGAGGGAAAACTCCCGCCCATTCTCTCGCTCAGCAGCTCCATGGGGAGTCCGTCGGCCAATTGGCTGCGCTCGATTCTCGCCTCCTGCCACGGACGAAACGCCCTTCCTGCGGATGTGTCCATCGCTGATGCGGTGCATCTTGTGTACCCGACGGTGTCGTACGTTCAGTCGTCGCGGATCGGACCGGATATGGCGGGAAGTCTTCTTTTCCATGCAAGAACATACCAGTCGAAGTCATTTCCGAAGAAGTGCTTGAAACGATACAAAGATGCGCAGGGGAGGGAGGGGTGTTTACCGCATGCAAAGTACTGTAGGCATGGCGGAAGCATGGGACGTAGTGATGAATGTGCCGATGAAGAATCGTCCACATCTTCCGTGGATTTACGTAGGGAGTCACAATTTCACGCGATCTGCGTGGGGAGCATTGCAGAAGAAGGATACAGAACTGTTCATTACCAATTACGAGTGCGGTGTGGTCTTACTACCGAAGAACTACGTGGACTGGATGAACGGCGATCTGAAAATCGAAAACCACCCGAAAGAGCGGACAGAAGGGGATCTGTGCGAGGCGGTTGACCTGGCTTTCGATTCTCCCTGTCTCCCCTATCGTTCTGTCGATAGACCCTTTTGTTGTTTTTGTGTTTCTTGATTACACACTTCCGTTTTACTCGCATTCATATTTGCCTTTTTTCTTGGGTCTCATGCTCATAGTATGCAATCCCGTTTTATTTCCCCTCTGTCAAGTCGTGTGGCTGGAAAGGAAACATGTTCAGTGTGGCTTGATAGAGATGACCTCCTTCCACCAATCAATTGACACCTTCGGATAGAAATACAACGCAAATATAATTACGGCAAATGTTATTGACTACCCTTTCTCTTCTGTTTTGTACGAATATGGTTCACTTTTTATGGTAGTGACAGTGGTGAGTGCAGACTTGACATGTACGAATGGTCAAGTGTACGTCAAGATTACCAAGAAACTGCTGAGTGGTGCGAACGAGGAGAGCCTCGTCATTCGCTCGGGGTCGACGGACGTCTTCACCTCCCCTGTGTTTTCCAACAATCAGGAGAAGGTGCTGGAGAGATGTCTGCCTTCCTCTACCAACAACCAGTACGAACTCATTATGAAGGACACCACGGGCCTTTGGGAAAGTGGCGCCTGGGTCGCCATTGAAGGTGTCAATGGCAATGTCGTTTTAAAGGCTATGATGACCACAAAACTCTCCGAGTCGCTTCCTTTATCCCTTTATTCCCCCATCAATCTGAACAGCACTTGGAAGTTCACGAACAACGCTTCGGGCGATTGGAGCAGTTTGAACTTTGGTGACTCTGGATGGACGGACGCTCTTTTAGGTTCCGATTCCAGCACTCCGTCCACTGGCACCCAGTACCTCCGTAAGTCGTTTGCTGGAATCACTGGAATGGCCGCAATTGACATTGGCCTCCGCTACACCAATGGTATCATCGCCTACATCAATGGAGCGGAAGTGTTCCGCGATAATATGCCCGAGGGTGTAGCCACTTCGGCGACGCTGGCCACCGGCAGCTACTCCACTCTGGAGACGCACGGTGTGGTGCGGTCCGCGGGCATCGCCGAGAGTTCGCAGAACGTTCTGGCCGTGGAGGTCCACTTCACGCGCGCCAACTTCGTGGAGACGATCGAGTTTGACGGCTTTATCTCCTTCCTGGCGCCGCTTGCCACGAACAACAAGTGCTTCGTAGTCCCCGCGGCCATCACGACGACCTCCAGCATCTTTTACCAGCCGGCGACGGTGTCGGATTGGGCGTACATGTCCTACTCCAGCTCCAGCTCCGAGAACTGGCCTGCCGAGCTCACCGCCGAGCTCTCGGGCCGCACCAAGTACGAGGTGAATTCCTTCCGCGTGTGGCCGAACGCTGGTCCGCTGTACGCTCCGCGCACCTTCAGCGTGGAGGGAGCGCTCACCAAGAACGGCGTCTACTCGCCCATCATGACGCCCAGTGGCGTGGACTACGAGACCAACGTGTGGCAGCAATTCAACTCGATTGCTGCGGGTCAGCCCTACAGCGCCTACCGCTTCACGATGATCAACTCCGCTAGCTCGCGCATGCAGCTCTACGAGATACAGTTCCTGGTATGCAATAATCCCGTCGCCTCCTCCTTCGCCTACCCACAAAGCAGCTACTCCTTCTATGCGCGCTACAGCGTGGTCCGCATCTCGCCCAGCGTCTACGGCCTCTCCCAGTGCTCCGTGCAGCCCACGCTGCCCGCCGGCCTCTCGCTGGACCCCAACGGCTGCACCATCTCCGGCTCTGCGGAGGGACCTTCCGCGGCCATCACGTACACGGTCACCGCCCTGGGCAGCAGCACGCAGCTCACCGGCACCGTGAGTCTGGCCTTCACCGACTGCGCGGGCACCATGATCCATGTGCTGCGCACCTACGGATACGTGAACAGCGACGAGGGCTTCCGCATCCGCAATACTGTCAACGATGACATTCTGATGGACGTGCCCACGGGCCACAACCACCCCGGCGGCGCCGACTGGAACGGCTACCTGTGCGTGTCGGTGGACCAGTACGATGTGACGCTGTACAGCACCGGCACTCACTGGTACTCCTACTCGTTCATCTACCTGTACGGTATGCTCCCTGAGGGCAAGGAGGAGATGTTACTGAAGGCGCGCTTCGACTCCGACCAGGCCAACGACATCGTCTACTACCTGCGTCGCCATGCCATCGCTCCCGCGGAGCAGTGGTACTACAAGATGAACGAGGTGCCTGCAAACTGGTACAGCAACGACATGAATGGCTGGAACCAGGCGGTCTACGGCACCTTCCCCAACGCTACCAACCAGATCCAGCTCTACAAGAAGACCTTCACTGTGAACAGTCTCACGGAGGTGTCGGGTCTCATCCTCTCCATCCGCTACCAGCACGGAGTCATCGTGTACCTGAACGGTCACGAGGCCTTCCGCAACCACATCACCGGTGACCTGTCCACGAGTTCGCTCGCCAACGAGGCCTACTCGTCTCTGAAGTACCGTGTGGTCACGCTTCCTGGAAAGACGCTCGCCGTGAACGGAGAGACGTCGGTGCAGAACCTGATCGAGGGCTCCAACGTGATCGCTATCGCGCTGGTCGCATCTGCGGCGACGCAGGTGAGCTCCAGCTTCGACGCAACGGTGCGACTGATGACCAGCCATCCCGAGGCGCACATCTGGGAGTTCTCGGGCACTGCCACGGGCTTCAAGAGCGGCGGCTACAGCGCTGCCTTCTCGATGAACTCGGACTATACGCTGGAGGTGGGTGAGTGCAGCGCAAACGAACTGGTCATCGCCTTGAACGATGACCGTCGCGAGTGGATCAGCGCCGTGGAGGTTCAGAACAACTTCAATACTCTGATGCAGGGTCCCGCGCAGTTCAAGCTGTACGGACGCAACAGCGCCTCCGAGCAGTGGACGCTGCTGGGCGACATCAGCGGACTGCACTACTCGACCTACGCGCAGAAGAAGCTCTTCTACCTCTACAACAACAAGCCCTACAACCAGTTCAAGTTCGAGAACTTCGCCACCGGCGAAGCGTTGAAGTGCGTGCTGACCATTCTCTCGCTGAACCTCTACACGGTGAACTACTTCCAGACGCCCGCTACCCTCTCCTACCCCGCGCAGACGATGGCATTCCGTGACATCGAGATGGCTGAGCTGATCCCCGTCGGCTCCGGCTTCAGCGATTTCCAGGTGACGCCTGCGCTGCCCGCCGGACTGGTTCTGGACCGCGCCACGGGATTCGTCTCGGGCACCGCCACCGAACTCAGCCCTGTCACCTCCTACCAGGTGACCGCCAAGTCCTACCTGAACACGCCGGTGACCGCTTCCTTCCAGCTCTCTGTGGAGGTGTGCACGGGAGGACGCAGTCTGATGACCGTCCGCGTGTACGCCGATGGTTTCAAGAACGAGAACAGCTGGAAGCTGTTCCAGGGCCGCGGCACCTCCGGCTCGCCGCTGCAGTCGGTCAACAGCTTCCCCGTGAAGAGTGCCGTCTATTACCTGGACTTCTGTCTGAACGACGGTATCTACACATTCCAGGGCATCGATAGCTACGGAGACGGCTGGGAGCCCACTTCGGGCTACATGCTGACGGCGGACTTGGGCGCGATGGAGCTGGAGATCAACCAGCTCCCCGCGAGCAGCCAACAGCCGACGAGCGTGACGACGGTTTTCTCGACCTTCTTCCCGTTCCAGATGGAGTACACGGACTGGAAGGTGTATCAGGGAGAGGCAGTGCCGGCTGGCTGGAACACGGCGAGCTTTGACGACTCTGCTTGGGCGACGAAGAAGGCTGCGGAGATTCCGAATCCGACCACTGTGACGGCATACATCCGCAAGAGCTTCCAGTTGACCAATATTGACGATTATCAGGTGCTGAATGTGCGTATGAAGTACACTGGAGGTGTTGCTGTGTATTTCAACGGCAACCGCGTGGCTCGCTTCAACCTGATTGAGAACTTCGACGCTAATACGGAATCGATTGCCGTTCACGACTCCACGGAGGACTCAAAGTTCCACATCGTGCTGGTGACGGCTGGTGTGCAGGAAGGAACGAACGTGGTGGCGTTCGAGGTTCACCGTCCTGTGGGCACTTCCTCCTCCGATCCCTTCGTGTTCGACGCGACCGGCGTGTTTGGCGTGGAGACCTGCTCGACCGTCATTGACTCCTTCTCCGCTCTCACCTCGACGCCGCTGGTCAGCGAGAATCCCTACGTCAGCAAGATCGGCACCATCAACGACATCGTGGACCTGGACCCCTACACCGCCGGAACGCTTCCCAACGATGCCGGCACGTTCATCGAGTGGACGGTAGAGAACCTGGACGGAAGCAAGGTCAACGCGTTCACGCTGATGGTCTCGAGCGAGGTCAAGAGCGTGGGCTTCGCCATTGGCGGAGAGAATGATGAGTCCTCCTCGTTCCCGCCCGTCCAGTTGGCGGCCAAGCAAGCGTTGGCGATTCCCAGCCGCACGAAGACGGTGGCAGAGATGCCAGTGGGTCTCGCGGGCTTCCGCAAGTTCCGCTGGAGCGTCACGGATGCCGCGGACGTGAAGTTGACGCTGACGTCGGTGCACATGGCGTACTGCAAGGGCACGGGCGCCGCCTGTGCCGCTATCGACGGCTACGCGGCGGTGGGCGGAGGCCAGATCTCTCCCGCTGTCTGTCCTGAGGGCTACGACGGCTACTCGTACCGCATCTGTACTGAGGGTCGCTTCGGCGACGTGCAGATGGACAAGTGCGTGCAGCGCATGCCGGAGGGCGTGCGTTTCCCCACGGGCCGCTACCTGTTTGTGATCGACACGCAGGTGAGCACGGGCGCGCCGCGCTTCCACAACATCGTGGAGAAGTGGAGTCTGGAGGAGGGTCAGAAGCTGCCTGCGGGTCTGACGCTGAACGTGCAGACGGGAGAGATCTCGGGCATTCCTACGGAGAAGGCGAGTCTGACGACCTTCACGGTGGTGGCGGAGAACCAATCGGGCTCGGTGACCACGACGGTGAATCTGGAGGTGCGCAAGGGCCAGTGTCCTGCGGACGGTCTGTTCCCCGTGACGGAGGTGGGCGTGACGGCAGAGTACCAGTGCTCGACGCAGGGCAGCTTCGTGGGCACGCAGAAGCGTGTGTGCAAGTTAGGCGAGAAGGACGGCGAGTGGGAGGAGATTACGGGCGTGTGCGTCTCTGTCGTGACGATTGTTTTCGTTGCGATTGTGGTGATCCTCGTGGTGGTCGTGGTCGTGTTCATTCTGATAAGAGTGGGACGAAAGACGAAGGCCTCGGGAGGTGTGAAGGGAAAGAAGAAGACAATGAAGAAGGAAGAGAAGGGAAAGGATAAGAAGACGAAGAAGTCGGTGAAGGTTTAGTGTATGTTTGTTGGTAATGACTTATGCAAGAGAGGTCACTTCCAAGTGGTTACCAGTTAAACCGATTGTTTGGGTGCAAAGTGGATTGCAAGAGAATCATGTGTTACGAAAAAGGGATGAGCCAATCAGAATGTGGGGTAGGCAGCGGGATCCAGGGGTTGGATGTGTATTTGAAAACAATGGGAGTAGAGTATCCTAGATTATGATAGTTCGTTTTGGAATTGGTAGGAAATGGTGTTGGAGGAGTGATGCATAGTGTGCTTGTGTTTGGCTATGGGAGCATTCGCCTTCAATGGGAAGGAGGCATATCCGAAGGATCCGACGGATGAGAAATCGGATTTCAGTTGTGATGAGAAGGGATATTTGGAGTATCTGAGCACGTGGGGCGATGCGAAGGGAACGTCACGTGATGTGAATAGTGAGGAGTTCAAGAAGCGTCTGGGCTACTTCAAGCAGTCTTGCAAGACGATTCACAGAGGAAGTGGAAAACGCAAGTACAAATTGGAATTCACGTTCTACGCGGATTGGGCTCCCGAGGAGTTTGAGGAGATCACGGCGAGCGTGGTGCGATACAAGGGAGTTCAGCCAGAGACGGAGGTGATTCCGATCATGAACAACACCAACTACCGTTATCTGATGCCTTCCATGGATCCGTGTGATGGAAATGCTGAGTTGAGAGAGTTGATCTCCAGACCCCAGAACTGTTCTGTGTCGTGGGCTTTTGCTATCACAAACTCGATTGAGTATGCGATCAAGAAGATGTACTTCGAGGAGTATGATCAGATCGTGGAGGTGTCTCTGTCTGCTCAGGAGTTGATTGATTGTGTTGGTGAGAATGGTGAAGATTTCGATGGAGAGTATGATGAGAAGAAGGGAGGTTGTGCTGGATTCTCTCTCGCTACTGGATTCGATTATGTGAGTTTGTATGGAATCGCTTACAGTGAATCCTATCCTCACAGGAATGAGAAGGGTGAGTGTAGAAGAAAGGAGATTGGAGAGGAACACCGATACCGCATCGCTGGATACGAGAAGCCCGTGACGTACAACAAGCTGGGTCTGTTCGATTTGATGAAGCGAGGACCTGTGGCAGTGACGATGGGTTTGGATCCTCAATACTTCCAGTACTACCGAAATGATCGTGATGGTGAATTCTACTTCGACAGTTCTTCCAACCAGCCATCGGTGTATGGAGTGGTGGTGGAGTATTCTCAGTTCGCTGCGGATGGAAAGGACGAGTTGGCAAAGTACCCGTACTTCGCCGTGGAGACACGTCTTCGTGGATGTGACTCGATGGTGTTCCGTCTTCCGATTCTGGATACCGTAGAGAATGCGAATGTGGGTGGAATCGCTGGACTCGCCATTCGTCCGATCGTGTCGAATCTGGTATCCACTCCAGAACCGACTACAGAGCCACCGACTCCGGAACCACCGACAGAGCCTCCAACCACTGAACCACCGACAGAGCCTCCAACCACTGAACCACCGACAGAGCCTCCAACCACTGAACCACCAACCACTGAACCACCTACCACGGACCCACCTACCACTCTTCCTCCAGTTGGAATCCTCCTCGTCCCAGCCACACTCGTTTCCGACCTGTTGACGGAAGCCATCACAATCACGGATGGTTTGTGTTCGAGTTATCAGGATACTCAACTGATCATTCAGGGACTTCCCAATCTGAAATCCATTGTGATTGGAGACGATTGTTTTGGAAGTGTTCGATCACTGGAACTGAATGGACTCTATGAGCTGGAGAGCGTCGTGATTGGACAGAGGAGTTTTACAATGTATCCAAAGGGTCCTTGGACCCATAAACGAACCGATGGCGAGTGTCGGATCACGAACTGCCCCAAACTCAAATCCCTCGCAATGGGAGATTTCTCGTTTGGCGACTATAACGCATTTGAACTGGATTCTCTTCCTTCCCTTCAGTCCATTGAAATAGGAATAGCTGGTTTCTATAGTACTTCATCCTTCTCACTGACTGGTTTGATTGATCAGACTCGCTGATTCGTAGACCTTCGGAATCTGCGGTTAGTCAATTTGACCCAGTATGCGTTCCAGTACTGTGATTCGATTGTGTTCGAGAGTAGGGGAGTTTGATAGAATGACCACATAGACTTGCCGAAACTGCAGTCCATTCAACTCGGTCCCCAGGTCCTTCAAGGAGATTCTGCAAATGATCGAAAGACGACAAAGACAATTCCCTTCTACTATAAGAACACATTGACAATGAGAAGTCGGATTGAATGAAGTGGTATATGGATAGATCTTCCCTCATTGACTCTCTTCCAGAGTGGACTACGATGCTTCACAAGTATCGGCTCGGTGTATTTGGAGAGTATTCATTTGCGGATTGATTGACGCAGACATCCCTCGATTGTCGTTCAGTGGAATCCAGTTCGATGTGGATTGCTTCCAGTGGATGTACTCCGTTCAGTCTTCAAGTAACCTTTTTTCTCTCTCTTCATCCGTTGATGCCTTTGGTCTGGAGTACTATATGAGTTTTGGAAGCAAAACCCCTTCGTCAACGAGCCATGTTGTTAGAAACATGGCAGAATTCAACGCCCTTCCATCAAATGTGGAAGACTTGTGGATTGGCTGTTTCAATGCATCTGAGATCACAACGACGTCATTCAACAGATTTCAGTCTTTGAAGTCGCTGGTGATTGGCAACAGCGTATTCTGGGATGCTGCAGGTTTGGAATTGAACAATCTCCCTTCTCTTCAGTCCATTGATATTGGAGTGATGAGTTTCTTTTGGTCACCGTCCTTGTCGTTGACTGGTTGGATCGATTGGTTGGTTTGAATATGCAGATCTTCCTCAGCTTCAGTCAGTCAGACTCAGTGACAATGCGTTCACCTATTGTCATTCGGTTGTGTTCGAGAGTAGATGAAATTGTGAGTGGATTAGGTAGATTTGCCGTCACTGAATACCCTTCAACTCCATGACTGTGCACTACTGGGTGATTCTGGCGTTGATCGCAGGATGATTAGCAATGAACCCTACAACTTCACTAACACACTGACAATGAAAAGTGAAAACGAGTGAAATCATGAATGAATAGATCTTCCTTCACTCACTTCTCTGACGGGAAGTGCAGACAACTGCCAGTTTATGGGAACTGTGACTCTTGAGAGTACTAGTCCACCCGTTAATTCATGTAGATATTCCTCAGCTGACGTCCGATGGAATTGTGTTTTCCACAGGCAGATGGAGCCTCCACTTCTATTGGACCTACTCACTTCAAGCATCCAGTACGTGCTTTCATTTTCTTTCATTTCTTGATGCTTCTGCCCTTGAAGCATTCATTAGAAGCAAAAGTGACTATGTTTGAGTTTGATTCATGTTCCTGTTCGGTATTCTCTGTTTCTGATTGTGTTTGTTTATAATTCGTTCCAACTCATGCATTGACTCTGCTTCCAAGCAGACAATGATCCAACCCACATCCCTCGAGTTTACTCCCGTTGCATTCAACTCTTTCCTCTCTCCTTATCCATCCATTCTTGTCAACTCCCCTCCGCGCAACTCCCATCCCAACTACCCCAAAGATTCCACAACCCGTTCCGTTCAAATCAAACAATCGAATCATGGGTGCTTTCTTATCCAAACTGTTTGTCGATATCGAAGACCTCCCAAATACGTGGTATGGAATGGTACGGATGCAATCCCAATCCAATCCTAGGTCCAAATCATCTTCCTCTTCTTCGTATACGCATTTATTCTATGCAAGGGAGCGGGACTCATCTCGGACGGAAGCGAACTCCTCCTTCTGGTCCCCAAGTGGGCGGGACTCATCGGAAGCATCGTCCTACCCTTTTTGGGGTCGGTTCCTGACTCTGCGATCGGTAACTATCCATCTCGTACCTCATCATCAGTCCTCTTCTCTGGTCTCGGAGATATCGAAACAGTGAAGAAGCAGATCACGATCGGTGTGGGTGCGCTGTCCGGATCAACGATTTTGCTAATTACCATTCCGTGGGCTCTCAGCATCTTTGCCGGCCGCGTGTCGCTGAACGAGAAGGGAGAGGGACAGTACTCCCGACCGGCTGATGTGAAGGCGTCTGTACACGTGATCACTCTCTCTCATCCAGGAATTCACCAAGCTCCTTCCGAAGGACAAGACGTCGATGGCGCACTCGGGAATCAACCTGGACCCGACGGTCAAGAAGAACATCTTCTTCGTCGTTCTCTCCATGCTGACCTACCTGTTCATTCAAGTAGTGATTTCCTCTCGCTCTTCCCCAGGTCACTATCTTCCTTCCGGCGAAGGACAGTAACTGGATCCACATCATCGCCTTCGCCTGTCTGATCATATCCTTTCACTCTCCCCTTTTTCTCCTTCACGCCTCACTATGCAATGGCGGTGATGATTTGGTACTTCATCCAGCAGTACCGTCACAGCAAGTCCAACATCGTCAGCGAGACTATGAAGGAAGAAATGATCAAAAAGAGCATCCGCAACGGACTCGTCAACATCTCCGGTGTCCTCTGCAACGAAATCGACGTAACGTCTCTCTCCTCCTCCCACCCAGTCGATCACCGTCTCGTCGGACCCTTCCGCGCCACTTCTCCCCGCGGACGTCGACGAGCACCTGCACATCCTTCTGCGCGGCTTCTGGCTGCGCTACGACACGAATAAAGACAATGCGCTGAACGTGAAGGAGTTGCGCGTGCTGCTGCGGGACCTCGGCGAGGAAATGAGTGCGGAGGAGGTGCGACGCGTCATGGAGACCTTCGACAAGGACTCCAGCAATTCCCTCAACTTTGACGAGTTCTGTGGCTTCATCAAAACGCTCGTGGAGCGTCGTCGGTCGGGAGAGTTGACGCAGGTGGCGGTGGAGGGGGAGATGGAGGAGGAGGAAGAGGAGGAAATTCCGGAGGATTTGTGCCACTTGTCGCCGGCGCAGCAGCAGCGGAGAATCATCATGCGATCGTTCTCGATGATGCTGGCGGGCACGGCGATCGTGATTCTCTTCTCGGACCCGGTGGTGGACTTGCTGGACGAGGTGGGTCGCCGCACACACATCAACAGCTTCTACATCTCCTTCATCCTGGCGCCGCTGATCAGCAATCTGAGCGAGATCATCGCGTCGTACAGCTACGCGCACAAGCAGACGGTGAAGGCCTCCACGATCAGCATCTGCACGCTGCAGGGCTCTGCGATCATGAATAATACCTTCTGTCTGGGTGTGTTCTTGCTTATCATCGCCGTGAGAAGGCTGCAGTGGACCTTCACAGCGGAAACCATCGCCATTCTGGCGGTGGAGACATGTATCATCTTCGTGTCGCTCAAGCAGACCCAGACGCTGTGGACTGCCTTGTTCGTTTTGCTTCTTTACCCGCTGTCGCTGCTTCTGGTGTCCGTGTTGGAGCATTTTGGACTCGATTGAAGTGTTTGTTGGTGTAATCGCATCAAAGAGTTGTGTTGGCTTATTGTTTCAACAATCTTACTCCCTAACTATATCCCTTTTCCAATGGGATCCATTCAAAATGCGTCTTTTTGCCCTTTTTCTCTTTCTTACCAACATCGTCTCCATCCTCTTCCTCGTATGGACCATTCTTCTGACGGTCGTGTTTGAGTGGGATCTTCATGAATGTGAACTGGGTTGCTTTGTTTCTTACAAACACAAACTAGTCGGCATTGGTCGACAAAATGTCTTGGAACGCAGGAGCATCTACTCACCATACAACGCGTTGGCGTACCTATACAAGTACAGATAGGTTTATGCGGGAATTTAGTATTAAAAGAGATGCTCGTAGGAGATAGAGATGGAAGATGTTCCAGAAGGAGCGAATCTACTCGCTCCCAGTTGTATCCGTCCCCAATAAAAGTGGTCAGACTAGGAAGATCTATCGCTTGAGGGGAAGTGAAACTGGAACTCCTCATAACAAGCGTGTTGTCTCCATACTCGCGGAATCGAAGGGAGGCTCTTCCTAAAGCAATGCTACGTAGCGAAACAAGATCTACTGAGCAACCAGACGTGATTCGTACCTTTCATGAAGACGGAGTTACAGTCCGCAAATACAGACTCTCCAAACTGGATCGTCTGAAGAGAAGGAAAACCTACGGAGAGAGAGGCAAACAACGCAGACCTGTCAGTACTAACTGAGAACACTTTGTGAAACAGTAGTCGTCCAATATAAGTGACTGAAGCGAAGGGAGATTGTGCATCTCAAAGTGTGTGAAGGAACTGAATGATAAGCGTCCGATCGAGATGGACTGAAGCTGCGAGCAATTGCAGATGCGACACACCGCCATGGTTTGTAATTGTTTCCGGCAGTTGTTGTCGCCAATGCGCAACTCTTTCAATTCGATCAATCCTTCAACGCAAAAAGAGTCTGCACAGTGGATGGACTCGTTGCCGATAATGAGGTGGCGCAAATAGTGCAAGGGAGGCAACTGAAAGGAATCCACGGAAAAGTGACGGTAGCTCTCGATTCCAAGCAATTCCACACAGGGTGGAAGAACGGAAAAAGGATGAGTGGTAGAGGGAAGGGAGAGAGAATCCTCGCTTGTTGCGAGCACACGCTTGCCATTCCATATCGGAAGAAGCGAGTGCTTGTTGTTCAACGCAATGAAGAACAACAGATCCGAAGCATCTGTTTGAGAATCCTCAACACACTCCTACTTCTTTCAGAGATCGTGGACACGTTTCCAAACGAGTCGTTTCCTAAATGGATTTCATTCATAGAGAGAGAAGGGATATCTGTCTATCAGAGAGAACGGATTTCATACTCCAAATATCCACATGCGCGACAGTGACGAAGTTACAGCCGCCTGTGAGCGACGTCAGCTTGGGAAGATCTTTGATAACTCCATTCTTTCAACCCAACCTCGCATCACAAGCACGTTTTCCGAATCACTATTCTTTCCAGAAGCGCGGTGACGTCCGTAGAGAGCCGACTGTCCCAGCAACACCGACTCCAACGCCGACAAATCTAGTGACGAGTCCGGTCAAAGCGTACTGATCATCGCAACCATCTCGCAGGACCAGAATGACTCGTCTCCGATCGAAACGGAGCAGAGCGACGGAAGATCTGCAATCAACACAAGGAAACAAGCCCACCTTCTAGAAGCAGAGAAGCAGTTTTCGTGAACGCGCCGCACCCAACAGAGAGAGATTCTAACAAGGGGAGCGAGTGCAGAGTGAACACGGAGAAATACTGAAACGAGTCGCCGATGTTGATGACGCGCAAATGCGGACAGTCCACAACGACGAACGATTTCTGCTCTTTCGAGCAGTAGCAGAAGCACATAGAACCAACATTGAGTACATAGAGATTTGGTACACTCGATACGATGAACTGTGGCACATTGGCCATGCAGTTGTCTGAAACGGTAAGATTATTCAGATTGGTCATGAAACCGCTAAGGAGAAACGGATGATCCATTTCCTCCCTAAACTGATTGATATATGCCAGCTGCGTGTAACTCGTAATCACAGCGCCATCGAATTGCTCGGTTGCTGGATTCCCCTTGTACCAGACTGAACTACATTGGCTGGAATAACGGTCGCTTAGGATTCCAACTCCACACTGGTCGCCACAACAATAACCACCAGAATATCTGCTCCTTTCTATGTCGCTATAGTATTCGTTTCCATAGCAGATCCTCAGTCCGTTTAATATGAACCCTTCATACTCCTTTCTCCCCTCTTCATCAAACACAACCCCATATCCAAATGGCCTTCCACTTTCGATTCCCCCTTCCCATCGTTTTCCATTCACGTCCAGATCAATACAACCCGTACCATCGCACGTCGTTTCAATCCACTTCTCCTGATCATACTGGATGACGCACATGGAGTTGTTCTGTAGATCTGCGATACAGAACTCGCAGTATCCGTCCCCTCCTTCCACATGGATTGCACACTGCTTGCTTTGAACAATACCATGAATGACATGTTTTTGAATGTTGTAGGAAATCATGTAATAGGCATCGATACCCTCCGAGAGACGGCTTAACAATCTGCCTAAGAGGGCGCAAGAAACTTCCTCGTGTCCTACCCAACCATAGTCATTGCAGAACGATCGTATTCTTGCGTCCATTGGTCTTTAACATACGTAGATTATGAAAGGAATGAATATCAATCCATGAATGGAACCACTTTACGTGCACATTAGGTCTCAAAGAGGATTGACACATTCCTTATGGGATCAACTACCAACAATACGCTCTCAACAAACAGACCAATCATTCCGACAACTAAACAACTGCTTTACATTGATGTAATTGTAGTCAAGTCTTTGCAAAAACGACTGGAGAGTATTGAGGATAGGAAGGTACCGCTCGTCGCACTTCTTATCCGGATTGCACAGCGTCTCCATGGCATAGAAAACGCTCATGTACACATCCTTTCCCGTAACGACTCGCTTCAACACGCCCTGACACGTCAGATTACCGCACCGATTGTCCGTGAGATTCTACGCTCAGAACCCTCCTCCACTCAAACCATGCGACACGTGGAGAAGTCGCACATCGGATCGTCGCACTTGTACTCGTTCATGTAGTACTTCTGGATGTGCTGCTGCACATACTTCACCAATACAAACTCCATGTACTCCGGAGGGAACTCGACGCCGCACTACACGTCGCTCTCCTTCCTTTCCCCCACCTCACAGCGGAATCCAACTCCCTTGCTCCTCGGAAGAACGCCGATGAACGAAAACTCCTTCTTGCAGCTCTCGCACCGAATCCAGATCGGATCCACCGCCGCGAACAGCACTTCGTAGTCCTTCCGCTACTCCTCACCCATCTCGTTCGTACTCACGTCCTTCATCGGCACGAACAATGACGTCAGCTCCAGCTCACTCCGTCCCTCGCCCTCCGCGAACCCGCCGCTGACCTCCACACCCAAACAGTCGCTCAGGTACCCGCGCGGAATATCGTCCAGCGGAGCCACCAGACGTCCCAGCGTCGGCAGCAACTGGTTGCGAATGTACCAATCCACATCCGGCTGAAGAGCTCCGCGCGAGGACTTGATTTCCGTCACGGTGAACGCGCGATCGCCGAGCGCGTTGGAGCGAAGCGGGTGCGAGGCGTCGGTACTGATGCAGATGACGTAGCGAATGAAGTCGCCCGCGTGCAGTCAAGAGACACCGAATCGAGTGAAAAGGATATGTTGACCATGCGACCAGCCTTCTGCAGACGGTTGGCGACGACGACGTGCGGGTTGGTCGCGTTCATGCGACTGTCGTAGTCCTTCAGAGCGCGCGTCAGTGACTTGGTGATCAGATAGTCCTCCAGCGGCAGCTTGCCCGAACGCATCTCCTGCGCCAGCTTGGTCAAGTAGTCGCCGAACGTCCCTCGCAGCTCGTCACGCGGCGTGTCTGAAAAGAGCGTGTTCAGGAAGAAATTGCCCGCCTTCTTGCTGAGAATCGACCAGTCGCGTCGCACCAAATCGATTCCCTTCACCTCGCGCGTGGTCTGCAATCCCTCCGCCGTCTGTCCGACCACCTTCAGCGCTGCGTACTTCTTCTTCTTCAACAGCAGCATGCGCTTGAACACATAGTCGATGTCGATCTTCAGATACTTGTATTGCTTGTTGATCTTGTCTCGAATCCGCTCGCCCACGCGAAGACTCTCCCCGTACTCTTTCGTCCCCGTGTTGATCATGATAGAGTCCGTGTCGCCGTACACCACCGTGAATCCCGCCTTCTCCGCCGTCTTCAGCGTGTTGAAGAGAATGAAGCGGCCCGTCTTAGTGACCGTTGACGCGATCGCCGTCGCTCGGAAGCGGCTGTTCTCGAAGCCCAGGCAGCCGTACATCGAGTTCGCCAGGATCTTCAGCGCCAGCTGCTTGATGTTCATCTGGCTCTTGCGCAGCGGATCCGACTCCGACTTCATGAGCGCCTTCACCTCGCGTCGCTTCTGTACCAAGTAGCGAATCAGCTGCCTGTCAGTCCAACAACGCCACTCACCTTCGGAAGCGGCGCCAGCTCGTTCTCCTCCACCGTCTTCGGCAAATCGGGAACTACGTAAACAACCCGTGTCATTGCATACGCGTGAACTCGGTCTCCTCGCTAACAACGACGTCGCCGTCTTCGTTCTGGCCCGCTGGTGTAACCTCCTTCTCGGACTCCTCGACCTCCTTCGCGTTCTCCACGTCCGGCTGCTTCTCTCGCTTGACCGTTGTGAAGCAGAGGTTGAACTCCTGGATGATCGACGGGTACAGCGAGTTGAAGTCCAGCACAATGATGAAGTCGTCGTACAGGTTCGCTTTCGGCTCCAGCACCAGACCTCCCTCGTACTTCGACTTCCGCTTCGTCTGCCGCGTCTTCGGCATTTTGTCGGGAACGATGAACCCCAGCTTCGAGAAGCCGTGGAGAAGGTAGTACTCGACGCGCTCACTACGGTTCTGACGCAGACAGCGGTTCCAGGAGAGGCCCGAGATCGTGGCGATCTGGTGCGTCAGCGGGAGAATCTGCAGTCCGAAGGTGAGCTGTGCGATGGCGTTGCAGTTCACCAGCAGCGACTTGAGCAGTCCACACAGACGGTACGCGTCCGAAAATAGGAAGGGAATCTACGCTCGCAGGAAGCCGCCACGCCCACCTGCTGGTTCTCGAACTCGCGGATGTTCAGCTTCGCGTACTTGCCGGCGAGGAAACTCAGACTGTAGTCTTCCTCGTGCGTCAGCTCCTTCGCGCTGTCGTAACTGTCGACACAGAGACGGCCGCTCAGCAGCGCCGCCGGCAGGTCGTTCGGCGCCACGTGGATCAGCGGCGACGAGCGCTTCAGACGTCCCAGCTTCGAGCGGTTCAGTTTCAGCCGCAGGAGACGCGAGTGGAGCACAGGGAGGTCGTTTCCCACGAGATTGTGTCCAATGATGGCGTCGGGGTCCTCGTTCGCCAGCACGTCGAACAGACTCCGCAGCAGATCTGCCTCCGTCGGCACCAGCAGCGGCTGCAGCTTCTCCTTCTGCACCACCGACTTGAACTGGATGGGGAACGGGATCGCCGGGTAGATCCACTAGACGTCACTTCTCCTCGTCTCGCTCACGCAGTAGCGACGCAGCGGCTTGCGGTGGCTCCCCTCGGTCTCGTGGTCCACGGCGATCCCGTCGAACACGGCGACGCTCGCCGCGCAGACGATCGTCTGGTTGCTCGCAGGAAGCGTCAGCGTCGCCAGCGAGAGCGTCAGCGCCCGCAGGGGCGGCGGCGACCGATCGGACAGCACGGTGAAGTTGTTCGCGCAGTCGGGAACCTCGAACTCGAACGCGCAGAAGGAGAGTCGGTCGCGACGCGGCGTCACGCCGGTCACTTGAAGCCACTGCGGACCCTTTATTCCCAGCGAGAGGAGGAAACTCTCCGTCGCCGACGTCGTCGTGCCGAACACGTGTTGGTAATGCGCGCCGTGGAGCGGCGGCTTCTGCACGTATCTCCCGGGATACACGACATGGAGATACTCGGTCTATACATCATCCTTCTTCCCAACGCCAACCTCCTCCGTTGGAATGCCTTCGATCTCGAACGCGTACTTCTTCAGGTCCACGCGGAAGCCGATTTCCTTGGAGTTGCGCACGAAGCGACTCATCACCTCCTTCACCTCCTCGCGGATTTCTCCCGCCGCCAGTCGTCGTCCGCTCGCGTCCACCGCCGGGAGAAAGAAGAGATGGTGCGAAACGTTCTGCACGATCACGCAGATGCTCTCCCACTGCTCCTTCGCCTTCACCTTCCCGAACAGATACAGTCGTCCGGGCGCCGCAGCCACGTCCTCATACACCTCCACCAGGAAGAACTGCAGCGCAGGCCCCTTCTCCGTCGCCTGCAGCAGCGTGGCGCTGTCGCCCGCCGTCGCCGCCCGCGCAGCCCCACCCTGCATCGCTCCGGCGCCCCAGGAGGCGTCGGCGTCCAGCGCCGCCAGGACCTTCGCGATGTCTTCCTCGGTCTCCTTCTCGGCGTTTGCCTGCGAGAGCGAGGCCTCTGACCGGTCGTGGGCGTCCAGCGCCGCCAGCAGCGCGGCGTCGTCTTCCTCCTTCGCGGGGGTGGCGACCGGCAGCTCGGCGTCGAGGACCCGCATGATCTCCTCGTCGTCGAGGCTGATGGTCTTGGGCGGCAGCGGTTGCAGGCGGGGGTTCATCTTCTCGTACTCCTCGAGGAGGTTGCGGTCTGCGTGAATGGACTCGTCGCTGGGACCGTCGGGGGGACTCATGTCCATCTCCGGCAGCTCGCCGTCGTCCTCCTCCAATGGGTGAGAGGTAATAGGTTGAGTGGGGGAGAGTGTGGAGGGATAGGTATTGGTGTGTTGTGTGGATGTATAATGGTTGGTATGTTGTGTAGATGTATAATTGTTGGTATGTTGTGTAGATGCATAATCATTGTCATGTCGCGAAGATCCATAGTCATTGTCATGTCGCGAAGACGACATCATGTTATCACGCTTCGCATAGGACGAGTCATCAACACGCTCCTTTGAAAAGACGTCAAAGGAATGATCCTCCGACTTGCGAGGACGCTTCACCGCGGGCGTGTCGTCGTCACTGAAGTTGAGAAGGTCGTCCAACTGGTCTGACGGTCAGCCTCCTCCTCTCATACCCACCTTCGTCCATCACCGCCTTCTTCTTGGAAGGCTGCTCCTCCTTCTTGACGGCGGAAAACTCCTTCCCACGCGTGAAAAAGGCACGATCGATACGACCCTTCACCGTTCCCAAATTCTCCTTCGCCGACTTCTCACCGCGCTTCAAATACTTCTTGGCGAGTTCACCGTCACGATAGAAGTTGTCTGGCGGATGAACCCTTTTCTCCACGCCTACCATCCTCCTCTTCTTCGTTCATTCCAAAATCGTCTTCTCCGTTATCAAAGTAGTCATTGGCAGTCGATGATCCATTTCCTACGGAATGACGAAGATAATAAGCAACTCCAACCGTCGTTTACCACAAATTGTCCCTTTCTTCGACGTTCCGCAACCACACGCGAATACTCGTCATCATCCACAGTGTCGTAGACATTTCCAATCTACACCCCATGAATCGGCACCGCCGTTGCTACTTCGGGCAAATCACCCTTCATATCCTCCTCCAGCTACACCATCACCATCTACTCCAAAACGGCCTACCGCTTGACGAGCCTTTGCGGACCGATCCGCATTTCTTCGCGAACGGCGTCTTCCCTCCATGAGAGATGAAATAGTACTCCCAACAAAAGCGTGGCAGTTTCCCCGCCAAATGTGAAAGAGGTGACCATTCGTAGGTTTTGTCCCGTCTCTATGGAAGCGTCGCTCTGCCTCCCGAAATCACAATTCCTTTGCCATGGACGACTACGATCCGATGGATGCCTTTTTGGAGAAGAATGAGGCGCAGAAAGCGGAGGACGACAAGCAGTGGCAGACGGAAACCGCTGGGTTTCGAATGAACCAAAAGCGTGGCTTTGAAGACTCCATATCGGTGGATCCGCAAGAGATTCTATTGCAGGGTCTAAATCGTCCAATACAGACTTCATCGTTTGGCATGAAGATGCTGGAGAAGATGGGATTCAAACAGGGCGACGGTCTTGGAAAGAATGCCGACGGGATCAAGGAACCCGTGACAATTCAACTCAAATACGACAAAGTGGGAATTGGTCATGCGGAGGCAGAGAAGAGAGAGAGGGAGGAGTCCGAGTACGAGCGCAACATCCGTATGCTTCGCAACGAACTCTACTACAACATGAAGAAGCAGCAATACGACTATCACGTCCGGCAAAAGGCGGACCGCAAACATCTGATGAAAGACCTGCGCCAAGCACAGGACGCTATCGAGATGCTCGACGAAGAGAGCGGGAAGGGGCGGAATCCGCTGCTGCTGAGCGACGACGACGACTGTGATGTGGAGGTCCTCTCGAAGCACCTGATGCGGATGATCGCGTATCTCCGCGAAACGTACCATTACTGCATCTACTGCGGCTGCTCCTTTACGGACGATGCGGACATGATCATGAATTGTCCGGGAGAGAGTCGTGATGTACATTAGTCCTTTAGCATTATGCACTTTGATGTTTGTTGCATCATTATCCATGGTATTTGTTGCATCATTATCCAAACAAACAACCACCCATCAATATATAATCCTTACAACTCCGACTCATTCTCATCCTCCTTCAAATCTACCGCTCATCCAACTCCCTCGCCCCCACCTTCCATCCGATCGTTCACATACTCCAGGAACGCCTCCTTCGTGTGCGGAATCTGCACCTCCTCGGGAGTCTACGCCTCACCGTCCATCCGCACCCTCACATTCACATCCGCGCCCTTTCCGAACCACTTCAGCGAGGGGTTCTTGTGGTGGTTGAAACGCTTCTACACTCGCACCCGCCTTTCACTCCCACAGCCACGTAGTTGTACTTGTCCGCGTTGAGCGACGCGAAGATGACTCCCGGCACGCCGCGATTCGCCGCCTCCACGTGACGTTAAGCGACCCCTCTTCTGTCCCTCAGGATATGTACTCCTTCTTGAAGGCCTCGCAAGTCTCGCAGTCCTTCTTGTAGAAGACGCAGAGCACGTTGCGCTTGCCGTTGACGATCTTGTCGAAGTTGTCGCCGGTAAGCGCCACGAGTCCTGAGAAGTCGTACTTCATAAACGTGTTCAGAATGTTCAAATAGACCTTGTTCATCGGGTACTTGCGACTGAACACGCCCACCTCCCGCACCAGCTTCGTCCGCTTCGCCTTCTCCTCCTTCAGGAAGCCCTTTCCCTCGCTCATCACGTGCTTCATGATGTGCAGATACAGCTTCGCGTTCTTGTACTCCTTCATGTGGTTCCGCACGTCCTCCATCACGCTCTCCTTCATCGAGCGATCGCCCTGCCTCTTAGACGTTTCATAAATACACACGTTCATGAACCGGTCCAACTGCCGCGTGATGTTCCGCTCCAGTCCGAAACGGTCCGAAATGCGGCCGTCGATCTCGCGCTGCGTCCCCAGCAACTTGTTGAAATAGTCCACCATCGCGCTGTCGCCCTGCACCGTCGGCTGGTTGGCCGTGTACGGCTTCCCGATCGGGTAGTAGAGGAAGTGCGGCAGCGTGGTGATGTTGAACTGGCTGCAGAAGCGGCGGTAGCGGTCGCTGTCGATCTTACCGAAGTGCACCGGCTCCGACTAGGGGAGAGGGGACGGGTGAGACTACGTCGAAGGCGACCAGGATTCGCTCTAGATCGTTGTACTGGTTCTGACAGGAGATGCAGCGGGGCGCGTACACCTCGATGATCGCATTCTTGTGCGGGTTCGTCACGAACTTGTAGTACGTGCGGTCCGTCAGCTCCGTCCAGCGGGACGGCTTCATCTTCACGTTCAGCTCCTTCGCCACCCACTTCAGGTCGAACTGGCGATCGGGACTCTCCAGGCAAACACCCGTGTTGGCCTTGTACAGACGAAACTCGGGAAGCTCCGACTCCACGTTGATATCGCAGTTTCCGAGGAGATCCTTCACGTCCTTGACATTGGCAGTGCCAATCACGATCTTCGAGGAATCAATCAAACGAATCATTTACATCAACACCACGGAACGCGTGGAGCGCCTGGACGAGAGGATAGAAGTAATCCTGACAGCGAACACACTTTTCCGAAACAAAGCCGATCAAAAGGTGCTGGTTCGATTCGTCAGAAGAATAACGAGTGAATTCCTCGGGAGTCAGATTACCAAGCGAACTAGACGTAAACGACCCTCTCTCCCAGCGCATACTCCACGTAATGTTCAGCTACAACGATAGATAGAAAAAAGAGCGTGGAAAGAAACACGTTCATTTGAAAAAGAGAAAAATGCCGATGGAAACGCGCTCATCTCTCCCCTTCGAGAACGCGTTCCTGCTTTGCATTTCGTCTAAACAAGTGTGTTTTCGCTAAAAGGGACAAATGCAATCCTTCCACGAGTCCATCCGAACCAATGTGCCTCTCCACCCCCTCCTTCTCTTCTTCAACATTGTCCTGAACATCATCCCATCCGCTGTTTATCTCGTATTGCTCATTGTGTATTGTCACTTCGATTTATCAAAAAGGGCGATCCTGTGGATATTGGTATTCTATCAATTGCGTGGTATCATAGAGATTCGCGTTATCATTGGATTTGTTCATGGAGCCCTTCTCTACGTGTTTGTCATGTACTATTTTGTGTGGAAGCGAAACCACCGGTACCCCGTTCATTCTTCTCCTCAATAGACATGGCATTTCCTACACAACGCTCCTGAGTATCATCTACATCTTCCTGCTTGCAATTGAGTTCTCTTGGATGGTGATCGGAACCATCTTCATCAATCGCTACACGGAAGAAGTCACCCTCGTGAACTTTTACATGGTGGCCTGGATCTACCTCATTCTCGGTTGGCTCGAGATCCTCTTCCTTCCAGCCCTCTTCCTGTTCTGTACTCTCCAGTCCCCACTCTAATATCCAGTCCTCATTGCCCAGCTGATGCGCTATCGTCAGCTTCACCGACAGGTCGGCAACAAGGACACTCCTCGTTCCAATCCCGATGAATCATTCCGAACGGGAGGCTGTTGCTCCTGTTGCGTAGAGGATGAGGAAGACCGCTGCTGCTGCTGTCGCTGCGCCTGCTGCGAGCCGGAGGGCATTTCGGCCGAGTACATCATGGGAGTGATTCCTGTGGGAGTCGACAGCGAGGAAGAAGACCATCATTGCTGCTGTAACAGAGAGCGAGAGAAGGAAAGTGATGAAGAACCGATGCCATCACTTCCAAACCGTTCTGTGGAGCCAGTGTCTGCGCAGGAAGTAGTCGCTCAGCCATTGGAAAATGAGCATGGAGTTCAGATGGCGTCGCAAATGAATGGCATATCATCTCCTGTGAACGCAGTCGTTGCGCAATCATCCGTGAATACTACCACTTCGCTGCTACCCGTAAGTGGGATACATGTACAAACACCCACAAATCCGTCAATACAGCAATCGCAGAATACGCCCCCCATCGTAGTTGTTCCAGAAAGCGTGTTACCGGTAAACTCGGATGGCATTCCAGTTTTGGCGAATGTCCACCTCGTCGAGGCGGTCGCGGAAGATGGAAGCGGGAAAACAGTTTACGTCGCCGTTCCCAATGTACAATAATGGATCCTGTTTGTTCACCCAATCGTCATTATCCTTTATTCTGATTAGCTAAATCGAATGTGTTTTAATCCGTGGAGCGTCCTATCAGGCATTTTCTGTGGACTCTGGGGAAACAGAGGGAAGAAAATGAGCAACTACAATTACTTCTCCGCTTTCCTGCTCGCCGTCATCTTCGCACTCGTCATCGAGTACCTACCTTCTCCAAACATCGTAACTGTGTTGTAAGAATCCCATCTCCAGATTATTGACGCCAATCTCGACAAGATCTTCAAGACGCATGGAATTGAGATTGTCTACCGTGTATCGCTGACCATGTTTGCTTCATTCACCTGCATGTTCGTGATCACGCTCTTCTGGCCCGTGCTTCACCATATGTTCCTCCTCGTCTTCCTCCTCCTGGTCGCCCTGTTCGCCTATCTCTTCGTCTGGAAACTCAAATCGGCTTCTTTCCTCCTGAAGTACCGTTCCTTCGCACGCGGTGCCTCCTTCCTGTACCTAGTTCTCCAGGCCATGTCACTCGTCGACATGTCCTTCACCTTCCATGATTGGCTCATCAGGAAGGTCGACGAAACGAACGTATCCTTTCCTTTCTCTCCTCATCTTCAGCAACGCTATCGCTACACCGACAAAACCTGCTGCTGCGCCAACCAGTTCAAGTCGCTTTACATCACCGTTTCCCTCCTTTTCGGCCTTCTTTCCCTCGGCGGCTGTATTTCCTTGTATTTTTCCCCTCCCTCTTTTCCCCAGCTACTTCCTCTTCCACGTCCGCGGGGAATCCGCCACCTTTCCCACCATCACCATCTCTATCACTCTCCTCCTCGGCATCCTGTCCCCATTTCCCCCTTTTTTTCACACCCAGCTGTTGCTTCCTCTCCCTCTCGGAGAAAATAAACCGCGGTCTTCTCCCGCCAACCACCTTCTTCCTCGTTTCCACCTTTTACCTCCTTCTCGCCCTCCTTGCGAACCCACGCAGCAATCCCTTCAAAACATTCTCCAATTACGGCGTAACGGCCATCAATGTGATTCTTCTTGTCATCAGCGGGTACTGGATGGCATTCCGAATTCGATCCCAACCCAAGGAGGAGGAAACGCTTGTAAAGGATGCGGAGAAGGCGGAGCCGACGATTCCCGATGAAAACGGGTTCGAACCCGCCATCTTCAATGCGTGCATGGCATTGACCTCCGTGTATCTGGCGATGCTAGCTTCTGCGTGGTACACTGGAGACATTTCCATTCGTCCGGAAGCGGTGAAGGACAACACTAGCATGTTCACTGCCTGGGTGTTCACTGGGTCGGTTTGGGCTGGTTACGCCTTGTTCCTCTATGTACTTATTATCCCGCTAGTTAATGATTCCCGAACATATTTGCCTGTTTGTTCACACGAATACGAAATAACCGCGGCATTTCATTTCAAGTGCCCCTTCTCATTTCACGTGCGTGGTACGTGTCCTTGTTGGTGCAATGATGGTGAAAGATGGGGCAGATGAGAGAAATCAGTTTATCCGTCTTCTTGATAGTATCAGCATAGGGGAGCGTCCTTTGGACGTTCAATGCAGTGTAGAATACTTTAACAATCACTGCCAAGTGTATACTTCCCTTTCGGATGTGTTTAGACAATACGAATTCGTGTTATTCATTCTCAAGGGAATTGTGGAGGAAAACTTGCATGGCATGATCCACTCCAAGTATTTGAAGAACTTGATTCGGTATATCGAGCAGTGTGAGATCGAGAAGTGTTGGTTTATTCTGATGGAGAACACGTATCGCTTTCCAGTGGTAGACTATTACATGAAGGTGCTCAAGTTTGAGCTCCTTCAGTATTCCTTCAATGACTGTATGTATTTGCTAAAAGTAAGGTGTTTGAATTTCACAGAGCGCGACGTCCGGAATACAATCGATATTGTCCAGTATTTCTTTTCCGGCTGTTTTGATAGGACAATCACAATCTGTCCTCAGGTCAAGTGGAAGTTTGGTGCGAATCCAACCATGACGGTCATGTGGCTCATCGGTCTTCCCAAGTATCTGAAGGACAACTTCACTGGCTATCGTCGGAAGCTGCTGAACGAGTGCTGGAATGACGTTTACGACGGACCGGAGTGGAAATCCAAGCAGAGCAAGAAGAATGGCATTATGGACTACATGAAGAAGCTCACGGGATACGGTAGTTTCAAGCCAAGCAATCCGTTCAACCGGTTCGTGTCAAAAAAGGGCTCCCTCTTTGAAGTGGATGACACCATCTTCGCCCGATTTCAAGACGACAAAGAGGTGTACATTCGTCGCAGCATTTTTTCGTTCTCCACAATCCTCCTCCTCGTGTTCATTGTGTTCTTTTGTCGGTGGGTTATTCAAATCTATCGGCAGTAGTTTGTTTAGATATTGCTTTGTTGCAACAAACAGTTCATTCTATTCGTTGTCGTTTCGAGGGTTCTTTTGGCTTTAAAGTAGATCGTTTGGATGTTTTCTTTGGTTCTGCAATGGATTGATTGGATGGTTTACTTGTTTTATCAGTCGATTGTAGCACGGGTTCAATCGATTCATCAATCGATTGCTTTACAGATCCATTCGATTTATCAGTCGATTGTAGCATGGGTTCAATCGATTCATCAATCAAACGCTTTGACGCCTTGCTCTTCAAATACGCCTGCGCTTCCTCCTCCGTGAGCTCCGTCACCGCCACAGGTTCCTTCTTCATTTGTTGCGGAAACGACTTGAAGAAATACAAGCACCGCTTCGTACACTACAATGAAGGAAGGAATCAACTCCCACGATGAAACTCTCAAACTGAACAACGCACGACGTCGCATTCACCCACTCCGTCGGCTCGCTTCCCTTGAACACGTCCAGCAGACGAATCGGACCCATAGCGCTGAAGAGTCTCCACAGCTCCTTCGGCTCGATGCCCTCCTTCAGTCTCCGCGCCACCAAGAAGGGAGGCGATGACTGCACTTTGGGAGGAACGTGGCTGGAAGCCTCCTTCTTGTATTTCTCTTTGCGCTTCATCCACTCCTTCTTGGAAATCACCGTCAGCGCGTTCACCCAGTTCGCCTCGCGGTGTCCATGGAGTTGGAGCGCCTTCTCTGCAGCGTCGACTGGAACGTTATGGACCTCATCTTCCCTTACCTGTAGCGAACTCAACGAAACCAAACCCTCGGAATTGATGTGTATTCTTGTTGCGTGGCAAACTGATATGTGTAACTGTTCCGCATGCGCTGAATATCTTGGAAACGGTATCGTGATCCCATCGAGGAGACAGTCCCTCGACGTAGATGCTGTACTCGGGTCCGATTTCCTTCATCACAAACGGATCCTTCCTCTTCAGTTTTGATTTGTCACTGTTTAGAACCAAAGAAGGAACCGTTTCGATCGCGGAGCACAACTCCGTCTGCTTATCTGTAATCTTCTTTACTCTATCCGTTCAATCCATTCCACATGTCATACTTGTTAAATGTGAGCAACAAACCGACGGATATCCATCCCTCCTCGTTGGATTCGATTTGCGTGCGAAGGAAGGCGTCTTTGCACAGATTACTGTCGCTGAAATAGAATTCCAGCAGTTGCTTGAGAGACGATTCTTTCTCAGTTTCCGGCATCGGATTTGTATTCTTATGTAGCACTGAATTCGTTGCGCAGGGAATGAGAAAGGAGGAAAGATGAGAATGATGGAGTGGATTTCAGAATTATGCGGTGATCACAAATGCTCTGTTATGTGCTCTTGCCATGAAATCACTCACTTCAAACAAACAATTCAATCCTGCATCGCCTTCGTCCGCTTGTAAATCGCATTCAAGTCGAAGTACCGTCTTCCCGTGCGCAGCGCCTGCTCCTCCACCGACATGGACTTGGACAACGCCTTCATCGCCGCCTGCGTCACCGAGAACGGATTCGTGTTTCCGTACACCTTGCAGATGGCGTCCTGCACGCCCAGCGACGTCAGCAGTCCATACATCAGGTCGCTTCCCTTGATTCCGTGTCCTTTCCGCGCTACGTCTCACTCTCTCTCCTCCGCTACCCGGCAGAATCTTCACGCGCGTCTGGTTGAACTTCCCCTCCAGCGGAGCGAACAGCGTCCGGTCCTCATACAGCTCCAGAAACAGTCGATGATTCACCGACGACGCATCTGCCTTCATCACCGCATCGGGAGACTTCTCGCTACGCGCATACCCCACAGCCAGACCGCCGGTTTGTGTTCCCGAGCACACCAGTGCCGATGACAGGCGTCGCGTCATGTTCGCCTTCTTCTGCAGGTGATGTCAGCCAATCAATCACACCTTGTCCACGTGACGCACCTTGATCGTGAAGCCGGTGCCGAACGGACGCGTCATGCCGCCCTTCGTCGCCTCGGCTTGGTATCCCTGCACCAGCTGGCCTATCGCTCATAACGAGTTGTCATAACTACGGAACTCCGTCACGTTGAACGCCTCGTTCTTATACGGAGATTCCTTTATGGATTCCTTCATGGACTCCTTCATGGACTCCTCGTCGGTCGATTGCGGAATCGACTCGCCAGGCATGTGAATGCTGCGCAGCGCGCGACGCATCAGTCGCTTCGCTCCCTCCACGTCCAGCGTGTCCTCCTGCTTCTCATGCGTCACCTGGAACGACTCCGCTTCCAAATCCGCATCCTCGGAGACGTTCAGATCCACTGCGCGCGCCAAGCCCTCGAAGGAATCCTCCTTCGATAGAATGGGCTCCAGCAGCTTCTGCGAGAGAGACGTCACGCGGGGGTCCAGGTCGAAGAGCAGACGCGCATCCGAACCGTCCTCGGGCGTGTACATCTTTTCCAGCTCAGGATCGCTCGGAGGCTCTGTCGAACCCGTCAGAGCGACATTCCGCCAATCACGGTATGTCTGGAAATGAGGAGAGAGAGCGAGTTCCCACCCAGAGGTCCACTTCGTGGTCCTTGGGGATGTCCTTTGGACGGCAGACGGGAGCGAGAGGTTCCTAGACATCGGCAAGGAGACGCGTTTCTACCAGGTCCGTGTCCCAGATCTCCGGCAGATTCATCTTCTTCGAAAACATCTACTCCTCAGCACCACAAACCACCATCTACCCATTCCATTCGCTTGGTCGGAGGAAGATTCTTCACACATCGTTTCTAGGTGAGATGCATCACAGAAAGCGTACATAGTAGTCCTGGAGGCGATCAGCAATGGATGGGTCCTTGCGGATTTGCTCCGGAAGCCACTCCATTGGAGTATATTTGTACTACGAATGATGCGTCCTATCAGCAAGAAACAGGTGAACTCTCTTGGACGGCTTCCTCCAACTCGCTGCCCAAGCCATCTCCCATGACCTCGTAGTACTCGTCATTCACCAGCTCGCTTTCTCTCGGAGAAGGGTACTGCGCCCTGTTCACACTCGAGATGGTTCGGATCGATACGGCGAACCGCTGTGACGACAGCGATACACTCCGTCGCAGCACTGCACAAGACGAAAGCGAACGCAACATGGAAATAATGGGTGATTGGGCTGTATATTATTATGAATACCAGTGCTCTTCCCTTTCAACAGTCCAACGCAATTCGGTATTGCAACAAACACACACAACTCCACACTAGGTTGATAGAAACACTCCCTTGAGGTGTTTACAGATCCTTGCACATCTCGGTCATGGCCATATCGGACTCTCCCTAGCAATTACCTTCTCCCCTCCATTCCTACCTTGGAGCGGATGTAGCCACTCATGGAGATGGTGTCGACCTCTCCGGTGGCGACTCCGGTCTTGGGGTCCAGACGAGCGACGTTGATCTACACCATCAACCCGCACGGAGAAAAACGAACCATGACAGAGGCGTGATCAGCGGCATTGATGACGCGGTGAGTCCAATCGCTAGATTTCACGCAAACACCTCAGGACAAACCATCTGCGGGGCATGTAAAGCTCGACGTACTTTCCGGTCTCGTTCTGCATGTTTTCTTAAAAACGAAGTGTGTGTAGAATGAACTATGAGAGAAAAGCAAACCAAGAAAGGAGCACGGCGGAATCTGGATGGATGGAAGGTAACCACTGAATCACCGAGACAGCACGAAAGATGGGTGTGCGTGTATTGTGAAACGCCCTCTCTCCCAAACAAGGGCGGCGAGGATGATATTGTACAGACGAAGCAAAATGACGGCAACAGCTTATGCTTGAGTTGAGTTGTGAACCCGAGTTTGATTCAAATGAAATCGGGAAACTGTGGTTGTGAATGAGATTCATTCGACTGAAAAAGCAGTTTGTGACCTAATAGGGGAGATGAATCAAAGGAGATGGTCATCTTCACGGGGATCCTGTTTACATGCGACCCTTTTCTCCCTTTGCAACTTAATCCCATCGATATCGCAATCCGATCCTCTCTCTTGGGATTCATATAAATAGGGTCTGTGAGAACGAAAATAGTTGAATGGATTAGGAATAAAGATGGGAATACTGGAATATGGGGCCTGAATTGAGCATAACTGCCCCTAAATTCATGAACAAATATGTCTCTATTTGTTTACTCCTTCTCGACACAGAAAAAACATTGAAACGAAAGGATGGCTGCGAATAAGAAGAATTTTGATATGCAGATTAAGCTGCTGATGATTGGAGACTCTGGTAAGTGTGTTGTTGCTTCACCGCAGAGCGGTCTCACCTTTGTGTAGGAGTCGGTAAGACGTGCTTGCTGATGCAGTACGCTTCAAAGACCTTCATTAAGACTTTCATTACCACCATCGGTATTGATTTCAAGATTAAGACTGTGAATGTTTGCGGAAAGACGGTGAAGCTTCAGGTGGGAAATGGCGCGTGGGAATGAGCGAGTAGATCTGGGATACGGCCGGTCAGGAGCGTTTCAGAACCATTACGACTTCCTATGTGAGAGGTTCTGAGGGAATTCTGCTGGTGTACGACGTGACTGACAGAAACTCGTTCGAGAGTATTTCTTCTTGGATGGAACAGATTTCACAGGTGGGGCGTGGATTGGTTGTGTGATGGATAGCATGCTGACTCGAGTGTGAACAAGATCCTGATCGGAAACAAGTGCGATCTGGAGGCTCAGAGAGTGAGGTGTTGTGGGAGGGATTGAGAGGTAGGCGGTGTCCACAGAGGAGGGCAAGAAGCTTGCTGAGAAGTTCGGCATTCCGTTTGCGGAGACTTCGGCTCAGACGAACACGAACGTGGATGAGGCGTTCATGACGCTGGCGGAGGCGGTTGTGAAGCGCAAGACGGAGGAGGCTGGAGCGCTGGACTACAAGGCGGAGAAGGCGGAGACGGTGAAGATTTCCTCTTCCGACAAGAAGGAAGGCAAGAAGGGCTGCTGCAAGTAAATAGGGTGTTGTATAGTTGCATCCATGATACGTGTGAGGTGTTTGTTAGGAAACAGGGAACAGTTTAGGCTTCTTTCTCGTGGCGTCGGTGGCTTGCGAGGGGCGTTTGGTGGCTTTCTTGTTGTCCTTTTCCGTCGTCTTATTCTTCTCTGCAGTCACATCACTCTTTGTATCCTCCTTGCCCTCCTCGAAAGCATTGGGCGCCAGGAGAGAGAGGATGAGTTCCTTGCGGAATCCCTTCATCTCCTGCACGTGAATGCCGACGGTGACCGGCTGGAATGTCTCCAGCGTGTCCGTTGGATCATGCTGGTTGGTCAACACACATGTCTCCGGATCGAAGTCGAAATCATCATTGTAGTTGTGGTTCAGCTGATTCTTCTACCCTCCCACTCCCCTCCCACACCTACCTGACTCGCATGGTTGATGAAGATCATTCCCTCCAATCCGTACTTCGGCACCCACACCTTCACTCCGTTCTTCTTACACGCCATGATCACCCCCGTCGCCCTCTCCTCCTTGTCCTTGAAAAAAATAATGGTGAACAGCTCCACGCTGTCTCTTCCCGCCATCTGCGCATTGTAGTGCCGATAATTCATATTCTTTTTCATCACCACCCTTTTTCCCTCCTACTTCCGTCGCCGCCTTCATAAACTCCTTCTCCCGGTATTCCGCGGGAAGTGGCGCGTATCCCTCCGCGGCAGCCAATAGACGATGCACCATGTCATCCGCATACCGGCGGATCGGCGACGTGAAATGCGTGTAAATTGGGGCCGCCAGACCTTTATGTCGCCTTTCCCGCCATCGCCTACCGTAATGGTAATACTGTTCCGGTGACACCTCCCCCGCGGGGAAATACACCGCCTGCGTCATACAGCGGGTGGTGAGGATGCGTAATAGACGGTTGAAGTAGGGGTGGTCCGGCAATTGCGCCTTGTCCAATGAATCGGCGAGTTCCTTGTTGCTGTCACAATTGAGCGTAAACTAGTGTAAAATGGCGGGAAAATGGCTACGCCGGCGTGTTTCGCCACGCGGATGAGATTCTCGAATCGGGACCTAATTGACCAAAAGGACCCGAAAGGTACTTATCTGGGACGGGGTGGCGGCGGAGAATGGCGAGCTTGGGATACGCGTCGGCGATTCGCCTTGCGACCAGACAATTGCCCATCAGCATGAACTCCTCTACCAAACTATTTGTGTCTTTTAGTTTATATGCGTCCATGCTGAGTGGATCTGCACGTTCGTTGTCTAATTGGAAGTGGACCTCGGGGGATGCTAATGTCAATGCACCTGCTGCGATGCGTCGCGCACGCAGTTGGCGGGAAAGTTTAAACAGAAGGTGAATGGAATGTCCAATCTCCGAAGAATCATCCCCGCGGTCGAGATAATCCTGCGCCTCGCCATACCTGATTTTCAGTTATCGCAAAACGGGCGTTACGTCATCGCTTTCCGCGAGCGAATGATTGTTTTCACGAAACGCTGTGAAACGACGTCTCCCGCGGGAGTCATTTCCGCGATGACCGAAAATGCGAATCGGTCCTCTCCTCCCACCAACGAGCACAAGTTTTCCGTGAGCAGCTTCGGAAGCATGTCCAATCGTCGATCGACGAGATAGGTCGATGTCGATCGATCACATGCCTCCTTGTCCAACGCGCTTCCGTGCTTCATGTAATACGTTACATCTGCAATGTGGATGCCGACTTCGATATTTCCATTGGAGAGGTCACGTGCATGCAATGCATCATCAATGTCCTTGCACCCCGGCGGATCGATCGACACCACACACACACTCTCCCGCAAATCCTCTCTCCCGCGGGAGTTCGTCTCCGTGATCCGCCAATCAGGAGGCGGCAAACACGCCAACACTTCTTGACTGAACACGTTCGATGGAATCGAATGTTCTAATAGAATGACCTCCGTTTCCACCTCTCGATCACCAATGGGGCCCAAGGTTTTCAAATAGTGGCCCAGGGGGTACCGACTGGAGATCGGCCAATCATCGATCGACACCACGATTCGCTGGTCTTTCAGCCGTTCGTACTGTCCCGTTTTCACCCTGATTTTGGGAATGCGTCGGTTGACGGGATCGAAGAGAACCTTCGTGGGAGATGATGATCATGCATTACGTAACCTTGCACGTTCCCCTCGGGAATCGGCTCGATGGAGCCACAATAGGTCTTCCAGCAGCGTTTGGCGATGGCAACCACGCGACCGGAGAGAACATGCGATGATGCATCATCATCGCTCTTCTCCACTTTCTCCTCCACTTTCTCCTCCGCGTTGTTTGGCACCAAATACTCCGATTCCGCCTTCCACGCCGACTTCGGGTAGATCTCGATGATCACCTGATCACCGTCGACCGCGCGATTGATGTCCTCGCGATCGCGAATCAGCACGTTATTCTCCGCAGATGCCGTCTGCGACACAGGAGCGAAAAGTGCATTACATGAATCACCACGCGACCTTCCCAAATATTATCGCCGTTCGCGTGAAACGTTCCTTTGAACAAACGACCACTTTCCAACCCTGGGTGAAACGCCCTCGGTAAAACTACCTTGTTTGACCGTTTCTTCGTCGAGGTAATTGGGGTAGTAAACGTTGGGCCCGCGCTCCCGTGTCAGAATGTAACGGTTCGTCGCAGGATCGAACTACGTCAAAGATTCGGGGAAAAGAAACGTTGTTTGCTGGAGGAGCGGAGGCATTGTCCGCATCGATCATCTCCGCACTTTCGATGGAGGCGATGTTGAGGTGGTCGCTGAGCGTGGGTGCCACCTCCTTCGCCATTTCCACCAGCTCCGTGACCGTGATGCATCGGATGTGATCGGACTTGAGGTAGTTCGATTGCTGCACTCGCGTGTTCGTGAGGATCACCGGACGGATCTCGTAGCACTTACATCAACAACCATTCTCAATGATACCTTGAAGTGCTCCTCGAAGTAGCGCGCTGCCTCCACAATCATGCGCATGTTGAAATCGTCCACCGATTCGTCCATCTCGCGATCCACTGCGTTATAATGCAACAATCAATGCTACGATACGTCCGCTCGAAGTTCTGGTTCGCAAAGAAGGTCCACCGCTTCGATGCGTTCCGAAGCAGGTTGCTTACTTGATTGTAGACGGCGATGTTGCGCGTCCGGATTTCTAAAAGGACAGACTGGAGGACAATGACGTCGCACAACGGAGCCACCTCCTGTTGCAGCAAGTCCTCCTGATTCAAAAGGACCTCCGCGTCCGGAATCAAATACTGGCGGTTGAACGGGTCTGTAGATAAAGTGATGTGTTCTCCGCTCTCGATCTCACACGAATCACAGGCATCCGAGTTGCAACTCATAAACTCGCGCAGATATAGTTCCTACACTCATGTGAAAGACAGCCACTTCATTTCAACGCCTACCTTCACCATCTTCATCACCTTCCCCTTTCTCGTCTTCACATTGGTAATGTAGGTGCGGTTCATCGTTTCAACAAGCAAACAAATCCAGTTCCAACGAGAAAAGTGCTTGTTGGAAAACGGCCGTTTCATCGATGGAGCGTTTTTTCGTTATGGGTATGTCGTGGTCGCAAGATACAGTTATCGTGATTTGGAGTGGATTGTGTAGCATTATCCCTTCCACCTCTTCACAGCATTCCTTCCCTCATCATCATTCTCTTCTTCAGTGTACGCTTCTTTTCATTCCACCATGCAAGCAATCGAGAATCTCTTCTATAGCGCAGGTTCCGTGCGAATTGCTTGACTTCTAGATCTCCACTGTGTACTTTATGCGGATGCGAACCACGCTAAAGTACCAGAGCGCGCTGGTGAAGTATCTCTTCACCGGCTTTGTGTGGATCGTCATCCTTTTTGCTCTTCTCAGTACCATGCGTTTCTTCATCCTCACGCATTAGTGATACTCCTCCTAGTTGCAGAAAAGGTCAGTTCGAGTGTGGTTCAGTTGGAGACGGGCTTCCTCTTCCTTGAATTGCTCTTTCTGTTCTTAGCAAGCTTGCAGTCACCCGGGTACTGTGTAGACATGGAAGGAGAGGAGGATGTGGAAAAGGCTACATTGTTGAACAAGGAGGATAATCTTCCTGGAAACCGCGGCAGTATTTGTAAAGAATGCGGGATCAAGCGCCCGTTGCGCAGTTGCCATTGTGCCGCGTCGCCATATCCGTCTCTTCTCACCCGTAGATGTGACAAGTGTGTAGTTCGTTTCGACCACCACGACATTCTGATCAACAATTGCGTTGGATACGGCAATCAGCACTACTACGTGCTCTTTCTTCTATTCGGCATCGTGGACTCGTTTCTCTTCCTCCTCAAAGCCTCGTTCGGTCCGATTTTCCGCTACGGCGTGGGGTTCCATACCTTCTTCTCCATCGTGGGTTTCGTCGTCGTACCTCTTCTTTCCCTTTCTCACGGCAGCTAGTCAAGTTTCTGTATTATATCATCCAGCTGCGCGAGATGCTTCCCAACATGCTGGAGAACCTCACGCACTACGAGCACGCGAACGCCTACAAGATCGGCTACCTGAAGGACGAGCGGTTCCGCTTCTACAACCCCTTCGACCACGGCGTGTGGAGCAACCTCCTCGAGTTTTTCCACCTGTCGCAGAACTGGTAGGAATTCCGTCCCCGCTCGAGCGAAGGATGACGACGCATTATTACTGTCTGATGGACATTCCCAACCACCCGCTGCGCGTGAAGGGACTGCAGTTCCTGCAGACGAGGGAGGCGAAGACGGCGACGATGGAGGTCTGCACGTGTCCCAAGTGCGGCAACCAGCTCTACTGTCCTGCGAATGCGGTGTCTCTTAAGTGTACTTGTGGCTATTCGTTTTCTGTACAGTCGTGATGTGTTTGTTGGAGATGGGATTGCGATGGTTTGGATTCTGATAATGAGATACTGGATCGAATGATCATATCAATCGTGATGGCTATGAATACGCTTGCCAGTATTGAGTAATCTTATCATTGATCATATCAACATTCCATTGGTTCTTCTAGTCATTATCGAATCTTATCAATATTGATTCCCCATCATCATTGATTCCCCATCATCATTAAATCCTCATCATTATTGATTCCCTATTATCATGAAATCCTCTTCATTATTGATTCCCCATCATTGATTCCCCATCATCATCATATCCTCTTCATTATTGATTCACCATCATCATTGATTCCCCATCATCATCAAATCCTCATCATTATAGAATCCACTCTCTCAACAAACACCCAAAAAGACTACAATTCACTCTTCGCCTCCACCCTCTTCTGCACCGCCTCCACCACCTTCTCCGCCTCCTCCACCCGCTTCACCAGCCGATCCATCGCACACCCCCTCTCTCCCCGATGACACACCTCCACACCCCGCTTCACCTCCTCCACCGCCTCTCTCACCCCCTTCTTCTCCTCCTCGCTCGCCTCTCCTTCAAACGTCTCTTCCTCCGCCGCCAACTCCACGTCGAACATCCCGCTCTCCAACTCATTCACGCGCCGCTGCCAACGACGCGTCGATTCATCGCGAAACGCCATCTCCTTCAACCGACGCACACTCTCACGACTCTCCCCCGCGGTTAACGGATACACTCCCATTCCCGCCACCACCGCCGTCACCTCCAACTCATCTGTTCGCGTACGACCGCTCACCCGCGGGAATCCGCCCATCCCGCCGCCCCAAAATCCGCCCATTCCCCGCTCAAATCCAACACGATCTACATGAAACTCCCGATGAAACGCCCACTTTCCCGCGCTAAATAACGCGTCGTCAGTTGCGCGCGGCGAAGAATCACCATCCCGCGGGAATCCGTCGCAAATGTAACGGTCACATTCGACGCCACCCGATTGGCGATTGTTCCCGCCAACTCCGAAATCCCCGCGATTCGGTACGTCGCCACACTCCCGCGGGAATGAGGCGATGCCAACAGGGAAACGGAGAAATCGGAACTGGCGGGAAAACTGAACGAACGTTCCCGCTCGTACTGCCATTTTCCCGCGAAAATCGGAATGGCGGGAACATGCCCGTTATTCGCGGTAATGTAGTCCGTTTCATCGAACGAGCGGAAGTCGTCACTCCCGCGGGAAAAGGAAACAAACAAGGGATGATAAGGAACGTCATACACCGAATCCAGCCGATTTTTGGAGAATTTTGCGCCACTGGCGTAATAGACGCAGCCGAGTGCGGCGCTGTCGTCGGTGTTCAGATTTGTGTTCACCGGCAACACACCCACCGACTGCGCCAAAATCTGGCGGAAAAGTGGCACGCGCGTGGAGCCACCCATTAACTGAATTTCGGAGAAGTCGGTCTAGGGGAGATTAGAGGAGAGAATCGTACCACACCCATGTTCAGCTTCTCGAGGAGAGCTTGGAGGGGATGAAGGATCTGATCGACCACCGTGATCGCATCATCCTCGAACTCCTCTCGGGTTAGTGTGAATTGCAAATCGTGACCTTCAAACACACTACTTTCGGATATCTGCACCTCTCGGTTCGCAGAGAGAATCTCCTTGTATCGCTGGCTGTCCGCACGAAGTCGTGCGCACAAGTGCGAATCCGCACGCGGATCCACGTGGAAGGCGGACTCGAAGCGGTCCGTCAACACACCCATCACCACATTCGTAAAATCATCTCCACCCACCTCCGATGACTCCTTGCCCAGCACCACCACGCTGCGCTTCCGACCCGATTCATCACGTGATGTCTCGATCTCCACCGCGCTCACCTCCGTGTGACGGCTACCCACGTCGTAAATCAGAAGACGCTTCACGCCATCGGGAGCGCGCGTCATCGCGTAGGTCACCGCACTTGCTGTCGTCTGGTCGATCAGCGACAGCACGTTCAGGTTCGCCAGTGTGGCCGCGTCAAGGAGCGCTTGACGTTGCGTCTGGGTGAACGAGGACGGAACGGAAATCACAACGTCGCGGGTGCTATCATTGAACTCCTTCTGGACGAGCGACACCACGTAGTCCAGAATCATCCCGTTCAACTCCTCCACCGTCAGCGTCGGCATGTCACCGAAACCGCTTTCCGGGAGCAGGCGCAATGACCACGTGTTGCGCTCCGTTAGCACAAACTCATAGGGGAAATGACGCTGCTGGAAGGAGGCCGGAACGTTGGATTCCGCCCCTTCGCCCAGAAGAACGTTCATTCCCGAATAGACGAGCTCCGGCTTCGATACCGCCGAACTCTCCGCCATGTTCCCGTAGGATCGGAGTCCTTCTCCGAAGAACACCGAGTTTTCTATTTTCCGCTTTCCGCTCGGATCTGTTACGATCTCAGGAGGCCTTCCGAAAGGCTGATAGGCAACCTTGATGAATTGCGAACCGAAGTCGATTCCGATGATATGGCACACACACAATTGAAATAAGAGCACAGTAGCTAAGAGTCGCATTCTGCAATAGGATAATAAGCGACGAAGGAAAGCCGTTCCAGAACGTGCGTTCCAAATGCATTTCTAACAAACATGGCACTCTCTCTTAACAATCTGCACCACATCTTCATCGCACAGCTTGTGGTCCAAACCCACGCGCTGCGGCTGGTACTTCACCGACGACCCCCACACCCACGCGTACTGGAACTGCCGCGCAATGTCCTTGTGCAGACGGTTGCAGAAGTCTCGCACCGTGGGGTTCTCCGCATGCAGAATCACCGGCTCCTCGTAATCGGGAATCTGACCCTACTCATGAATTCTCAAAAATACTCCAACCTTTGGCTTTGTATAAATACGGATAATCTTGCAGTACTCCCAGATCTTCTCCAGCAACTCATCCAGATTCCATTCCCGTCCTGCGCAGATGGGAACGCAGTGCTCCAGCTACCCATGAATATACGATTGCGCACCTACTTCCGCCAGAATGTCAAGCTCCTCGATGGAGATCTGATCAATCTTGTTCAACACGTACAGACACGGCATGTACACACGGTTTCCCTCGATCACATCGATCAGGTCATCCACGGTGGCGTCGCACCGGATTGTGATATCGGCGTTGTGAATCTTGTACTCGCGAAGAATCGACGAAACGATCTCCGCATCCAGCTCGCAGTTCTTCGACATGATCTGCAAGTTCACTCCGCCCTTGTCCTTCATCTTGAAGTAGATGTTAGGCGGCTGCTTGTTCAAACGAATGCCGAATCCCTCCAGTTCCTTCTCAATCAGACGCTTGTGTGTGACAGGTTTCATCGCATCCAGGACGATCATAATCATGTTACAAGTGCGAGCTGTTCCAATAATCTGACGACCGCGACCCTTTCCGTCCTTTGCTCCCTCGATAATTCCAGGAAGATCCAACAGCTGAATCTTGGCTCCCTTGTAGTGAATCACACCAGGAATACAGGTCAGCGTTGTGAACTCGTAGGCGGCCACCTCGGAAAACGTACCCGTCAATTTCGTCAACAGCGTCGACTTTCCAACCGAGGGGAAACCGATCAGACCAATTCGCGTGTCTCCCGCCTTGGTGACATCGAAACCCTCACCACCGCCCTTCGAGCCCTTCGGGGTGAGAATCTCACGTCGCAACTTGGCGAGTTTTGCCTTCAGCAGTCCAATGTGCTTCTCGGTGGCTTTATTCTTCTGCGTCCTCGCCATCTCTTCCTCAATCTCTGCGATCTGCTGAACTAAACTCATGGTTGGGGATAGAATGAAAGGAATGGCAGGAGTGGAAAGACTTGGGATCCCAAGGAGTGGGAGAAGAGTTACCTTGTTATGGCTATCGAGTGTATTGGTTGTAGACAAGAGTTTGGCGCTTTTGTTGGAGAAGTGGGTGAATCATAATGAGTTGTGGTATCAGTATATTTCACCAACGAATAGCAAAGGGGTTGGTTTCAACACAAATCTGTGATATGATGCAATGATCATACACCTTTCCATTTTCTCGTTTTGTTTCAGCAATGAGTTCATGTAAACGAACGAAAACAGTGTAAACGCCTAACAAGTCGTTTAGTTAGGTACGCGAGTGATCAGTTATTGTGAGCGCACATGCTTGAAACACACAGAAGAGATATTGCACCACGTTCCAATATTATTATATTTGAAAAACCATCACCATGTCCCTTTCTTTATGGCTTTGATGTTACGAGCATGGAGAATCCTTCAGATGGGTCGAACGGGGAGCGTATATTGCATTATGGAGGAAAGTACTTGGATTACAGTATGAAGATCACGGTGAAGAATGGAAAGAAGGAGGGAAAGGGAGTCATCCGGCGCAAGGACAAAACACCCTATATGGCTTTGGAATTTGTTCATGATGTTCCGGAAGGCGAGATAATTCAATACAATGAGTATGAAAAGAAAACGCTAAGAGGTCATTTGGCGAAGGGGAAGGAAACGGGTCTGTTTATCGAGTACGATGGAAACGACCAGATCGTCTGGACGGGACTCTATCGAGACGGTAAGCGATATCTTCGACTGACAGAGACGACTCGTGGAAGCAGTATATACGAGGAGAAGAGTCCCTCGGGTGCCATCACGAGCGTCAGTCACTATGACCCTCTGTCGCTGCAGAAGGATGGTCTTTCGTACGAGTACGAAAACGGATCGATCGCTTGTGTCTGGGAGTATCAGCAAGGGAATCAGAATCGGCTACTGAAGGAGATAAAGGGCGATAACATGATCGAGTACGACAAAGAAGGAAACAAGGTCTACGAAGGAGGTTATTCGGGCGACCCAGAGTCGGGACTTGTACGAGAAGGGAAGGGAACGGAGTATGACGGAGAAACCGTCGCGTATGAAGGCGAGTGGCGCAATGGAAAACGCTATGATCCCGCATTGGAGAAGAAGTCTTCAAAGGGTGGAAAAACGAAGAGACTGGGGAGGATGATTCTTCCCCTTCAAGGGGATGGAAAGAGAAAGCATATCCTTCTCTGGGGTGTTGTTGGAGTTGCAGTGCTTCTGATTACAATCGTGGTGATTGCGATTGTTCTCGCGACCAGAGAGAACGTCACCAGTTTTCAGAGCTGCGAAGAACTTCAATCGGTTTCATCCAAGAAGGCGGAGGCCGTCACGTCTCTGAAGCTGATGAAAGGAGTGGAGTGCAAGGAGGTGGATCTGAGTCGATTTGTAAACTGCGAGCGCATTATCGTTGACGAGGACGCGATGACGACGGTCACCCGCGTTTTCCTCACAAAACTGTACTCTTTGAAGAGCCTATTCGTCGGCGACCGAAGCTGCGGATCGCTCAAGTACCTGGATGTCGGAAAGGGAGCCTTCGAGCAACTGACGTCTATCGTGATTGGTTCCAACGCGATGAACGGGATTCAGAGCATTCCTTCCAATCTCCTAGCACATCTGGAAACAGTCGAGATCGGATCGCTTTCTCTGAACGCTCTTCTCTCTGTTGACATATCCACTCTTGCATCGCTACAGTCACTGAGCATTGGCACCTTTTCTCTGAACCAGTTGGCTTCCTTTCCGGTGAGCGTGATGAAATCTCTCCGGTCGCTTCAGATCGGTTCCTCGTCGATCATGGCGGTCACCCAGTTGGCGTTGGGAGGAATGGATCTATTAGAGAATACTTGGATCGACGAGGGCTGTTTGAGCGGAGTAACGACGGTCCAGGTGGGCGATACGAGTTCAACGGCGCTTGAGGCGTTCGGTCTCTTCTCCGATGGCGCCTTCTCCATTAGTCGGAACTTCAAACTGAAGAACGCAAGGACGCTGGTGATTCTGAACGATTGTCTCTGTGGATTCAACAAGTTTGATTTGAATGGTGTTGGAACGGTCGAGACGGTGGTTGTTGGCGCGGGTAGTTTTTGCGGAAGCGAGACGGGATCCTTTTCCGTCCGGAATTGTCCCGATCTCCGAACCATTACGATCGAATCAGGTTCCTTTTCCTCCTTTGGCTCGGCCCAGTTCCACAATCTGACCTCGTTGGAAACTGTGTCTCTTCGCAGTTCCTCCTTTCAGCACGCGGCTTCCTTGAATTTGACGGATTCAACGATCCGGAAGCTGGAGATTGGAGACCACTGCTTTGAAGAGACGAAGGAGTTGCAACTGACAGACTTGTCGGCGTTGGAGAGTATTACCATCGGATCGTCTTTCGGAGCGAGCGATCTGGACCAAGGAGCAGGGTTGTGTCGGATTCACAACTGTTCGCGTCTCCAGTCCGTTTCCGTGGCATCTCATTCCTTTGAGGATTATGCAACGCTGGAGATTCACGACAACCCGCTTCTGAACGCGATCCAGATCGGGAGTTGGTGCTTTGCGAGTGCCCAATCCATTACTTTGGAAGGTAGCTCCAGGTTTCATTATCCACGTAGATCTTCCCAAGCTCACCACGCTGTCTCTCGGCGAATACGCCTTCCTTGGAGACAACATGGAGAATCGGATGGCAGCCGACGTGTTCCCCTTCAGTTTCCAAAACACGCTCGTGCTGAAGAGTGCGTCATGTGTTTGCTTCACCAATAGACTTGAACGCGTTGCGAACAGTCGAAGGAGAGCGATTCAACTTCCACTTCACGGGCTTCGTCACGCTTGAGAGTCGCGTTGGACTCTTCTTCTCATGTAGATCTCCCATCACTGACAGCGAACGGAATCTCACTGGGACCGTCTTCCTTTCTCTTCGCCCATTCCGTGAACGCGCAGAGTAATTGTTGTTTATGTTTCTGACTCTGAGATGCGGAAGACATGTCGTCGGCGATTCACGCAAGCAGTGGTTCTTTCGATCGCGTGGTCATCTCTAGTGGGACAGTATGGTCCGGAAACAGCAAAACCGTCATCACTCACACCCCATCCGCTCCTTATCGAGAACATCAACGTACTCGATCAAAACACCGATCTGTACGTCGAGATGCTGCTGAGAAAGCTTCCCAATCTAAAGTTGATCAACGTGGGAGAGGAATCTCTGAATCGAACACGCGTCTTCGCCCTCTTCAAACTGAAGAGTCTGGAGACTGTGCGGATCGGAATAAGAAGCTTCTATCTGAGCGACCAAGAGCGTTCCGATGGTCTCTTCCACATCGCAGATTGTCCCAAATTGACGCTGATCCAAATCGACAACATCGCGTTCGCCGATTACAAGGAGATGACGCTGGAGAATCTGCCCTCTCTGGAGTCCATTTACTTGGGAATCCTCGCGTTCCTCTACGCCCCCACGTTCACTCTGACTGGTTTCGCTTTCGCGAGAGCACAATGACTAGATCTTCCGCGGCTCCATGATGTGTTATTATGCACCAGCTCGTTCTCCTACGTTCAAACGATCACGATGGAGAGTATGTCTCGGTTCGCTGTGGCGAATAGACTTGCCCATGCTTACGTCGCTGAATGTTGACGCGGAAGCGTTTGATGGTGATAATAGGTCGGACAGAAAGACGATCATCTACGAGCCCTTCAACTATCTGAATTCGCTGACGATGAAAAGTGGGAAATGGAGAGGATCTGGTCACCAGATCTCCCGTCTCTGCGACAACTCAACCTAGCATCAAAGAACTTCCGTTTCATTGGCTCTGTTGTTCTTGAGAGTAATCATGAAGCTAGATGACGAGGTAGATATTCCTTCTCTCCGTGGTAACGGAATCACAATAGGAGATCGTTGTTTCTACTTCGTCTATTCGTTGCAGTCCGCCAGTAGGTGTGGATGGTTGAGGTGATACTTTGACGCATCTGACTTTGATTCTGCTATCCGAAGAGAGAGTAGATTTGTGTAATAGAGTGGATTTGTTTGTTTGCGCATTGTCATCTTTTCAGTTTTCATTATGAAATCCAACATTGCTTTCATCAATAGTATTCAGTCTGATGGTTTTCTGAGTCCCTTTATTATACAAAGCAGGGAAACACCGAATGGACCTAATGGAGAGTGTATTATTCACTACCAGCGAAACGGACGTAAGTATGAACTCATTGTTCCATTGGTAAATGGAAGGAAAGAGGGGGAGGCAGTCATGTTACACAACGGAGCGCTTTATCTGAAATTGCATTATTTGAATAACCAATTGATGGGTCCGGTGGAGCGAATGAATGAGTATGGCATGACAGAGATGAGAGGTTATCTGGTAAACGGCTTGGAATCTGGACTGTTCAGAGAGTATGATAAGGAGGGCAAGGTTGTTTGGATTGGATACTACCGAAATGGTCAGCGGTATTCGGAGGTGATGAAGGCAAAACACCGAAAAGGGTACTATGACGAGAGGATTGTAGAAAGTGGAGAGCTGGTGAGCACAGCTGAGTACGACAAGAAGTTCACCAACAAGCACGGTCACTGCTACGACTATGAGAATGGCGCAGTAAAGCGAGAGTGCATATACGAAAATGGAAGGATCCAACGCATATTTCGCCAGTTTCAGAACGAGAGGATGATCGTGTACAGTGCATTCGGCGAGATCATTCACGAAGGCGCCTGGCGTGGTGATGTGACGAGTGGTTATTTCTTCCACGAGCCAATGGAAGGGATGAAGGGTTTCTTCAAGGAAGTGAATGCGAGTGGCGAGTTGGTCAGCGTGAGCGAATACGACGATCTGAACGTGTATAAGAATGGACAGTGCTATGAGTTGGCGAATGGAGAGGTGAGACAGGTGTGTGTGTACGAGATGGATCGTTTGCACCGCGTGATCCGGGAATTCAACGATGCCACGATGACCGAATACAACGTCAAAGGACAGAAAGTGTATGAAGGTGAGTTTAAGGGAGACTTGCAGCATGGATTCGTTCGACACGGGAAGGGGAACGAGTTTGACGGGAGAAGTCGGATGGCAGTGTACACGGGCGAATGGAGGAATGGAAAGCGAGAGGGACAGGGAACCGAGTTCCGAGGATTCAAACCGGTGTATTCGGGAGGGTGGAAGGGAGGTTTGTGGCATGGAAGGGGGAGAAAGATGGATAAAGGGGGTCAGTGTGTTCATGAGGGTATGTGGAAGCATGGCGAGTATCAGGGAGAGTGTGTGATGGGATTGACGTCATCGTCATCGTCGCCATCGTCATCACCAGTGAAGGAATTTGTTTCATCGAAGCCGTTAAGACCATCAACGCCAGTTTCACCTTCATCATCCACATCATTCTCATCATCCACATCATCCACATCATCCTCATCATCCTCATCTTCTTCTTCTTCTTCACCTGTGTCATCTGCACCATCATCACCCTTGTCATCATCCTCATCCTCATCTTCTTCTTCATCCTCTTCGTCATCATCATCGCGCGATTCCATCCATTCCATGACGTCTCTCCTCCTCAACATGTCGCTTCTTCCTGATCGGCACTTTTCGTTTTCATCCTCATCCTCTTCGTCGTCATCATCCTCTTCCTCCCCTTCCTCTTCCTCTCCTTCTTCCCCTTCCTCTTCCTCTTCATCCTCCTCTTCCCCCTCCTCCTCCTCTCCATCGTCCCCCTCCTCCCGCAATTCTTTTTCATCCATACTCCTCAACATGTCGCTATTACCGAAGCAACACTTTTCATTTTCCTCCTCCTCACCCCCTCTCTCCTCTCCAACCTCTGACTCAAGCTCAGATTCCTCTAGCTCCTCTTCCGACTAGAGAGTGCGTGTATACATAATACAACTTGTATTCTAATCACTTCTTCTTCAAACACACGTGATTCCAACAAACAACTCCATAATTGAAAAGAGCGCAAGAAACTTTACTAACTGACCAAGAAGGAACTGTCACGCGCAATCCTCAGAAAGAAGTCTTTCGGACATCCATGCTACATTTACGAATGAACTGGATAAAAATGGCAGCTACGCATAACCAACTCACACCCACACCCACTTCCCTCATCGACTGAAGGAGAAACACACACCGGAACAGGGAGAATTCTCCTTACAGACACTGCACGTGCAACGGGGGCACTTTTCACTTGAACGGAATGCGATCGAGAGAAACGAGAAGACACAGCACCAAGTGTTTTGCCATGAATCTTGTAATGCCTTCTCAAGTGATCGGATCGGGAAGCGCAATAATCACAATACGGGCACTTGTACGGCCGCTCATTTGTGTGAATTCGTTCGTGTCGCTTCAAATGCGCCGAGCGGTTCGTCTCATAGGAACACCCGGGATATGTACAATGATACAGACAATCACTGTCAGAGGACATGTCTTCTATGTCGCTTACACACACTCTGCTATGCGTACCTTGATGACTGTAGAGATTTCTACCAGAGGATTCCATAGGGGCACAGAAAAGTGAAATGGAGAAACCCTCATGGAGAAACCGCACAGTGGTTTGATGATTATCAAGGAGCACTGTCAATGTCGATTACAGGAGGATGGAAGGAGAGAGAATGGGATATGTCGAAGATCCGTACTCGTCACTAGTATGTACGGTGCTTCCAAGAGTATGGATTCGATGATGGTGAAAGAGGGATGACTGTTGTTGTCATGAATACTGCACGCTGAAGGAAACGAATCACCACAAACGATATCGAGAATGTCGTGTTGGAGTGTCGTGTCAAGAGGATCTCCTCATTTCTTTGTTCATGAACTCATATCCACTCAAGCAACCGCTGTACCCATCCATCCCCAGTCAATCGAGTCAGCCCCCAAAACCGGCCGCCGCGTTCCCAGCTGTCGCTGACCCATTGACAAGTGTCCCTGCCACAGCAAAACCGTCTCCTGTGACTGCAATACCCAAGCCGCGACGAGGAACCTACCAAGACGTGAAACTCGTCCTGCGAGATAAACCAACCACTGCGTATTGTCATTACTGCAAACGAAATGTGATCACCAACATTCAGGGACGGAAGAAATCCTTGTACGTGTTGTCGTATCCTTTGATCTTAGGGGTGTGTTTGCCGCTCTCGTTGCCTTTCTACTAATTGTGTGTTTCTACTTAGTAGAAGAATACCACGAGGAAGAGTATGTCATCCTCATCGGTTTTGGAACCGCCGTCATTGTCACTGGGATCATCGCGGCGGCAGTCTTCCGGATTAGTTATCATCACGTCTGCCCGTTGTGCAATGGTGATATTGGAAAGCGAGGAGACGTTGTAAGTCGTCAGTTGATTGTACCATTGTTTTCTGTTTGTTTTCACTTCCCTGATTCCATGGAGAAGAGACAGTATGATGCAGTTGAAAAGGATGCGGAAGATGACGGAAAGCGCATTCATCGTAGAAGGTGTGAACAGAGCGTGACGGCGTAGAGGAAGAGGTGTTTGATTACGATGCAAACGACTGCGTTGAGTTTCATCAAGGTGAGTGATGAATCACTCCACGTGAGGTATAGTAACTGCTGTGGAACACGAGGATGGCAGTCGACGTTTGGTGCAACTCTGTCCCTCCTTCAAACCTGGAATGACCCACCAAGTCTTCGAGGACGAGCGGATCGTGGGCATCAAGGACCCCCACGTCGATATCTACTTCAACCCATCGACATGCGATGTATGGATGCCATCTGCTGTTCTGAATAGATGTGTGCCTTCGCCAAATGCGATTCAACACCGGAAAGTGAGCTTTCATTTGTTGTAGTATAGTAGATCGAAAGCAACTCCTCAAGAAGGTGAAGAAGTGGATTGCAGATGACGCCAGTACAAACCGTACCATCTACCTGAATCGGATCTTTGAGGTACTCCCTTCCATTGTCTCCTTAGCAGTCTGAGCAGGGTTTTCAGCCTCGCGGTGTCTGCATCGATTCGTATGGTGCCTTTTCGATGTACTTGTATGCATTTCGCATTTGTCTCATCTGGAACGACTCTCTCTTCCCCGGAATCGATCGCTCTCTTCAACAACATGCAATCTCTCGGATACTGGTTCATTGACGGTGCCAGCCAGATCGTCGTCGATCCCGATTCCCACCATCGCTGGCTCCTTCTCTCCCTCTTCACGTCTTCGGAGGGTCACCCCATTCTCGTTGGCTACTGCTTCCTCTACATCTTCACCAACCCCTTCACATCACCCGCCTACTCCCTTCGACTTTGCCAAATCCTCATTCTCCCTCCATTCCAGAAGCAGGGTCATTCTTCACACTTCTTTGATGTCGTGTACTCGATTCTCCTCCATCACGCTCCATCCACTTATCTTCCCGATGCGTATCCTTGCGAGGAGGACCGAAAGGAAGAATGCAATTATTACATGTTCACGGTGGAGGATCCGTGTGAAGAGTTCACTTTTGTTCGCGATGTCTACGATTGTCGTCTCTTGAAGCAAAACGAGCTCATGCAATCGTATGTTCAGAGCGAACCGATTCGGGATTGGAAGGAGGAGGATTTGGAGCAAATCCGCCGAACGCTGGGATTGATCCCCTCCCAGGTGAACAAGTGTTATCAAATTCTGCTTCACCAACGATACCGTGACAAGGAGTCCAAGGAATATCGGCTCTACGTAGGTCCATCACGGTGATGCAATGTAGATGAAACGAAAATTGGCCACACTCTACAGAGAGGAACTCGAATTGATCCAGTAGGATTGAGTAGCGGTATGGATCGTAGTGAGGGAGATCAGTTCAGAAGCCGATTGCAAGAGCTGTTTGAAGCGACAGACCGCTACTATGAAGAGATTTGTAACGTGATATCGAAATCACTTGTTTCTTCCCATTCATGTACTCGGCAGTACAACAGCGAAGAAAGCGATCGAATCGACGGTTCAACATGCTCTTCTTCTTGGTGGCTGTCGTGCTTGGTGCATTGATCTGGTTTGCTGCCTATCGTTTTCTCTTGCAGATTCGTGGTGATCACACTTATGACATTGGATCGGACAACAAATATGTGAGTTTTCTTATGTCTTTCCGTGGCAAGTCTACTGTGAACGAAACGGAGAGGGAACTAGCATTTAAACAAATCGAAAAGCAGAATGATCGTATTATTGGACAGTTTCTGGAATCGGTGAAGAGTCAGAGGAAGGAAATGAAGTGGTCAATCGGTGATTTGTGGAAACCAGTTGCGGAGTGGAGTGAAGGAAAGGATGATTCGCTTCCCGTGATTGTGTTCACTTCGCTGGAGAATCCCGTAATCTAGTATTTGTGTACTCTAATGTGAAAGACGACTCCGATCGGAACCAAGTACCCGGATGTGTCCATGCTGTGTATGGATGAGCTCTCTCTTCCCTCCCTACAACGCCTCATCTTTTCGAAAAGCACGGTGGTGAAGAACTTGGCGAAGGGAAAAACCAAGGTGAAGCGCGAATCATCATTCACGTTTCCCTTCTCCTATCCATTCACTCCCAGCATCAATGAACACAAGTACATTCTCTTCCGCAGTCTTCTCTCCCACTTCAACTCGACTGGTCTCTACATCTACTTGGACGTCAACACCTACGTTCCTCCCGCGCTCTTTTCCCGCCTTCTTTCCATTCTCCGCGTTTCCGCCGGCTCCTCCCCCGACCCCGTTATTTCCTCCTTTTTCTGTCATATAGTTGCTCTTCACCGCCCGCACGCTCGAAGTGTCCGCATTCAACAAGAAACTCCCCTACCAGTCCATTCTTCCCGCCACAATATCCGCGGGAAAACACGCCATGGATGTCGTGTTGTTCAACGAGGCTGCGAGGAAGATTTTTCTGGAACATCTTCCCGCCAACACGATAAACGAGCGTTTCGGCGAAGTCGTGTTGGCGGTTGCTTTCGAAAAGAAGATTCGCGTGTTCGATATGACGCCGATGGGTGGGAGCGGGCGTTTCGTTTCATGTAGTGTTTGCAATCAAGCGGAAGCTGACGTTTCACTCGAAAGAAGTGCCGTTTTTGCAGACGAACGAAGTGGGGGGATATTTCGGTTTGTGAGTAGAAACTCCTGAAATCGGAGGGACTTCCGTCGGTGTCGGTGGAGGAGAGTTGTGAGGGCGTGGTGGGTGAGAATGGTGGGGTGGGTTGATGGAAGAGGCGATCTCGTCTCATCGGCTTCAGGTGATGAATTCGATATCAGTGATGTCGTTGTCGTCATCTTCAACGAAATCATCCGCCATGACGTCATCATCGCCATCGCCCACTCTTTTCAACCAATTCTCCTTCCTCATCCCCCTGCTACGGTCCGGATCCGTGACCTGTGCTCATTTTCCTTCGATTTCACACAGATGCCTCGTGCACCTTCTTCCTCACCCGCCAAGTCCTTCCAATCGCTTTTTTCCTCTGCGCACGTGCAACCGTCTTCGCAGGACCCTCTGTCTGCAAGTGAACTCCATGATCGCAGGATCATCGCTAGAAGACTGAAATTCGCAGCCGACGATGCAGTGGAGGTTCATTGCATACTGGCGCCAGTGGACTCGGGAAAGTGGTTTATGCAGGCAGTAGGAACGCTGCAGCCAGCAGAGTTCGTCGTGCTGGACACGGAGCATAACGAGGTGTTGGTTCCGTTGCTCGATTCGTTGATGGTGCGCAGAGGCCGTACCGTGTTTGTGGGAAATGACGAATACTTTGTGCAACAGTACCTGAAACAGCAGTACCACGTGTTGCAAAGGTGGATGTCAAGAGGGGGTATGATGGCTAGATTTGAGTCTTTCCTGGTTGTCAGTGATTGATAGTTGATTATGCATGTTTGTTGGAACGTCATCACACACCGCCAGAAAACACTATGAAGAACCTCGTAACTGCTTTCCTTTTCATTGCAACCGTCCTTGCGCGAGAGTACAAGGAGTACGACCACCTGGATTGCATCGGAAACGACATCCACCAGGTCGAGGCCCGTGAGGTGGATTCTCTCCCCAATCTTTATTGGACAGCCTGAGGCGTTGAAGAAAATTTGCGACGAGACCGAGGGTTGTGTGGGATTCAACACCCACGGCTGGCTGAAGAAGGCGTGCCCCGCTTCGGAGTACCAGGCGAGCGTGAACCTGTATCTGGACTCGTCCAGTCGGTTTGGGTCCCCCTTTTCATGTAGTTTACATTCCCACCGGAAAGGAGCCCGATCTTCTGCTGTGGCCGATGCCGACGGATCACCACAGTGGCGACGCGATTATCACGATCGACCCCATCAACCTGCGTTTCCATATGAACATCGAGAGCGAGGAGCTGCGTGAGGCGACACAGAGGTGGGCGATGTGCGGGGACTTCCAGCTAGATTCCGCAAGACCATCTTCACGCGCCGCAGCAACCTGGCTCCGGAGCACTCCATCGTGGAGATCACGCTGGAGATCGACGACCCCTCGGCCGCCTTTGTCGTAGTGGTTGTTTGTCCCCTCGATCGCAGCTGGACAAAGACGAGAGCTACACGCTTTCGGTTCCCGCGGACGGATCTGCAATCACGATCCACGCATCGAACATCTACGGTGCATACCACGCGCTGAACTCGCTGCTGTTCCTCATCCAGTTCGACCCGGTGAGCGCGATGTACATCATCAAGCACGCGCCGTACAAGATCGCCGACAAGCCGTTTCTGAGCGTAGCGTTCTCTCTCCCCTTCCACGCAGTATCGCGGTCTGATGATCGACAGCTCGCGGCACTTCCTGCCGCTGCCAGCGATCAAGCGCATGGTGGACGCGATGGCGTGGGTGAAGCTGAACGTGCTGCACTGGCACCTGGTGGACGACGAGGCCTTCCCCATGCAGTTCCTCAGCCAGCCGACGCTGTGGGAGGGCGCCTACTCGCTCCAGGAGCGCTACACGAAGGTAGGTCTCTTTTCTCCCTCTCACTCCGTTCGATATCGAGGAGGTGGTGGCGTACGCGCGCGCGCGGGGAGTCCACGTGGTTCCGGAGTTCGACATGCCGGGTCACGCGGCCTCGTGGTGCGTCGGCGGTGCGTGTGAGAGGATGAAATGACCCACAGACCCCTCACTGTGTCCGAGCGCGGAGTGTCGCTCGCCGCTGGACCCTTCCAACGAGCACACGTTCGAGGTGGTGGAGAAGCTGCTGAGCGAGGCGGCGACGCTGTTCCCGAGCGAGCGCTTCCACGTGGGCGGCGACGAGGTGGACACGCGCTGCTGGACGGAGACGCCGCGCGTGGCGGAGTGGCTGAAGAAGATGAATTTCACGGCGGACGAGGCGTACGGATACTTCGAGCAGCGTGTGGACGCGCTGGTGCGGAAGCAGGGTCGTCGCAGCATCGTGTGGGAAGAGGTGTTTGTACACCATGCTGCGACGCTGCCGAAGGACACGCTGGTGCAGATCTGGCTGGGAGACGGCGAGGGGCTGAAGAACGTGGTACACGCGGGCTTCGACGCGATCGTGAGCAACTACAAACACTGGTACCTGCCGCAACTGTGGGAGACCTGGGACTACTACTACGGAAACGACTTGTGGGCGTGGGAGAGGACTGTCACGTAGCCTGAAGGACATTCCCAAGGAGGAGCAGCATCACATCGTCGGAGGCGAGGTGTGCATGTGGGGCGAGTGGGGTGCGGGTGGTATGGAAGGGTGATGGTTAGTGGATATTAGCGATTTGGAGAACACGGTGTTCCCACGCGCGGTGGCGGCGGCGGAACGCATGTGGACGCAGCCGGAGCTGCTGGACGCCGAGCGCGCGAAGGAGAGACTGCCGTACATCCGCTGCGAGTACAACCGTCGCGGCATCAGCGCCGCACCCACTTTCCTCCAGGGAAGAGAGGCGCCTTCGGGCCCTGGAAGTTGCATGAAGCAATGAAGTGTTTGTTAGGAAAACCGAGTCTTGTCATTATTTTGTTATGGATTTTCAGCGTTTGGGTCTTTGCGACGAGCTTATCAAGGCAATCGAGATGGAGGGATGGGAGTAGCTGCGCGAAGTGTCGATTCATCATAGGCGTCCGACGGATTGTCAGGAGGAAGCCATTCCCCTAATTCTGGGAGGAGGCGATGTTCTGCTTGTACACCGCAGTTGAATGGGTTGATAGTTAGGCGGCTCCAACGGGATCGGGTAAAACGGCGGTGGGATATGGGGTTGCAAAATGATGTGCAGGCGTTCGGACTGCCGGTTCTTCAGATTGTTTGGGAAATGCTGCAATTGGAGGCGCCGACGCGTAATGGGTGCATTTATGTTGCTACGGACTAGAAAATCAGAAAACTGAATTGGGAATGAACTATCTGGATAGCGAAGAGGGCATCGCGGTTTCGTCCTCCTCCTTCTCCCGCGTCACTTCTAGGAGTGACGGTCTCACAGTTTCCAACAGCAAGTCCTCCTGGGCGGGTTGTCGCGGCACCATCCCCGTGACCAAGTCGGGGCGTTACTACTACGAGTGTCGCATGGAGGGAAATCCGAAGGGCATTTGCCGCGTTGGATGGAGCACGCTGGACAGTTCACTGAATCTGGGAACGAGCAAGCGCGGCTACGGCTTCGGCGCAACGGGAAATAAGGCGACGAGCAACCAGTTTGCCGAGTATGGTGTTGCGTTCGGTGTCGGAGACATCATCGGATGCACGCTCGATCTGGACGCCGGGACCATCTCCTTCTCAAAGAACGGAACGGACCTCGGCGTCGCCTTTTCGGGCGTCAACGCATCCGTATCTCTCGATTTCCCCTCTCACGCAGATGTCCTACTACCCCGCCGTCTGTCTCAAAAACGCCTCGATTTCCGTCCGTTTCGCCGCGCCCTTCGCCCACCTTCCCCCCGACTGTCTTCCTCTCCCGCAGGAGGAGACTCCGGTCCCCGCGGGACCCCGCAGTTTGCTGGCGCTGATTCTGGAGCCCACGCGTGAGCTTGCTCAACAGACGTTTGAATGTTTGGAGCATTTTCGGCAGTATATGAGTCATCCCGCGGTGAACGTGGTAAGGGCGGGAAGAATGTGGGATGTAGGGGCTGCTGATTGGCGGGGAACGAATCGATTGGAAGAAGCAGAAGAAGCTTCTGGAAGCCAGTCACATCGTGGTGGCGACGACGAGTGGGCGTTTCATTGGGGTGTGAAATAGATATCTTTTACGAGGCGATGATTCGCAACAATCTCCGCTTGGAGAATCTGCTGTTTTTCATTATGGACGAGGCGGACAAGTAGGAGGATATTTAACCTGAGACGCAGATTGGTGGAAGACAGCGAGAACAACAACCTAATGAAGATCTACGGGCGCATTCCCGCGCGCGCGACGCAGACGGGGGAGTATCGTCTTCAGACGTGTCTCTTCTCGGCGACGCTGCATTCTCCCGCCATTCGCTCGCTGGCGGAAGCCATCTGTGTGAACCCGATCTGGGTGGACTTGAAGGGCAAGGACTACGTTCCCGACCGCGTGGGCGAAGGAGAAAGGACTGACAGACAGGTGCAGCAGGTGTTCTGCATGGTGGACGCGCGCGACCCGGCGATGCGGACGAGGTTCCACGGGTGCGAGGCCTCTGCGTTTACCGACCACGTGCATCCGAGTGGGGAGCTGACGCGCGTGGAGACGAAAGAGGAGGTTTCGGAGGCGATGAAGCGGATGAAGCTGAACGTGGTGAAGCGACTGGTGGACGAGTACGCGATGGACCGCGTGATGGTTCGACTGAGACGATGGTGTCAACGGTAGATCTTCTGCCGCACCAACCTCGACTGCGACAATCTGGAGGCCTTCTTCAACAAGGAGGGCAACGGAGAGAAGATGGAGTGGGAATGGGGGCGTGTGATCATCTAGCGCGCAGCATCCCCTGGCGATGGGCGGACGGTATCCCTGCTGCGTCCTCGCGGGCATGCGCGACACGGCGTCTCGGCACTTCGCGTTGGAAGTGAGAGAGGGGAGTGAGTGAGAAATAGTCGTTCAAGAACGGCGCCACGCGCATCCTCATCTGCACAGACGTGGCTGCGCGCGGCATCGACGTGAAGGAGCTGCCGTTCGTGATCAACATGACGCTGCCGGACAGCGTGGAGCAGTACATTCACCGCATCGGGCGCGTGGGCCGCGCGGACGCCGTGGGACTGAGCATCAGCATCGTGGGGAAGGAGGAGGAGAAGGTCTGGTACCACACCTGCAAGAAGTCCCCGAAGGAGAGAAAGCACTGTCGCAACACGAAGCTGACGAGCGAGGGCGGCTGTTGCATCTGGATGAACGAGATGGAGATGGCGGAGGCCATCGAGGAGCGCGTGGGAATCACGATCCCGTTGCTGAAGCCCGACCTGTCGCTGCCGGAGGGAATTGATCTGGGAAAGTGGGAGCGAGGGAGAGTCGTGAGGGGTAGTGTGCACAAGACGAAGAATGACAAACTGATCGAGATTGCGGTGAAGAATGCAGCGACGATCCAGAAGAACGTGGAGGTGCTGACGAGGCTGGAGTCGGAGACGCAGTTTGCGTATCTGTACTTGAAGGGGCAGCAAATGTAGAGTGGGGTGTTTGTTGGAGAAAAGTGGGTGTGCGTTGATGAGAGTGGTGTGGAATAGTAATAGAGGTTATTTGTATGATAATTGGTAATATGGAAATAGATTGGGTTTGAAAACACATTGTACCTCTTATGATTTGAGATCGGTATTGTCCCGAATATACTTGGAGAGACCCTTCGCATCGTTACTTGTGTCATCAAGTGTCTTGACGTATCCGAAAGGTTCTTTTCCAAAATGAATGCCGCCATCAGGATTCAGTTTAGGGATATCTACATTCGATTAGTATCCAAATCAGTACTCTCCAGAACCACCGAACCGATGTAATAGAAGTTGTAATCTCCTCCTTTAAAGCTAATCAATTCAGGGAGATCTACCATTCACTCTATTATCCAAACTCACTTCTCATTCTCAATGCATTCTTGTACGTGTATCCCGATCCCAACCAACCCCACCAACTATCGTAGTTTTCGCTATCACCATAAAGAGCATAACCACCAAGTTGAATGGAATGTAATTTAGGCAAATCTGAATCACCAATCCATCCATTCAGCTACTCTCAAATACAATCGAACGAACATCCTTGAATGTGTTACTACCAAGAGTGAGTGACTGCAGTTGAGGAAGATCTGAATCATTAATCCATTCAATCAATCAAACTAGTCAATGAGAATGATATAGCTTTCCGGAAACAATTGTTTCCTATCACAATTCGCTGAAGATCATTACTGTTGGATATAATAATAGCAGCTCCATCTCTATTGAAGTAATCTGCAGGAATAACCAATTGAGTCGAGCTCTCCTGTGCTATTCTCGACAGATTATACGGAGCATATTTGGATCTGCTCATGATAAACATATCGAGATAAAGGGCATCGAATGATGATGAGATGGGAGAAGGCGTACTTGAGGATTGAAGGGAATAGGTATAGTAGAAGCAGTCGTAATTGACGAAACCGAACATATGCGTTGCGAATTCGAACATATGCGTTGCGAATTGGATTTTATTGAGGGAGAGATTAGGGATATCTAGGTCTATCTATCGCCAAATGAGTACTCTCAAGAGTCACTGAACCGATGGCATAGAAGTTACCATCTCCACTAAAACTAGTCAATGAAGGAAGATCTATTCATTCATCAACTCATTCAATCTCACTTCGCATTGTCAATGTGTTCTTGTAGTTGAAGGGTTTATCGCTAATCGTCTCTCGATCATCACCATTATCACCATATAAAGCAAATTTACCAAGTTGAATGGATTGTAATTTTGACAAATCTAAATCGTCAATCCATCTATCTGATCACTCTCAAACGCAATCGAATGAACTTCATAGAACGCTTCGTAACCAAGATAAACTGACTGAAGCTGCGAAAGACCTGTGAATTCAATCCAGTCGATCAATCATACCAGTCAGTGAGAAGGATGGAGCATAACAGAAACAGTAATCACCGAAATTAATGGATCGAAGAGAAGGGAGATTGTTCAGTCCAAATGATTTGGTATCGTAGAAAGCAGAACTGCCAAGTTTGATCGTTTGAAGTTGAGGAAGACCTGTAATTAGTCATAATAATCAATAATACTTGGCAATGAGAAGGATGGAGAATAATAGAAACCTCCCCCACCAATAATAATTGAATGTAGTCTGGGCAAATCTGACATTTCATTTCAATCAGTCAATCAAACTAGTCAATATGAATGGAGCATAATAGAAACCATCCCCATCAGTTACAATAGACTGAAGAGAAGGAAGATTGTTCAATTCAAATGATTCATAATTCCTAAATGAGGTGATACCAATTCGGATGGATTTGAGTTTAGGACAATTCGTGATTTGATAGGAACTACCCACTTGTTCACCAAGGAAACTCTTCTTTCCAATCACAACACTCTCCAACAAATCCAGAGAATCCAACTTAAACGTCTTCGTTGTTTCCCAACAGTTATCGCCTATGTTAATTGTTTTCAGATTCGGAAGATAACCGAGTATAAATTTGTTAGTACTCATATATGTTCTGCATTTTGTGATGGTTGTCACAGTCATTCGATCATCATAATCAACGATATCCGATGGTTGAACTTCAATAGGAGGTTGAGTTGTGGGAGGAACAGTAGTGGAAGACAAATAGGAAGTGCGACTTCTGATATATGATTCGAGGTCATCAGCATCGAATCATGAGGAAAGGAGAAAATGATTACTTGAGGATTGGAGGGAATAGGTGTAGTAGAAGCAGCCATCACCGAAGTTGATTCCATCAGATGATAATTGAGGGATATCTACATTCGTTAAACATCACACTCATACTCTCCAGAATCACTGAACCCGTATAGTAGAAGTTGTACCAACTTCCTTTGAATTCTGTCAATGAAGGAATATCTATTCATTCATTAACTCATTCAATCTCACTTCGCATTGTCAATGTGTTCTTGTAGTTGTAGGGTGCTTCGCTAATCGTCTTTCGATCAGCACCACTATCACCAAAAAGAGCATTTGAACCAAGTTGAATGGATTGTAGTGTAGCCAAATCTAAGTAATCAATCCATCCATTCAATCACTCTCAAACACAACCGAATGAACATAATCGAATGCACCAACACCAAGTGTGACTGATTGTAGTTGAGGAAGATCTGTCAATTCAAACCGAGCCGTCAATCAAACCAGTCAATGAGAAGGATGGAGCATACTCGAAACCAAAACTACCAATATCAATGGATTGAAGAGAAGGGAGATTGTTCAGTTCAAATGAATGATAATCCTGGAATGAAATACCACCAATCTGAATGGATATGAGTTTTGGACAATTCACAATTCGATACGAACCATCATTTCGTTCATCACCACTAATCCTGAAACTCTGCCGCCCAATCACCACACTCTCCAACTTATTCAATCCATCCAACTCAAATGAGCGAACATTTCCAAAACAATAATCTCCTATCACTATCGATTTCAGAGCAGGCAGATTCTGCAGAATGAGTCCTGTTCCATTATAACTGCTACACAATCCATCAGTGATGGTAATAGACTCAACAGTCAGTGGATTAGAAGCAAGTTCAGAAGGAATCACAACAGGAGTGGGATCACAATGTTCAGTATCGTCATTCGGGAAAGGACCAACAGAAGCATAAACACTAGTATCATCATTCACCTCCCAGTTCCAAGTGAAACGACACTGAGTCACTTCCCTGGAATCAGTCATATCGTAGTACCAGTAGTTATCGGCGTCGGTGGTCGAGCACATGGGAGGATACTCGACAGCCACCTGGAAGGCACGAATGGTCACACCAGTCTCCATTCTGTTGCAAGCAGAACGCAGAGCAGTATCGAATCCATCATTGAACTCATCGTATGCATTGCCATTAAAGTTCAGGGTGTTCAACCTGGGGAAGTACATCTTATCCGTGCACATCGTGTGCAGGTTGGCAACAATCTGATTCTGGAGAGCCAGAGCCTCCTCGGCAGTTCCTTCATAAGCAGCCGCCTTGTGACCCGATATCTGGAAGTACTCCAGGTTCTGGAAGTAGCCCTTGTAACGGTTGTTGACCATCCACTGAAGAACAGCAGCCATTCCCTCACGCTTGAACGAACCGTCTCCGAACACAATGCGAGAAGGACGAGTGTACTCTGAAAGGGAGATAAGCGGAATAGCCATGGAACCATCCACATAATTATCCAACTTGGAATCGGAATAGAAGTACATATCCACAGGAGCAGGATTCTTCTCTTGACGACTCAGAGATTCATGGAACAAGTTGAAGGCAGATAGAGTCATTCCAGAAAGAGCGAGAACTCGAGTGTGTTTCAAAGCCTTGGAAGGATAAGCATTACGAATAGACAGATATCTGCTAAATACATCCATACCAGAGATGACCTCCTCATAACAAGTCTCTTGAACTTCATAATTACAATTGTCTCCGAAAATGAAGGGATCATAGATGGGGAACCAGGGTTCAGGAGTGGGAGTGGGAGTTGGGGTAGGAGCCTGAGTAGTGGGTGGTTGAGTGGTAGGAGCCTGAGTGGTGGGTGGTTGAGTAGTGGGTGGTTGAGTGGTAGGAGCCTGAGTGGTAGGAGCCTGAGTAGTAGGAGGTTGAGTAGTAGGAGGTTGAGTAGTGGGAGCCTGAGTAGTAGGAGGTTGAGTAGTGGGAGCCTGAGTGGTGGGAGGTTGAGTAGTCGGAGCCTGAGTGGTGGGAGGTTGAGTAGTAGGAGGTTGAGTAGTCGGAGCCTGAGTGGTAGGAGGTTGAGTAGTAGGAGGTTGAGTGGTGGGTGGTTGAGTAGTCGGAGGTTGAGTAGTGGGAGCCTGAGTAGTAGGAGGTTGAGTAGTAGGAGGTTGAGTAGTAGGAGGTTGAGTGGTGGGTGGTTGAGTAGTCGGAGGTTGAGTAGTAGGAGGTTGAGTGGTAGGAGGTTGAGTAGTCGGAGGTTGAGTAGTAGGTGGTTGAGTAGTGGGAGCCTGAGTGGTGGGAGCCTGAGTAGTAGGAGCCTGAGTAGTAGGAGGCTGAGTAGTCGGAGGTTGAGTAGTCGGAGGTTGAGTAGTAGGAGGTTGAGTAGTCGGAGCCTGAGTAGTAGGAGGTTGAGTAGTGGGAGCCTGAGTAGTAGGAGGTTGAGTAGTAGGTGGTTGAGTGGTAGGAGCCTGAGTGGTAGGAGCCTGAGTGGTAGGAGCCTGAGTAGTAGGAGCCTGAGTAGTAGGAGGTTGAGTAGTAGGTGGTTGAGTGGTAGGAGCCTGAGTGGTAGGAGCCTGAGTAGTAGGAGCCTGAGTAGTAGGAGGTTGAGTAGTAGGAGCCTGAGTAGGCGCAACAGTCGGAACAACTGTAGGCTTCACAGTGGGCTTACTCGTCGGTTTCACCGGAATCTTATCCAGTACAATGGGGCGAATAGCGAATCCAGCGATACCACCAATGTTTGCATCATTAGCACTCTCCAGAATCGGAAGACGGAACACCATCGAATCACATCCACGCAGACGCGTCTCCACAGCGAAGAACGGATTCGACACAACCTCGGATTCACCATTGGCAGCGTACTGAGAATACTCAACAACCACTCCATTCACAGATGGTCTCCAGTAGCCAGTGTTGAAGTAAGGACCCTCCTCGCCATCGTTGCGGTAGTACTGGAAGAACTCAAGATCCAGACCCATCGTCACTGCAACAGGTCCTTTCATCAACAGATCGAACAGACCCAGCTTGTTGTAGGCAGAAGGCTTCTCGTATCCAGCAATGTGGTACTTGTGCTCATCATTAACCTTCAAGCACTCTCCCTCCACGTTCGTGTGAGGATAGTACTCGCTGTAAGCAATACCATTCTCATACACGTAGTCGAATCCCCAAGCCAGAGGCATTCCATCACACATCTTTCCAACAACTCCATGCTCCTTACCAACACAATCAATCAACTCCTGAGCAGACAGAGACACCTCCACAATCTGATCATACTCCTCGAAGTACATCTTTTTGATCGCATACTCAATCGAGTTTGTGATAGCGAAAGCCCACGACACCGAACAGTTTTGGGGCTTCGAGATCAACTCTCTCAACTCAGCATTCTCATCACACGGATCCATGGAAGGCATCAGATAACGATAGTTGGTGTTGTTGTATACGGGGGTAATGGAAGGAACGGGACTCTTGACTCCGGAGTATCGCTGCTTGGAAGTAGCCAGCTCCTCGAACTCATCAACGTGCCAGTCGGCGTAGAAGGTGAACTCCATTCGGTACTTCTTCTTCGCATTCCATTCATGGATCTTCTCGCAGGACTCAACGAAGTAGCCCAGACGCTTCTTGAACTCTTCACTCCTCACATCACGCGAGGTACTCTTCTGAGCCACACTCCACTTGCTCAGATACTCCAGATATCCCTTCTCATCACAACTGAAGTCCTCCCTCGCTTCGACAGAATTAACTGACTCTCCATTGAAGGCGAATGCTCCAACAGCCAAACACAAACACACTACGCATCACTCCTCAACACCACTTCCTACCAATTCCAAAACGAACTGTCATCTCAAAAAAAATCTGATCCTAAGAATGAATGGTGGAAACAGGGTACCACTATTAGGTCGTTTCACTACTAACATAGGGTCCATTCTCATCATAACATCCCCAAATACGAAAGTGTGGCTAGTATTCATCGAATGGATGCCCTTCAAGTCCTTTTCCCCATTTCTAGAATGAGGAGTTCCCATCAAGTATACCCACCGCCAAACAAGAATAGAGAGGAGGGTATTCCATACGGAGGAAACTAACATTTGAAACAATTAGGACAACGAAAGAAATGAGAAACGAATTGCGTAATAAGTGTTAGGTTATTGAATCAGCATTATCACCTCTTCTACTCTCTCATACTGTTTCAGTTTTTCTACTAAATGATATGTGGGCCTATTATTCAAAACACTGCATGTGTGTATGCAAAGACTATCCATGAGAAAGACCATTATGATCCATATATGGCGTTGACCCTTCCACTATTCTATTAATGGATTCCACCATTTCCAATCAATAAAGGGGAGTGTTCAAGTTATTATCGTGCAGAATCCATAGGGAAGTCATTCTCTTATTGGTATTTGGCGTTGACAAGAGTTCGCGATGTGAAGCTCGTAAGGGTGGTTCTAATCAGAAATCAGCACTGCGCTGTGGAGTGTTTTCGCATAACCACGATTCCACGGTTATTCAATGACATTATCACAGTACAATAATCGTGGTGAGCTCCAGTTGCAACTGATCAAATGATAATTCCATCCTTTACCTACCAAGAAACAACTGAACGTTCTAGTGACCCTATTCTTTGAGACCTCTATTGAAAGGGAAGCACTTCACAGCCTGCTTTGTGGGAAAACAGGTTATTCCATGTGCATGTTTCTTCCTGATCCAATAGGAGAGTGATCATGTAAGGTGGTCTTAATACTCATGGAAAGAGAGAACGATGATGTCCCCTCCCAAGAGTTGCATCTCTTAGGGCAATCGCCATTCGCGGGAATCTGCGTTATTTGTGGACTCTCTGTGGATTATGGCATCCCAAACTATTTCAGGTGAGTAGCTGAAGGCAAGGAAATACAAATAGTCCCCTAGATTTCTGGCGCTTTTGATCATCATGGGTCGTCTCAGGTTAAATGTGATGTGTTGTTGAGACTATAGATATTCGTCACACTGCACGCATAACCGCTTTGGTCACCTCCTGAACTGATGGCAGCAGCGAAGGGAGCCAACAACAAAACAGTAGAGTTACTCTTCCATATGGTCATCACCCACGGACTCCACAAATCCCCTCGACCACTAGAACCACAAGTAGGAGGGAACGCCAGTCATGAAAACCCTAATAACATCCATTGCCCTCCTCCCCAAAACCATCACCCATCCCCAATTCTATTCCAACAAACATCGCACTCAATCATCCCCTGCACAATACCATTCTTCACACACGTAATAAACTGATCCTCCCGAACCAGATCCACTTCCCCTGGCTCCAACTATTCCTCATTTCCTCCATTCACTCCCACAGGCTCATTATGATACACCAAGTCGTAGCATGTTTCTGAGATGCCTGCCCCCTCACCATTTCAATCCACAAGTACATGTGTGAATACAATTCAGATTCTCGTACCGATTCAGGTCCTTACAGGACCGTTCTTCACAGTTGTCGTACAGCCGCTGATAGTAGTCGTCAATCTACATGATTCACCGCCACCATGCCCACCTGCTTTGGCGACCACTGTTCTCGGTTCTCTCCCTTTGCTGCAGCTACAGAGAAGAAAAGAGCAACGATGGCAATCCACACTAGCATTTACTGATCACAAGCATCGTTCCACTCTCTAACTCCCCCTCCCATACCACTCCATCGATCCCCTCGATTCCCTTTCTTCGCCATGATCCACCTTCTATCCATCCCAATCATCGTTTCCATCACTTCATTCTCTCCCTTGGACGAAGGCGCGCGTTTGAGGAAAACTGGGGAAACGTGGAACCCCGTTATTCTACTGGTTTCTCATATTTCCCAAACTGGAGTAATGAGTACCGAGATTGAGTTCAAAACCGTGAATACGAACGACAATGAAGCGACTCCCGCTGCTGACAGTCCTAAGGAGAGTTACGAGCATCAGAACAACGAGGAGAAAAGCTATCCGGATGACTCCGTGGCCGAGAAAAAAGAGACGGAGAAGACTCCCGTGAGTGAGCCGGATGGTACCATGAACAATCTCCAGGTATTTTTCCCTGATTCTAGTGAATTCTCAGTTTGCCATCAATATCATGAAGGGTATTGCGGGAACGGGTTCCCTGACCATTCCGAACGCCATTTATTCGGTAGTTCCCTCCTATATGAATTAACGCAATCAGGTTGGTATTCTTCCTGCGCTGGGACTCTTTGTTGCGGTGACCCTTCTCTACATCTATACTTCCTACATTTTGATTACGGTGCAGGAGACGATGAAGACGAGAAAGAATGTTAGATTGCGTTTGTTGACTGATTGGCAGGTTGGTCAGGGTGTCATTCGCACGAACAACGACTACGCGCGTATTTGCTATGTGGTACGTATCCAATGATCGCAGTCACTCCCAGGCGCTCGGAAAGCCCGGTTACTACATCTTCAACTTCGCCGTTCTCCTGACGATGTACGGTGCGGCAATCGGTACGATGGTTTGTCTTTTTCCCCTAAATCACCCTCAGATCGTGATGACGGACTTTTTGACGGGTCTCCCGATCATGACGAACAACCCCGAGCTGAAGCGCTACATCATGCAGGGCATTCTGACGGTGCTGGCGATCATCCTCTGTCTGCTGAAGGACCCCTCGCTGTTGGTGACGATCTCCTCCTTCGGCCTCTTCGCGCTGGTCATCTCGTTCATCCTGCTGTTCGTCTACGGCGTCACCAACTTCTCCTTCTCCTTCAAGCGCGAATACCTCTTCCCCCTCAGCGCGAGCGCCTTCTTCAACAAGATCGGCATCTACATCTACTCGCTGGGCTTCACGCTCTTCCTCCTCTCGCAGCTGGTGGCTCTCGCGCCGCGGACTCACGCGTAGAAGTACGTGAAGCGCGCCTGCCGCCCGCACGTGACCAAGACCATCTCCGTCTCCGTGACCATCATGGCCATCATCTACGCCATCATCGGCCTCGCCTTCCTCCTTCTCTTCGTCGGCTCCCCCAGTCGCTCTAGTCTTATCCTCTCACCCAGAGGGCGTCACTGGCAACATCTTGGCGGTGCTGCCGGAGAAGTCGGTCTACAACGTCATCGTCAGCATCCTCATGGTCGTCACCTGCATCGGCTCCTTCCCCCTCTACCTTGCACCCGCCCATGAGGTCGTCGAGGGAAGCTGGGGAGAGCCCAAGATGAACCGCTACTTCATCACCAGTCCGCGGTTCGTCTTCTTCCGAATCGTCGAGACCGCGCTCGTCTCCGTCGTCGCGAAGCTCCTGCCGTCGTTTAGCGCTATTCTGGGTTTCAATATCCTTGGGAGAGCGGAAGGGGGGTCTTAACGCCACTTGGCAACTCCTCGTCCGTGCTGGTTGCCTCCATTCTTCCCTGCGTGATTCACATCGTTTTGATGAAGAAGCAGCTCTCCACCCTCAACATTGTTGGGGACGTGGCGCTCGCTTCGGTTTCTGTTGTGATCATGGTCATTTGCACCATCGTCTCTTTTAAATCGATGATCGAAGAATTGAAGTGAACATTGTAGCTTTGTCGTGTTTGTTGTGCAGTATGGTCGTTTCATGGGCTGAGCACGTCCCAATCATCGTAATATGCAAATAAACGAAGGTGGTAAATCAGAGTACCTTCCATTCCCGCGGCAATTCCTTCCGAAACGGTCAACCGTGAGAAAACAGATTCTGTTTCTAAAGACCGTAGTGGGTAAATCTTCGTGCAAATGTCGGAGCTACAAATCGAAATGAAAGTTACTCCACAGGAGGAGACCAAGGAGGAAGTGAAGCATGACAATGATTCACCGACGGTTCCCGTGAAACCCACAAACGCGGACAGTGACAAGAACTCGCCTGTTCCAGTGCCCGAAGAAGGAGGCGAGAATGGAACCCTAACTCCTCTTCAGGTTTCTTCGTCCTCTCTACTTTACGTATAGTTGTCCATTAACCTCATGAAGTGTATTGCCGGTACAGGTAGTCTCGCAATCCCCTATGGAATGTGGAACGTTGTTTTTCCCGCCTTCATTCCCCATAGACCGGCATTATCATCGGCTTCGTTTCTTACATTGTCGTTTCAATCCTTTATCTCATTTCTGCCTATCAGCTGATCACTGTGTTTCATCATTCGTACAGTGTGCAGGTGGTATCGTTTTCTCTTTTGTGTCACCGGTAGAAGGGCATCAAGACGGAGAATGACTACGCGCGTCTCTGCTACATTGTAGGATAGTCTCTCCGTTGTAATCCACTAGACCATGGGCAAGGTGGGCTACATCATTTTCAATGTGGCTACTCTGTTCACCCTCTTCGGTCTGGCGATGGGAACCATGGTAGTGACTCTGCTTGTCTCTCATCCAGATCGTGATGACGGACTTCCTAGACAGTCTGCCCATCCCCAGCGCCCACCCGCAGCTGAAGCGGTTCCTGTTCCAGACAGTGCTCACCGTGGTGGCGATCGTGCTGTGTCTGCTGAAGGACCCCTCGCTGCTGGTAGGCGTGTCTTCCTTCGGCCTCCTCGCCCTCGTCGTCTCCCTCGTCATTTTATTCATCTACGGCGTCGCCGTCTACGGCTTCACCTTCGACGCCTCCTTCTGGTTCCCGCGCAAGGGCCACATTCTGGACAACCTGGGCGTGTACATCAACTCGCTGGCCTTCTCGGAGATGCTGCTCTCGCAAGTGGTGGGCGATTGTCTCTCTCTCCACCGCAGAAACACTTGCGTCACTCCTACCGCTCGCAGGTGACGCGCACCGTCTCGATGTCCGCGCTGACGATGGCCGCCATCTACTTCCTCATCGGCGTCATCTTCCTCTCGCTCTACAAGACCGACAGCGGCGTCCCCGGCAACATCCTCCTCGCGGTCCCCGGCGGCTCCGTTGCCAACATCATCATCAGCTGTCTCATGGTGGTCACCTGCATCGGCTCGTTCCCGCTGTATCTCTCGCCCATGGACGAGGTCATCGAGGGACAGTTCGGACCGCTCACCGCCGGCCGCTATTTCATCTCCAACAAGAAGGCGGTCGCGTTCCGCGTGGGAGTGGTGATTCTGATCTCGGTGATGGCCTTCCTCTTCAACGACTTCAAGGCCGTGCTGAATTTCAATATCCTTTTGCGATGAGAGAGGGGACCCTTGACGCCACTTGGCAGCTCGACGGCTATTCTCGTGTCGGACATCCTCCCCGCGCTCATTCACGTGCTCTTCTTCAAGAAGGCCCTCTCGACCGCGTGGATCGTTACCGACTGGATCATCGTGGCTGTTACCGCCGTTTTGATGGTCATTCTCACCGACATTTCTTTTAAGGAGCTAGTTAGTTCACTTTAGAGGGTGTTTGTTTGCAGTTTGTACACTGTTATTATCCCTATCCAATTCAGGCTTTCTATTCATTCCTATTCGATTCAGCCTTTCCATTGAGCAAATCCATACACATCCATTCTTTCAGTCATACTGAGAAAAGTGGGTATCGTATTCACTGACTCACATAGGCACTTTCTGCTGCAAAGAAGTCTGTTTCCTTTGTGCCTCTTGTTCATAAGCAACAGAATCATCTTCACGCAATGTCGATCCCTTCAATGAGTAGTCTGGACATGAGTAAGGTGTGTCGAAAGGATATCACCATCTCTCTCACCGATGAGGAGCGACAACTGTTTTCAATCATCATGGAGGCGAACCAGGATCTTCACCTGCACTCGACCATCCGTGTCGCAGGAGGATGGGTGCGCGACAAAGTGGATTTGCAAAGAGTCGTGAACGCGTAGATTCTTGGGTTTCACAGTCACGACATTGATTTGGCGCTGGATAACATGACTGGATTCGAGTTCGTCGAGCATCTTCCCATGTGGTTGTCGCAAAAGGTGGGACAGCGTGGGGCTGTGAATGAAAGGGCTATGCAACATCGAACGTCGGCAAAATCAAGGCGAATCCCGACAAGTCAAAGCATCTCGAGACGGCGACCATCCGAATTCTCAACACGAGTGTCGACTTTGTGAATCTCCGAAAGGAGACGTACTCGGAATTCAGCCGCATCCCGACCATCACGATTGGCACGCCCGTGGAGGACGCCTATCGTCGGGACCTCACAATCAACAGTCTGTTCTACAACATTAACACGGACACCATCGAGGATTTCACAATGAGGGGCATCGACGATCTGGCGGCAAGGATCGTGCGTACGCCTCTCCCTGCACTGGAGACGTTTATCGAAGACCCGTTGCGCCTCCTGCGCGTCATTCGGTTCGCATGTCGGTATCAGTGCAGCATCGACCCTGCCATCATGGAGGCGTCCAAAGACCCAGGAATCGAATCCATGTTATCCCGCAAGGTATCCCGGGAGCGCGTGGGAATCGAGCTGCTGAAGATGGCGCAGGGGTGCGACTTCGCCCGTGCGATGCATCTGATTGACGAAATGAACATCGGAAACAGCGTCTTCAACCTGGACGGCGACTGCTCGAACTACATGCGCACGCAGAAACACCGCTCGCAGGAGGAGTTCAGCAGGAACCTGTTTCTGGTCACGATTCCCATCGTAGCGGAGGCGTTTCGTCGTCATGTAGGAATGCGCGTCGGGCAGCGCCTCGCTAGACGCCAAGTTCATGAACGGGGTTTTGGGGAACGCGTTGGACGACCCGTCGCAGTTCGCGATCGAGGACATGTCACTGGACCCGATGAAACCCCACCGGTACGCGACGTTCATCAACGAGCGGCTGCTGGAGGGAATTCGCGTGTTGGAGGTGAGGGAAAAGTGGGGGTGGTTGGGGTGCGTGAGAGACAGCAATCGTTCGATTCCGCGGTTGTTTAGCGATCACGGTCTGGACGAGCTGACGCGGGATATCGAGGAAGGAGCGTTGGCAGTGAGTCGTTTGGCTTGTTTGTTGTCGCCGTTCTGCTATTCGTTTCTGTGCGGAGTGATGACCACCACCATCAAAAAGCAAACCATCTCCAAACGGAGCTTCCTCGCTCCCTTCATCAAACACATCATTCGCGAGAACTTGAAGGTGCGGTTGGATGGGGGGTTTCAGCTGAGTTGAAAAACAGCGTCATCGACAACGTGTGCTTCGTGGTGCATCGCGAGCACGAGTTGCGGCCGTTCATCGTCGCGTCGATGGGGGCGGCGCCGCAGTTCGACGACGCACAGCAGGTGCGTCTGGGCACGTTGCTGTTCGCCAGTCGCGAGTTGTGGCCGTTGATGATGCAGCTGAGCGCGGTGAAGCTGATCCTTGAGGGAGTCGAGGAGGAGCGCGTGATCTCCGGGTGCGAAAACTTGGTGAACTACTTGGAGAGGAAAGAGATGACGAAGCTATGGACCGTTCCTTCGATTATCAACGTGAGAGAAGGAAGGGGGCGTGAGGGATAGGGAAATGAGTTGGTGTCGCTGGGAGTTAAGAAGGGACCGGGAATGAAGGACGTGATGGACAACGTTCGGAATTGGATGATTCTGCATCCTCACGGAACCAAGGAAGAGTGCATTCGCGATGTGATTCGGGCAAACGAGAGTTTGAGTGTTTGTTGAAAACAGGTTAGCCAATAATTGCATCTAGGATAATAAACAGGAAGTTCACGAAGATGAGAGGTACTAGGAGAATGGAAATGAAGCACCACACCTACAGCGCAGCCAGCGGACCGCTTGCAGCAAACCAATACACTGATTCTTGACAGTACTCGCTCCATATGACGTGTCAACGACATCCCATCGATCTAGTCCCGTCACTCCGGTGCAATGGGCGTACACTTCTTCAGGAAACGCTTCTCGTGAAGAATGGCCAGAGCGTTCACCAACAGAAGAATGGACTTGAAAAGGTTCCACAGGGAGAACATGCTATTCAAATGAGGAAACGGGCGTGGAGCGACAAGAAGATTGTAATTCACAAAAAGATGCCTCGCCTCTGTGGTGTGTAGGTGCTTTCGATTCTGTTTATTTCCAGTTGCCACCAAAAGGAAGCGAAGTACATCTGTCCGCAGTGCAAGCTGGCTTACTGCTCTTCGGAGTGCTACAGTGTACCGATCGTTCTGTAGTAGTGACCGATAGAATCACAACGCGGAATGCACAAACCAGTTCTACTCGAAGCAAGTGTTGGATGAAATCAATCTGCGGCAGAAGGAGGATATGGAAAAGAGTCAGCGGAGTATGGCCGAAGTGTTGCATCGCGTTCAGGAAGAAACGACTCTTCCTCTAGATGTGTATGGTGATAACGGAGAAGAAGAGGCGATGGAAGAACTACAGAAACGGATTGAAAACGGAGAAGACATCCAGTTGGAAGATCTCCCGAAGTCTCTCCAGGAACAGTTCCTTCGTGACATGGAAAACGGCGGCGGAAAGAACATCGTCGCGACGTGGAGTCCGTGGTGGTTGATGCCGGAGAGCGTTCATGACGAGCAAACACAGAGAAAGGTCGTAGACGTTTCATATCCAGCGATTCCCTGTATCCGTCGCTTTCTGAAGAACCACGAGTTCGAGGACGTGCGTCTCCCTGTGAAATGCAATCCGTCGCTTCCCTACAGTTGTATGGAGATCGTCTTCTTCTACTGTCTCTTCATGCGTCTCTACAACGGAGACACGCAGGAAGCGGAGACCGACATTGCGGCGGACATCCTTGGGATGTCGGAGGTGTTATCGAAATCGGCTGTTTTTGCGTCGATGGAGGAGGTGGTGAGTTCGCTTCTCTGTCGCGAGAGTTTGCTGTCACTGATCCGAGAGGACGTAATGGCGGAGAATCCCTTTTCTCTGGAACCGATGGAAACGAACGCGGATCCCGTTACGTACGTGAAGCAAGTGCTGAACGACCTTTTGGCGCTCCTCGAGATACCTCACTTCCTCATCGATGCGATGGCGCATTGCGCTGTGATGTTCCGCCATGAGTACAGAAAGGAGAAACGGAAAGAGTGGATGCTTGCGGAGAGGAAGTGCGTGTTTCTGACAAGTACCCTGCGGAAGTGTTCCACCGAGGAGTTTTGGCTGTTGCAGAAGGAAGTGGGTGTGAGAAAATGGAGTTACGGGTAGATGGATGCGGTGATTACAAAAGTGAATACAAAGAAGGCGGAGAAGAAGGGTTCTGTGTTTATTGAGGAGATTGCATGGTGTTTTTGTTTGAAGAATGGGGATGATGGTATCCCTTTTCCTTTGAATGGTACCATCGGTTGTATCATCCTATCCACAATTCATTCCACATGTCAGATGAGAAGTCACTACTCACTCAAAATACCCCCTCTTCCCGACACTACACAAAAGAAAGGCAATTCGGGTTCCCAAATTGTGAGAAAAGAGCACTACTCCTAAAACAAGCCCGATTCGTGCATACTTTCATAGGAAGCCCACCTTGATTGCAGAGTCTTGCTGAATGGAGAAGAAGGAAAAGAAGAGCAAGACACGGAAATGTGAATTGTATGCTTGTTCCGATCATATCATCTAGTGACACGAATGGGATTTGCAACGTGAAGAACTGCAAGTCACCGATCCACAATGCCATTGTTATGGATGATTCCTGGATTGCTTCTCATCTGAATGTCTATTTAGCTGCAGTGATCAAGGAGAGCGCTGGAAATGTCAAAGGTGTTTTTCCCGCTGCATTTCGCTACTTGGAGAATCATCCGGCAGCAAGAAAGCAAATCAACCCAACGATTCTATACAACGCGTACCGGAATGGAATGGTACGAATAGTGTGGAGTGTTCACGCAGATGTCGGAGTTGATGTTTTTGTCGTTCGTAACTCGTTTTCCCGAGACATTCGACGCTCTGGTTCGTTGTTTCCCGTCTCATGGCGATTCGACTGATAGGGCGTCTTTGCGAGGTAACTTTGGGTGGGAGGTCTCATTCGCAGCGTTGGCGGCAGCAGCCGGCCGTACTCCCAATGACGTTCCTCAATTAGTCGAGTTCAGCAAGTTCATGAAGATGAAGAATCTGTTTGACGGCATGGACTACTACCCGGACTCCTACGTTTTGTCGGTTGTGGAGTCGATGACCGATTCCAATCGCCGTACCTTTTTCGAGCGCTGCTTCAATCGCTTCGGATCGCACTACTACGTAGCACTGCATTTTCTCGAAACAACTAGCTATGTCGAAGACTGAAGGAACAATATCACTTTTCCAAGCTCTATCCCTCCACCCCCGAACGCGTAGCCACTCCTTTCCTCTCCCACGCAGTCCTCCCACTGCGCCGAGCGGAACCGGAACCTACATCCGCGTCCGGACTCCTTCTGCGTCGACGCGTCCGTCCCCGTGCTCTTCATCCATTCTCTCGCCATTCTCGAGCGTCAGCGTAGATTCTTTTCACTTCTCCCAACTAGTCTGTTTCATGCTCGGAGAGCCGGTTCTCGCCTGGGACTTTTTCTGGCTCCCCGAGAGCCGGGAGGAGGTGCAGCTGGTCGCAATCGCGGGAATGGCGACCGTGTGGCTGCTGGACGGCGCGCTTCTCTCCGCGAAGAAGACAGAAATCGGCCCGCTTTTGGAAGTGGTGACGCGCAGTGCGACAACACTCCACATCTTCAAAGACCTATCGGGCGTTTCTCTGCTGCGAGAGTGAGCATGAGCGTTTCTCTCTACAATAGTGCATACGGACTGCCTTGTTGGCGGGAAGGCTCGCGGTGGGCGGAGTTGGACCACGTGGCGGCGACGGTGGGGTTCAAGCAGACGGGCTCGCTGGGCGACTACGCGGCGCTGTTGCTGGGGTGGGTGAGGGAGGGAGAATGAATGGCAGGAAGAAGGTGGACGCGCGGTGGCGACGCAGCGACTGGCGGCTGCGGCCGCTGGAGCACTTCCAGGTGCGGTATGCGGCAACGAGCGCAGTGGCGATTCGGAGGCTGTTTATGGAGTTTGCGGAGGTGATTTACCGGGAGGAGTCGATGGCGGAGATGGAGGAGAAGATCGAGCGGCTGGAGAAGGCGAAGGAGGAGGAGTGGGGAGGACCGGACCGGAAACGGTTTGGGAATCTGTTTTACTACTCGCTGGTTCGCGAGCCGGAGATGGCGCGGTGGATCGAGGAGTATGTGAAGAAGTGTGGGGACTGTGCGTTTTGGAGTGTTTGTTTGCAAGTTGGCATCAATGGAAGGATAAAATGGTTGGGACCATTCTCCATTCTCACTTTCCTTTCCAACCCACTCTTTTCGATACGTTCAGTCTCTGACCTTTAATAAGCACCATACAATACACAGAGCAACCATCAGTACAAACAGATGATTGCATGTACAGTTATCCGCGGATAACCATGATCATCAACAATCCTAGTAGTTTGTGGAAGTTGCTTCTTTTGAAGAGTAGAACGAGTACATGGCATTTGTAACACGGGGTTACCCTTTCCAACACAAAAGGAACTCATCCAATACCATCTCCTCTCATGAACTCACTAATCATTCTAAATCATTTTCGAACCATGCACAATTCAAATACATAATTTCGTAGACAATCCATCTCTCATCAACGAATTGTGTTTTCTCAAGTCCCACAATATTTCGCCTTTCCTAACAATAAATCCTGGTCAAATATCCATTTCCATCTCGCGAAAACAAGAAACAACAACAATGACGCTCCATAGTAATTCGCACGGCTTCAAAAACAAGCGCATCACTGTACATTCACGAAACGCCCCGATTCTCTGGTCTCACTATTTCAGTATTTCTCCAAATGCGTAAAGTACTGATACTTGCCGCTCTTTGTACTGATTGTTTGGGTATTCTAATGTGTAGTGAGTGTTGCTTTGACAATTGATTGCGCTCCCGGAACGGACTACGCTAAGATCATCAAGAAGACCACCAGCTGGGCGTCGGAAGAGTCCTTCAGCGTTTCTTCTGGATCGACGGTGCTCTTCACTTCTCCTTCTCTGGTCAATGACCAGGAGCGTGCCTTCGAGGTGTGCTTGACTGCATCCGCGAATCACATCTACACGCTGAAGTTGATGGATTCGCGTAACGACTCGTGGACCAACGGCGCTTGGATTACCGTCAAGGATATCAACGACAACACCGTTTTCAAGGAATTGATGACGAAGAAGACTGAGGAAACCTACGACTTCGCTCTGTATTCGCCCGTTACCAAGGGTAGTGAGTGGAAATTCACCAGTACCTTCGAGAACGGATGGAACCAATACAATCATCCTGACAATGCATGGACTTCTGTCACGTGCGGATCCACCACGCAGCAGGTCGTCGGAACCCAGTACTTCCGCAAGACGTTTGCTGGCGTGTCTGGAATGGCTGCGATCGATGCACAGTTCAAGTACAAGTCTGGAATCGTTGCCTACATCAACGGCGTGGAGATCTTCCGCGACAACATGCCCGCGGGCGAGATTTCGCAGGGAACCATGGCCATTGGTGACTACGCGACATCCGATTTCCACGGCGTGATTCGTTCCGCCGCCGTGGCCGAGTCTGCCCAATCGGTTCTGGCCGTGGAGCTCCACTTCGTCCAGAACAACCCCGTCACCATGGACTTCGACGCCTTCCTCTCCTACGGCGCTGGAATCAACGCCACGAACAATTGCTTCGCGGCGGTCACGAACGTGACGGCCACCAGCATCGGCGTCAGCAACCCCTCGTACGCGTTCGATTACACGCGCACCAACTCGGCCTCCATAACCACCTCGCAGCTTCCCAAGGACATCATTATTTCCTTCATTGGCAACGTGTACCCGCTGGTGAGCGCGGTCCGCATCTACCCCTCTTCCACGCCGCTGACGTCGCCCTCCTCCTTCATCCTCTACGGAGGAGAGTCTTCGGGTACCACTGTCTGGAACAAGCTCATGGACCCTCTCTTCCAGACCTACAACTCGCTGGAGTGGAAGCAGTTCGACCGCTTCACCGAGCCAGACCTCTATAAGGCGATGAAGCTCACGTTGACGACCTCCGCCGCCGCCACGCTCAATCTCTTCGAGATGCAGTTCATGGTCTGCAACTTCCCCACGCCCACGCTGAGCTACCCCGAGGCTTCCTACAGCTTCTACGCGCGCCACGACTACCTGGACCTCCACTCGTCTCCCTATGGCATGACCAGCTGCTCCATCACCCCGCAGCTCCCCGAAGGCGTTTCCTTCGACACGACCAGCTGCACCATCTCCGGAATCGCCACCGTGGCTTCGCCGCAGACCACCTACACGGTCACCGCCACCGCCGGATCCAAGTCGATCACCGGAACCGTCACGCTCACGTTCACGGACTGCCAGGGAACACTTCTGCGCATCGTTCGCACGTACCGTAATCCTGCCGAGGCTGAGGCGTTCCGCATCCGCGACACGGCCACGGACGCACTGCTGATGGAAGTGCCCATCGGTCACTCGTATCCCGGCGGAAGAGACCAGGTGGACTTCTTCTGCGTGACAGTGGAACGATTCGACGTAACGCTGGACTGCTCGGGAACTCTCTGGGCGTATAACTCGTACATCTACGTGTACGCGGTGCTTGTCGACCAGGAGGAGGAGCTGCTGCTGAAAGCTCGCTACGACAGTTTCCAGAGCAACGATAGCACGTACTACATGCGCCACTACACGGTCAACGTGATGGAGCAGTGGTACTACAAGATGGGATCGCTTCCCAGCAACTGGTACGACGACAACACTTCAGGCTGGGAGCAGGCGCACCGTGAGACCTTCCCCGCCTCCACCAACCAGATTCAGCTCTACAAGAAGACCTTCACTGTGAGCGATCTGAACGTGGTGTCGGGTCTGATTCTGAACATCCGCTACAAGTACGGTTGTGTCGTGTACCTGAACGGAAACGAGGCCTTCCGCAACCACCTCGGAGCAACGGCTATCATGGAAACGACGACCTCCTCGGGATCCTACACAACCCTCCAGTATCGCACGATCACGCTTCCCGGCCGCTTCGTGACCGAGGACGGCTCCTATCCGCTCAGTCTCCTAAAGCAGGGCTCCAACACCATCGCCATTGGTCTGATCGCCGTTGCCGACCAGACGAGCGCCGACTTCGACGCGTCCATCCGTTTGATGACCAACGAGCCCGAGGCGCACATTTGGCAGTTTACCGCGACGAACTCGGGCATCTCGAGCTCGGCCAGTAACGTCTTTGACGGTTACTCGGGAACGGACATCTACTCCAGCGCATGCACGAGCAATTCGCTGACCGTTACGCTCTCGAACGATCGTCGCGAATGGGTTAACACGGTCCAGATTCAGAACGACCACGAGGGAAAGATCGCCGGACCGGCCTCGTTCACTGTCTCAGCCCGTAACTCGCCCGCCGAGCCGTGGACGGAGCTGGTGAAGGTAACCAGTCTGACGTACTCGATGGCTGGCCAGCGACGCAGAGTCTACTTCCTGAACCGAACCCCTTACAACCAGTTCCGGTTCGAGAACTTCGTCTCGAGCGGCACCTCTTGTTCGTGGAAGGTGCAGTCGCTGAACCTCTACGCGACCAGTGTGATGATGGACCCCGCTCCACTCACCTACCCCGCGACCACGGAGATCTTCAAGGGCATCGAGATGTCCGAACTGATTCCCGAGGGCACTGGCTACTACGACTACTCCGTCTCTCCTGCTCTCCCCCAGGGACTCTCGATCGACTCGAGCAATGGATGGATCTCCGGAACCTACGGCGAGCTGATGAACCCCACGCCGTACACGGTGACGGCGCATAAGATCACGGGAGGAACCACGACGGCTTCCTTCACGCTCAGTTGCGGAATCTGCATAGGCGGCCGCAGTCTGATGACCGTGCGTGTGCGTGCCGACGGATTCGCCCACGAGAACAGCTGGAAGCTGTTCCAGGGCCGCGGCACGACGGGAACGGTGCTGCGCTCTTCCCCCGCGTTCCCCGTGGCGGGCAACTACTATTACCTGGACTTCTGTCTGAACGACGGTATCTACACCTTCGAGGGACGTGATGTCTACGGAGACGGCTGGACGGTTGGCACTGGATACACGCTGACGGCGGACGTGGGCGCGATGGAGCTGGAGATCGAGGAGCTGGCGGGCGGAGCCGCTGGAACGCCTCGCACCGTCTCTACAGTTTTCTCGACCTTCTTCCCGTTCCAGATGGAGTACACGGACTGGAAGGTGTATCAGGGAGAGGCGATTCCGGCTGGCTGGAACACGGCGAGCTTTGACGACTCTGCTTGGGCGACGAAGAAGGCTGCGGAGATTCCGAATCCGGCCACTGTGACGGCATACATCCGCAAGAGCTTCCAGTTGACCAATATTGACGATTATCAGGTGCTGAATGTGCGTATGAAGTACACTGGAGGTGTTGCTGTGTATTTCAACGGCAACCGCGTGGCTCGCTTCAACCTGATCGACGATTATGAGGAGAACACGGAATCAATTGCCGTTCACGACTCCACGGAGGACTCAAAGTTCCACATCGTGCTGGTGACGGCTGGCGTGCAGGAAGGAACGAACGTGGTGGCGTTCGAGGTTCACCGTCCTGTGGGCACTTCCTCCTCCGATCCCTTCGTGTTCGACGCGACCGGCGTGTTTGGCGTGGAGACCTGCTCGACCGTTATTGATTCCTTCTCCGCTCTCACCTCGACGCTGCTTTCTTCCGGAACGCTCGCCGGAATGATGGACCTGGACCCCTACACCACCGGAACGCTTCCCGCCACCGCCGGAACCTTCGTTGAGTGGACGGTAGAGAATCTGGAGGGCAGCAAGTGGAACTCGTTCAACCTCCTCGGCTCCGCCGACGTCCCCACGTGGGTGTTCGAGCTGTACGGCTACATGACCCCGGAGGACGAGCAGGGCCGCGTGGTCATGGTAAACTCGAACGAGCCGCTGCGCCAGCGCACGAAGCCGCAGATCGCCGTCCCGGTGGGTCTTGCAGGCTTCCGCAAGGTGCGCTACGAGATTCTTCAGATGAGCAGCACCACCAACGCGGGCGCCCTCGCCGTCGCCTACTGCAAGGCTTCCGGCGACGTGTGTCCCGGCATCGACTTCTACCCGTCGGTGGCGGAGGGTCAGATCTCGCCGGGTCCCTGTGAAGAAGGTCTCACGGGCTACTCGTATCGCACGTGCACGAACGGCGTGCTGAGCGAGGTGCAGACGGACAAGTGCATTTACAAGGCTCCCACGAGCGCCCGCTACCGCAGCGTTCGCTACCAGTTCGTGAAGGGAACGCAGTCGACGACGGAGAAGCCGTTCTCGCGCAGCATCATCACGCACTGGTACCTGGACGTGGGCGTGAAGCTGCCTGCAGGTCTGACGCTGAATGAGCAGATGGGAGAGATCTCGGGCATCCCGACGGAGGTGGCGGAGATGGTCTCCTTCACGGTGTTTGCGGAGAACCCCAGCGGCGCCACGGCGGCGACGGTGGATATTGCGGTGCGCATGGGTCGCTGCAATGCGGAGGGCGTATTCCCGGTGACGGAGGTGGACCAGGTCGCTGAGTATCAGTGCTCGACGCAGGGCAGCTACGTGGGCTCGCAGAAGCGCGCGTGCAAGCTGGGTGAGAAGGATGGTGTGTGGCAGAAGGCGAGTGGATTCTGCATGTCGGTCGGCACGATTGTGATTCTGATCGTCATTGCGATTATTGTTGTTGTGGTGGTGGTGTTCCTCCTGACGAGAGCGGGACGGAAGACGAAGGCGGTCGGTGGCGTGAAGGGCAAGAAGACGACCAAGACGACCACCAAGAAGCCTACGAAGAATGTGAAGGTTTAGTCGCTTTGAAGTGTTTGTTGGATCATTGGTGTATCATTGTGGCCAGTCATAGGGGATTCAAAGAATCGTTTGCAGTGTTGGAATCATTGAACTATCATCAATGATGCAAAGAATCGTATCCATTGTTTGTTAGAGTAATGAATCACAAACCATGTAAAAACAAACACCCTCTAAACAGACGCCTTTTTCATCTTTTCCTTCAAATACACCTCCTTCAGCTCCTGCATGACCGCCACGTACCGCTTGTCCTATTCGTCACTCTTCCCGCTCACTCCCACCAAGTCCTTGTCCTCCTCCAGTTTTCCCTCCACACTGTGACTTCCCATAATTTTCTTCATCGTGTACCGGAAGAACGAAATCTGGTTCGGACGCACCAGCGTCACCACTTTTCCCTCCTTCACTACGTCTCATTTCCCGCCAACTCCCCACGTGCGCGCGCCGTACGACCCGACCGGTGAATGAACGTCTCCGCGTACTTCGCTATGTCGTAGTTGATTACCGCGGTTATTCCCGGAATGTCGATTCCGCGCGCAATCGTGTCCGAAGAGATCAAAATGCGTTTCTCGCCGCTCTGAAACGCCCGCATCGTTTCGTTTCGCTGATTTGGCGTCAACTTCGAAGAATATTCCGCGAGAAGCGACTCCCGCGGGGACCCGCGCATCATCAACTGCATGAACAGATATACGCTGCGAGTGAAAAATAGCTCCGATTTCGTACCGGTGGACCGTATCGATGTTGTTGCAGAATACGAGAACTTTCTTGGCATCACCGATCATCTCGCGATCAACCACACGGAACAGCGCGAGTGGCTTCCGAATCGCCTCAACGACCAGATACTCCTCGTGCAGTCCGGAAGGAACCGTGAAGACATCTGATGATGATCATCGCCATGCGACCGAACTCTCCTTTGTCATTCCGTTGACCGTGTAAACGAGAATATTTGCCAAACGAAGCTTCTCGATGTTGATGTTGCTCTCCGTGTTCAGCGTCGCCGACAGAAGAATCTTGCGAGTCCCGCGGGGATTCTGAAGCGAGAAACAGGGAAGGGACGAGTGGTTGCAGGCACTCTGGAGGAAATAGCCCTGATTTGTGTTCTTGAAGAAGGAATGGGGCGTTTCGTCCATGTGACTGTATAACTGAATGAGAGGAAAAGAAAGGAACGTACAACGTGGATCCAGTTATCGAATGATTGGAGAAGAAGCTTGTCTGCTTCGTCCACTACGAGATATTGCAGGTTGTGCAGGTTGATGGAGGGATGATCCTTGATGAGCTCGACTAATCTTCCGGGAGTGGAGACTAGAATGTCCACCATTTCCTCATTGTTCAGAATGTCAGATTCCTTCATATCATCGTCTACGTGTAATGGAGAGAAAACAAAACTCTACCTGTCCACAGATGACTGTCGTCATAGCTCAGTGACGAATCGAAACCAAATAATACACCCACTCGCAGATCGGTTCCTCGCGTGTACGCATCAAACGTGAATTTCACCTATACTCAAACCAAGTGAATGAGTGCCACCTGTTGGACCAGATCCTTGGAAGGAACCACAATGAGCGCTCGAATGCGAGGAACAATGCGATTTACCAGCGCCTGAATAATCGGAATCACGTAGACCTAAAGGAACCATGAATCTCTTCGCCAGTCGCTACTAGGGTCTTTCCGCTTCCTGTGGGAGCACAGATAGTGATGTCACGCGCGATCGAAAACCTATCGCCTAGAATTGACACCGAATCAAACAATCTCACAATCCATGATCTGCGGAATGGCTCTCGTTTGGATTTCAAACAAATCGCTAATTCCCTCACTTTTCAGATTCTTTCGGAGAGCAGGATGAAGGTTCCACTGATCGCACGCCTCATCCACCGTCATCGTGATCTGCATCGATACCTCTTCGCGTTCCATTCTCACTGCAAGGTCTTGAATCGGTTTGGAAGCGATAATGGAGAGAAAAGAACTCCGAATCGATGGTCTGCGGTTCGAGTCTCCTCGCGACCACTTTTCCTTTTTCAATTCACAGAATGATTCTTCGAGTCCTTGCGGCTTTTCTCCTTCTGTCGTTTGTACTGTCGGAAGAAACACAGGATACCGTCCCTTCATTTGATCAGTTCGTATATACCTATGGAAAGCAGTACAAGGAGGACGAATATGCGTATGAAAGGGTCGAATAATCCATTCATAGAGATCGTCGCGTGAATTATGCCGAAAACGTAAAACGGATGCTACGGGCGCAAAAGTTATCGGGCATGCCGCTGCAAATCAACTACTATGCAGATTACTCCGAAGTCCGTTTCAGGAAGATGTTGATGTCGAACAACGACTACTCGAATCTTCAAATGAATGAGTTCGAAATGGAGTCACCGGAAGAAGAGCCCACTCTCCAAGAGCAGTCTTGGAGTTATCTCATTCCGGAAACAGTCAACGTGGACCCGCTCATTAAGTGCGCAAGCTCATGGGCCGTCGCTGTGACCACGTACATGTACATGAAGTACAAGGAGCAAGATCCGCTCTGGACTGTATTTCTGTTTTCTCCTTCTCTCCTAGCAACAATTCTCTGTCCAGCAGCTGCTAGATTGCGTAATCGATCGCAAAGCACAAACACCCAACACATGCGATGGCGCCTCCATCGAGAGCGCCCTTCGCTACGTATTCGAAAAGGGTCTCTGCCTGGAGGGTGATTACGCTCCCTATTCGGGAACGCGAGAGCGGTGTCCACGCATCAATTGCAATCGCGTCATCATGCATCTCCTCTTCCATCTAGTACTACATCCGATCCTACCGTCGCATCCACCCCTCGCTCCCCGCGGTAATCGCCGAATTACAGCATCAACCGGTCCTATCGACGATCGGCGTCAATCCCGACATCCTGCAGTTTTACGTGTCCAAAATCGGGGGAAAATGGAACCCGCTCGTTGGGAGTTTCCACCGTCTCTACATCTCCGGCATTCTCTCCAATTTTTCGCTTCTTGCGCCACTGCCGCATATTTCGCTGACGGTGCCACAAATGCAGGAACAGTCGCGCAATCTAATTTTTGCGCTCCCAAGCCCACTTTCGGCACGTGACGCCAATGCCGCAAATTTGGCGCAATTTGCGTACGTGGCGGAAATCGATCCGTTGCCGGTGATTTCGCATCGTTTCGATTGTCGTTTCGATTTCCCGCGGTTATTTGTAGTCAGCGTCGTGGAAACCGAATCTCTGATGTTGCGTCAGTGGCGCAATCACTGGATTCTGCCGTGGAGTCGCACGTTGTACAAAGAATGGGGTTTTTGGGGCGTTTCAGGTGACGAAATCGACACGTTTTTGACAGCGGCAAAAACGGGTTTGGATGATTTCCGCGGGAATTCTGCACAATTTCCCGCCTTTTCCAACCTGTCGGAATCGGGCTGTTATTTGGAGTCGGTCCGATTTACAGGCCTTTTTTCGTCAGAATGTCCGTTTCACTCGGAAGACGAAACGCCGTTTTCCCGCTCTTCGTGTCAACTTTCCCTCCAATCGGTTTCCCTCCTTTTCTCCATTTTCCCGTTTTGCCCTATTCGGACAGTTTCCCTGATCGGTTGTTTTCCCTCCTTTTTTTGACCGAAAGATCAAAGTTTCCCGCCAAGTGTCGTCGTTTCCCTCCTTCGCAACTTCACTCAGTTTTCCCTCCAGTCGCTCGATTTATCGGGGAGTTTCGTCGACCATGATACGGCTGAAACGATTCAGTATCTTGTAAAGGAGTTGGAGGGAAGAGGAACGATCATACTCGGATTGGTGATTCCCGATCCAACTCCCAGTTTCCCCGATTCCACGTTTCTGGAGTCGTTAGTGAACCGAAATCCGCCAAAGCAAGTGGTTTTTGAAGGTGAGGGTGATGGATTGATGATGACGTAGGACTGCTTCGTTCCTCGTCTATGCGGCTTATTACACAATTGGCACCGATGCGACTGGCTTCCAAGATTGTGTTGCAGAAAACATGTCCATTCTGGGAGATGTGATCATCTAGGCGATGTGTGGACGGACGCGTGTTCCTTCTTCGTTGACCAAATTTCCGCCAATTTTGAGGCGTTTCCTCACTATTACCTGAGACTCCTCGATTTGAGTGGTGATCGATGGGTAGTGAAATTATGAACAGAAAATGGAATTACGACCGAGGGTGCGTTTCGGATTTTGCTGTCGGTGAAGAATTGTCCGCGATTGACGACGATCATCATGGATGGTGAGGAAACGGACTTTGGATGATGTGAAGGGAATTGGATCGACGACTCGTTCTACGAGCCATTTCAAGTGTTTATTCGCGACAGCATGTTTTTCCCGTCGTTGCGGAGAATCAGCTTGCTGCGTTGGAGCGATGAAGGAGGTTGATTGTAGACAATTCGTTGTCGAAGGACGGTTGTCGAGCGATCAAGGAGATCTTCTTGACACAGTATGATCGGAGTACGGTCGTGATATGTTGATTTAGTTGGGGGTGTTTGTTGTGATGAATGATGTGGGTGGCGTTGTGATGAATGATATGGATATTGGTGTGAACTCTATGAATATAGCTATGTGAGAAGATGCTATCGCACAATGAAGAGTCGCATATCTCAATCCCAACAAACAACCACCACAGACAAATACACAACCCATCGCTAACCCCAGTCCAATGCATTCATAAGAACTCAAGTAATTGTTGGCATGGGAATCAAAGGTCTCTCGAAGCTGATCAGCACCTACGCTCCGCGAGCAATGAAGGAGGTCGATCCGAAGAAGTACACGGGACGTTTGATCGCGATCGATGCGAGTGTGATGATCTATCAGTACCTGGTACCACTATAATCAATTGTCTCACTCCATAGGTGGCAATTCGTACCAATTCGGCGGCAACCTCTCTCATGTTGACTAATGCCGATGGAGATGTGACGAGGTAGGCTTGATTTCATACTCCTACCAATAGCCACATCCAGGGCGTTCTTTCGAAAACGATCAAGATGATGGAAGATGGTTTGAAGCCCGTGTTTGTGTTTGAAGGAAAGCCCCCAGAAATGAAGCGCGGTGAAGTAGGTTTGAACATCATTGTTCATGTCCAGCTTGAGAAGCGAAAGGCAACGCGTGAAAAGGCGGAGGAGGAACTGAAGACGGCACAGGAGACGGGAAACGAGGAAGAGATCGAAAAGCTGAGTAAGCGAGTCGTTCACATGGATTCATCCCACATCGTACCATTTCATTCCGCCTTCCATTGCAGGACGACTGTAAGACGTTGCTGAAGCTGATGGGCATTCCCGTGGTGGATGCAGCCTCGGAGGCGGAATCGCAATGTGCGGAGCTAGTGAAGAAGAAGGTGGTTTGGGGTATGGCGAGCGAAGATATGGACAGTCTGACGTTCGGCGCGCCGTATCTCCTGCGTCACCTGACGAAGAGTCAAAGTGGCGCGAAAAAGGACCAATCGGGCGTAATTGAGGTGAATTTGAAGGAAGTTTTGGAAGACATGAAATTGACCCAAGAAGAGGTTTGGGATGTAACTGACAGAAATCAGCCCTAGTTTGTGGACATGTGCATTTTGTGTGGCTGCGACTACTGCGACACAATTCGGGGCATCGGTCAGGTAAAAGCGTACCAATTTATCCAAAAATACCACACAATCGAAAAAGTGCTTGAAAATCTCCCCGAGAAATACACGGTATTTTTGCCATAGAAACGTGAGAAATAGGTTCCGGAACACTGGGAGTTTCAAGAGGCGCGTCGTTTGTTCTTGCATCCGGAGGTGACAGAAGGAAGCTCGATTTCAATCAAGTTTGGGAACGTGGACAAAGAAGGCCTGATTTCGTTCCTGGTGACGGAAAAAGGCTTCAATCCGGAGCGAGTGAACAGTTACATCGATCGACTGACGAAAGCGAAGGAAAAATGCAAACAAAAACGGATGGATTCGTTTTTCTCGGTGAAGTCAAATTCATCGTCGGTGAAACGCCCGGCGACGAGTGGTGCGAAAGGAGGGAAGAAAACGAAGAAGTGACTTGTTTGTTAAGAAACAGAAAATTCCGAGAATTCGCTTTCCGAAGAAGACTTGCTTTTTCGGGTCTTTTTTGTCCTGCTCGATTTGACTTTCTTTTCCCTCTTTTCCTTCTTTGTGTCGTTTTTGGCGTCTTTTTTGTCATCCTTTTTCCCCTCCTTTTCTTCACTCATTTTTCCCGCCTTCTTCTTTCCCTCCTTTTTCGCAAACAACCCCGCGATTCCCTTCTTCTTCGTTTCCACCTTTTCCACTCCGACGAAACTCCTCAGCATCGCGATCTCCTTGGCCCAACCATTCTTCTCGTCGTAACTCCCGTCACCCCAGGGGGTCTCCAAAATCAGGGGGATCCCACGCAGCCGGTCCTCGTTCATCACCTGACGAAACGCATCCAGCCCTATTTGCCCCTCACCCAGGGGTTGGTGGACGTCCCGATTGCTACCCAAAATTCCCGTGGAATCGTTCAGGTGCATCGCCTTCAGGTACTGCAGACCGAGCGTTTCATCGAAGTCGTCGAGCATGGTCGCGATGCCGGATTTCGAGGCGATATTGATACCGCTGGCGAAAGCGTGACATGTGTCGATGCAGACGCCAATTCGGTCCTTTTTCTGCACTTGGTCGATGATGCTCTTCAACTCTTTGAAATTCACGCCGACAGTGCCGCCACCGCCTGCTGTGTTCTCCAGAACGATTGTCATGTAGGAAGTGTGGTCGTGGATGTAGTTGATCGCATCGGCGATGTGCTTGATCGATTCCTCTTTCGTGCACTTCTTTGCAGTGGAGCCAGGGTGGACGTTGAGGTACTTCAGTCCCAACTGCTCCACGCGCTTACACTCCTCCAACATCGCCGAACGTGCCTTCTCGTAGAGAGTGGTATCGGACGTTCCTATGTTGCTGAGGTAGCTTCCGTGAGGAAGCACCTGCTCCGGTTTGTAATCTAGATCGCAACAACGTGCCAGCCCTACGATACTTTTCCATATTGGTCTTAAACTGCTCAATCGCCTTCTCGGTGATAGGAGCCATCGCCCACTGACGCTGCGATCTGAACACTCATTCTCTTCTCTCAATCGTACTTCAGGAAGAGTGCAAATGCGTTTGCCTTCAGCAGAGACGCATTCTCCACGGCATGGAAGGCACCACCCGCCGCACTCACATGGGCACCCAAATAGTACGGGATCTTTCCTTCATTTGGGTCCTTTTTTTCTACGACACTCATTTCCACCATCCACTAAGAACCCTCCTCCATCTTCACCTTCTCCTTGCCTAATCATGAGCTCCCTCTCACTTCGTTACCGTCGTCTGTTGAACTCATGAACTAGATTTGAGAATGAAAGAACAATGAAACAGATCGATGGAGACTCCGAGGGAGCAACCGGATCAGAGCTGCTTTTGAAACTACAGATCGATAACTCCGAGTGAGCATTTCGTGTTGGAACAAACAAGCAACATATGTTCACATAACCGTTGGATTACAGGCAGGATCGAAAGTTTCGTGTTGTTATTGAAGCACTCGATGACTAGTTGCCTACACTTTACTCTCCCTCTCTATTCCCACTTGTCGCCCTCAATCACGAACTTGTTCGTCCCCGCCACATTCTGCACACTAGTAACGGAATCCACATCGATCGACCCGTTCTTTCCCTTCAACATTCCCTTCTTCCTCTCCCATTCAATCTGCGATGTACATCCTCTCTCACTCCTACCGCAAACGACTCTCCTTTCCGCACCACGCGAAGCACCGTCTTATGCGACGTCCCATTGGAGCACCACTTCACACACTTCACTCCCGCGGTTAACTTCGCCAGCGCGCGCTTCCATTCTGTTCGCAATTCCTCAGCCAATCCTACCGTCTTCGTTTGCCGCGAAACTCCGCTGAATCGCCTGCAGCTGCGCCGTCTCCTGCTGCTCCACCAATGCGTCCCGCGATTCTGGAAGCGTGTTGGCGGGAGTTTCGTTGAAGGGGTTGGAAGGAGCGGCATCGATCGGGGTTTCATCGAAGGGGTTTTTGGCGGGCGTTTCGTTGTCGGTTTCATCGTCTGTTTCATCGAAGGGGTTTTTAGGCGAAGGTTTGTCGAAGGGATTGTTGGAGGGAGTTTCGTCAAAGGGATTGTTGGAGGGAGTTTCACTGAAGGGATTGTTGGCGGGAGTTTCACTGAAGGGGTTATTGGCGGGAGTTTCATCATCCGTTTCATCTGAAGAAGGTGCATCGAATGGATTCGTTGCAGACGTTGTATTATTGAACGGATTCTTGGCGGGAGTTTCTTTATCAAACGGATTTCCCGCGGAAGATTCATCATCCGTTTCATCAAAGGGGTTTCGTCCATGCGAAGAATCGTCGGGCGTTTCATCACTTTCCGAATCGAACGGATTGTTTCTCGCGGGAGCAGTTTTCCCTCCAAGTTTGGCGAGCGTTTCAGCTTCGTCTCCGAAGGGATTTTTCCCGGTTTCCTGGATGGCGGGAAGAGGGAGAGTCGGTATGGAGGGTTCGGGCGTTTCATCCTGTGGGAAGGGATCGAAGGAAATGGAGATCCGCGGGTCGGCGGGAGTCTGGCGGGAAGGACTCTGATAGGCCATCAGCGGGCTTCGCGAGGTGTTTTTGGAGGGATTTTGATAGGTGTTTTTGGAGGGGTTTTGATAGGGACTTTGAATAGGCTTTTGTAAGGGACTTTGAATAGGCTTTTGTAAGGGACTTTGAATAGGCTTTTGTAAGGGACTTTGAATAGGACTTTGAGGACCCTTTGAATACTCCTTTGAATACTCCTTTGAAGTATCCCTTAAAGCATCCTTTGAAACACTCTTCGAATCTTCCATCGAACTCGACACTCCACTCGCCATCTCCTCCCGCTGAAACGCCTTCCCCGAACCCAGTAACGCCTCCGTCACCGCCTCCTGGCGTAACTGCCGCGCCGCCTCTTCCCGCGCATTTTCCGCCGCCGCGCGCTCATTGGCCACTTGCGACTGGATGCGAAACGCCTCTTCTTCCCGCTCGCGCCGAATCGCCGTCTCCGCCGCCTGCCGAGCCGCCGTCTTCTCACGCAGCTCCGACAACTTCGATTCTAATGAGGGTTCCACGGTTTCCACCGTCGCGGGGGAAGAAACCGTCTTCTCCTCCTGACGACGTCGGCGGGCTTGGCGCTCTTCCCGCGCTTTTTGCCGCGCGATTTTTTCCTCCTCGTAACGACGCTCTTCTTCTTCCCGCCGCTTTTTTTCCTCCTCCATTTGGCGCAGCGATTCTTCCCGCTTTTTCTTGCGGTCTTGTAACTCCTGCTCTGCCGCCAAGCGTTCCTGCTCTTCCCGCCACTGGTTGTACAGTTGCAGTTGTTTCTCTTTCTCTGCGCGCTTCTTTGCTGCCTTTTTCTCCAACTTCCTTTGTTTGATCTGCGCTTGCAGAGATGCCAATTCCGCCTCCTGACGCTCCAACTCCGCTCGAATGGACGCCTCTTCCTCCATTTGCTTCTTCTGCTGAAGACGAGTCTCCTCGTCCACTTCCCTCATGCGTTTCTCCAATTCGCGACGATCACGCTCGATATCCTTCCGCTCGTTGCGGAGACGATCCGCCTCTTCGTGAAGAGACTCCTCATTCACATTCTGGAGAGATGGATCCAAATTGGGAAGCAACGAAGCTGCTCTCGATGAGTTTGAAGCGAAATTGGTCCGAGGAGACTGTTCCGGAAGGGAGTTACACTCTCCAGAACCGAGCAAGTCGATTGGAACTCCATTCTCCGTAGGAACGATCTAACATTCACATCTCCGTGCAGCCATATACAGAATCCTTCGGTTTGTCACTTCTTGTCAAAGAACGCCGACTCCTTACGAGGTTTAACTCCTTTCCCGTGTAGTAACGGAACAGAGTTCCAAGATACTATTGAATGAATGAAGGTTGATGGAATCCTCACCTTGGATCGGTCCTGATTATACACTTTGCATACTCTTGCATGCTCCGCTACTCCGGATTCTTTTACGACCGCATGACAAGCCACACAAACGCCATACACCTCTTCATCAACGTAAAATGGTCTACCCTTTTTACCAGAGCCACAGCACTACTTGGAAGCCGCTTTTGCACTCATGAATTCCTGTATTGGCTACAACGGAATTGGATCGGGCTCGCGCCAAATTCGTGCGATCCCCGTTTTGCTCTTTTTCTCAACATGTAGCAATCTATATTTCCTGGCAATGCATGACATGACTTCCAACAAACAATAAAACACTTTTCGATTACTCCATACCAATTGTCGTGATCATACTTGATCTCCTTCACCCGAATTCCCTCTACCGTACTACATAGCCACTCCAGCTCTCCGCAAGCGAACAGGTGGTAGTAGCGCTCGTATCGGACCTCGCCCCCATCCTCCATCGGGCGCGTCCATCCAACCATCGCCTCGTCCCCGACATGCGTAAACTGTCGAGACTCCTTCTCCTTTTTAATCGATTCCCGCTCCAGAGCCCACACGACAATCATCGCCTGGCCTCCGGGTCGCAACACGTTCACGAGCGAAAGGAGAAATCGTCTCCGCAAACTATTGGTGGATAAATGGTGCAAAACAGCAACGCAAATCACGTAATCAAACATATTTCGGCGATACGGGAGGAAAAGCCCGTCCACCAACGCAACCTCAAATCCGCGCCTGCGGCAAATCTTCAGCAATTCCTCGCAGCGATCGCATCCCATCATCGCCACCTTCTTCTCCTTGAAAAAGTCCAAATACTTGCCATTTCCGCACCCCAAATCCAGCACCAGCGAATTCGCAGGCACCTGTTCGAGAAACTCCCGCACGGAAGTCCACTTGGAGTGACGCGTTTGCGAGAAATGGGAGGCAATTTGGTCGTAGACTTCATAAACATGTTCCTTTTCAAGCGCCGTCGGCTTGCTGCTCATCGTGTTCTTCTTCAGTCGGTCGATGCAGTGGTCAAAATACACGCATTCGCACGGAGAATGACGTGCCTAGAGAGTGGAGGGAAAACAGAAGTACTTGGGTGACTACGAAGAGAGGCGAAGTGTCATCACTCGATGCCATCACGGAATGGGCGAAGCGCAACTCGTCTCGTACGATGACCCACTGCGAATGCAGTTCAATCGAGGTGCCGTGACTCGTTAGTTTCCACGGAGATTCGCCGCAGAGGCCCAGAACATAGTCATCGCCCCACAGGTTGTGAGGAAGGAAGAGGGAGGGATACGGTTTCCTATACACCAGAATAGAATCGTAAGAGGAGTGGAGGGTGGAGTTCAGAAGGGCGAGAAGATGGAGGATCGATGGGTTTGTTGAGGTGGTCAGGCTGAATGTAGCCGAAGCTGCATCGTTCATCACTTCGTTCACTGCTGTGAGCAACTCTGGATACAACGCCCACATCTCCTCGGATATATCGATTCTAACGAGGTCTACAGTCGATAGAATACTATAGGCAAACCCTTTTCATCAAACAGAGAAGTCGAGTGTGATGATGGCGTCTCACAATACTCCAATTGAATCGGTTCGTTTGCTCCCCATTGGATGGTTCCGTTTTGACATTCTTCTTGGATCTTTATTGCCAAGTCAACACATTCGACGGAAATCGCCGCAACTCCATTTCTAGGTGTCATAAAAGTCAATTGAAGTCAACTGCGTATCGAAGGAATCCACCGTGATCGCGTACCCGTCAAAGGCACGTTTGAGCGACTCTTCCGTACGTGGGGTTGCATCGCTGCGAGCGTCCCACTGTATTTGAAGCGTGCGAGTCGGAACCAAAGTGGTCTTCATCAATTGTGAGATGAATCGTTTTTGCTACATGGATTGTTATTTTGTAGTCAATTACGAGTGATTCACACTCTCACAGCAAACATCCCAAATCACCTCTTCACAACAAACATCCCAAATCACCTCTTCACAACACCTCTTCACACAATGATAATCCGGCCTGTGCTCCGTCAGCCGCACAATCAACTCAGGCGACCGGAAGATGCGAACCAGCATCTCATACACCATCACCTCATCCTTTAAATGCCCCCTATTTCTCACTCCCCGCCCACCCATACGCATAGGACCCATATCGACTCACATACAACGAGTGAACCAAATCCAACAGCAAATCAGTATCCGGCATCGTGGTGTAACTACCCATCATTATTCCCTCTCATTCCTTCATCAACGTCGTCACCTGCGGAAGCAGATAACCGCGAACCACTCCGCCCAACGTGACCAAAATCGTCACATAAAGTCCAATGATTCCCACGCTGCCAAACATGCCCAGCTCGTTCGCCACAAATGCTACTCTCCATTCCCCGCGGAAATCGTACAGTTCAAAACTGGGTCGTTGACCATCCAAAACTCCACGTGATCGCTGACGCGCGTGGAATTCCCGCCATCACTGGAACGTAACTCCCACACGCGGTCCGATTGCGTTCCCGCCAACTTCAACTAGGTGAGATTCCCGCGGAAAAAAACGCACGATGAGCGTGTTGAATTCGGCGCGATTTTGGTCAACGGACGCGATGGTGCTGCTAGTGGACAGGTACAACAACCGCGGGAATCTTCGTCTCATTTCCCGCCATCTCCTACAATTGGGGAAACTCGACTTCCCGCGAAGATTCAAACGTGGAAATCAAGGCCCCGCGTGAAGGAGACGATGACGAAAAACGGAAGGATATTCGCACTGCGAGGATTGAAGTGTTTCGCTGAAACTCCCTTCCGCAATTTTTGCATCCTACATAAAAAGGCGGGAATTCTACGACACTCGGTGCGTCACGTGCGAGGTGCAACGACAAACGCAGTGAGAAGGCGTTACATTGATGCCGCAGCTGATCTTGGAGGGAACGCAGCTGATTGGGCGCGAAGAGCCAGGGGGTGAAGGAGGTGGCGGGAATCGAGAGGATTTGTGCCGACGAGGCCCAGAGGTCGTTCAGCGAAGAATGTGTTTCGCCGTCATCTGATTGGGTGAACAAGGAAGACCATTCGTGGAATTGTTGGCGGGAAACGAAACGAGTGGAGGATAAGGAGGGGAAGGAAACGAGGGAAATCGTGGAATTGGGAGTCTGTGCGTTGGAGGGAAAATGAATGGTCACGATCAAATCGACGGAAATCGAGGCTTCTTTGACCGGATTGATGACGAGTGCCGGTGACGCAGACGAGAACAAAAGAAGCGGGAAAATCAGCACGCACTACCTCCGAAACTCCCTCCACTTCTACCACAATTCCCGCCACGGTCAATCCGCCGGTTTTCCACTTTTCCCTCCAACCGCGCGCTTTCGCATGACGAAACTCCTCGTCGCTTTCGCGACCACAACTCTGCGATGAGAGAGAAAAACCAAAAAAACGGCCAATTTCGCCTCATATAATATGTCCCGAATTCCCTCCACGATCAGCCAATCTGATGAAGGCAACGCGGTGGTCGTGGTTCCCCATTCCAGAAAAGCGTCCAATTCCGAGAGGAACGGAACTGACTGGAGACACTACATGGGAGGGAAAAAATGGGGTCACTTTATATCGCAACTGACCCATAAGGCTAATATCTTCCTGCAACTTGGAAAGCACGTGATCCACATGGGAGGGAAAACTGGAGTCGATGGAGGGAAAACCGACCTACCCCAATTTGAGTTGGAGGGAAGACAGAAGGAGGTAAATCAACTGGAGGAACACAAATGCACATGCAAATGGATTGTGTTCCCAATTGCGATGGCTGGAAAAAGGCACAATGAGCACGAAAAAGCCGTTTCGTTAAAAAAAGCGCGGGAAAAGGCAAATAGGATATGAGAAGAAGTGTCCCATAAACGCAATGCGCCACATACTTGGTCAAAAGATCCCGCTATTTTTGACATGCCAAAAACACCCTCACTTTCAAGTACACAAATCGGTCGAAAACCAGAGAAAGAACCGCGAGAATGCAGAAAAACACATTTACAAACTGAAGCTGGTTATTCCGCAGATTATTGGAAAACGCAGAATACTCCCGTTTTACGGCACGTGCTCCAAAGCAAATGGCGAAAAACAGGCAGAAAAACTGGCACGTCATGCATCCTCTGAGGTCAAAAAACAGCTCGATTTCTCACCTGGCGAACGAAGCACCCGGCCGAATCGGAGCCTATGTTGGTCAACGAACGAAGGACGTTACGGTGAAGATGGTTTCCAAGTAGGATCCCGCGGGGAATTTGCGAAGAAGGCGGGAAACGAAGGGTCTGTGTTTGGAGTCGTTTAGTCAAATATACGTGGAAACAGGGGTCGATTCGGAGGATTTCCCCTTTTCGGGATATTTTGTTTGTTTCTGCGCTTGTTGGAGAAGGTCATCGAGATTCCCGCGATGCATCTCATGATCATCCCTCCCTTGCTCTCACCTTCAAACAGACGACAAACAGACAGATCAGAAGGAGGTCCCACACGGAAGACGATCCCCGCGGGGGCGACTGGAGTGAAGGTGTCAGAAATGGCGGGAAAAGAGGATATAAAAATGGCGGCATTTTTGAAGAGAGAAATGACAAAAAGAGGCTGGAATCGGTCCGCGTGGAGTCTGGGACCGCAATAGGGTTCCAATCGGAGAATCCAATAATTGGAGGTATTTTGCGTCTGGCAAACGAGAGGTGTTTGGAGGAAGAATCGAAGAGCCAGGAAAACTCCCTCCAATCCCAGCGAAATTCGGAAGAAATTCGGGAGAAGCCCCATGGGCGAAATCGGGAGGAAAATGAGCAGAAAAAGCATCAGAAGGAGGGAAGCCAAATCACCTCGAACGAGGAAGAGAAGTGAAACTCCCGCCACACACAACGAATCCATGAAGTGCAAAATTCGGCTAGAAATGGGACAGAAAACGACAAACCAAACCGCGGGTTTTGGTGAGTGAACCAATTGCCGACCTTTTCGGAAAGAGAGGGTATTTCGGTCACGTGACGAACGACAGTTGGCGGGAAAAAAGGTTCGAGGGAACGAAGGAGGGAATCGATCTGATTGGTCCGCAGAAGCAGGCGTTTCATCTGGTCATCGTCGGTCAGGAACTACGATGAATCCTCATTGGCGGGAATACTTGGAGGGAAACTCCCAGAATTGTGGAAGATTCCACGCGACACAATTCGCAGCCACGTAACAAGGAGATGGTCAAATTCAGGTCTTTTTTCGTGCTCAGCAGATGGAGGGAACGATCGAGGGAACACAAACGCACGAAACACAATGAACCGCGGGAAAGATCCACGGGCGTTTCCTCGTCCATCCATTGTGCGAGTGCCAGAAAAGAGGACTTGTTTTGATCGACCGTTTCGCCACATGGCGCAATGGTTGTCGCAATTGGCGCAGAAACACGCAAATCATCAACCACGCACCGAATCTACGTCAGAGTATTCCCGCGGGAATACGGTGAGGTCCGCAAAAACTTGGGGAAGAAGTGCGTTGAAATGGAGGGAAATGCAATTGGCATCGAACTGGATTTCGGAAGTGCTGAAATAGAAGGAAATCTCGTCAAGTGGTTTGGAAACGTCTCCTTCGTGATATCGCGAATGGATGATTATTCCCGTGATTTTCTCCATGGCCGTTTCAACGGGGAAGAGGAGAGAGAGGGAACAAGCGAATGGAGAGACGTCGGAAATCGTGACAGTTACGGGAGTGATGGAATTGTCGGGAATTGTGTCAATGGTGTGTTGAATGAGTTCCACCTTCTGAAGCGTGGTTTGTTTCAGCGAATTGATTTGTGCCATTTTGGAGTCAATTTCTGGAGTGGAGGAAACGAGCAAGTTTTACGAGTTTGTTGAGAGTGGAGGGAAAGGAGGAATTCGGGCGTGATGGAATCCGCGTCATCGGATTGGTCGGTTGTTGGAGTCGTCAAGTCCTATGATGAAAGCAGATAACGGAACGTGCATTCCATGTGAGCAGCAGGATGAGAAGAGCGAAGAAGACGAGTGAGGAGGCGTTTCTATCGACGCCGAGGAAGAGAAGGAGATGGTCGACGGAGAGTGGAATTGTGGAATCGTAGAAGAAGGGGATGTGGAAGAGAGTGTTGAAGAGAATGATGATCCACGTGGTATATTGAGTGAGTGAGAAGAGAGAGGGAGCGAGAGGGAGGGAAAGGAGGAGGGAGAGGGAGAGAAGGAGGGAGAGAAGAGAGGGAATGGAGGGAGTTTGTGGCGTGATGAGGAAGAGGAGGATGCCGAGGAGGAAGGAAGAGGGTTTTGTGGTGGTTTGGATGGTGGGCTTCGTTGATTGGTTGATGGGTTTGTTGGTGGTGTTGATTGGGTTATTAATGATGTTGGTTAGTTTGTCAATAGTATTTATTGACTCATGAATAGAGTTGGTTGGCTTATCAATGGTATTGACTGAGTCATCAATAGCATTTATTGACTCATGAATAGAGTTGGTTGGCTTATCAATGGTATTGACTGAGTCATCAATAGCATTTATTGACTTACCATTAGCATTCACTGACTTACCATTAGCATTCACTGACTTACCATTAGCATTCACTGACTTACCATTAGCATTCATTGACTCACCAATAGAATCCTTCGTAGCATCAACAGCCTCACCACCCTTCTTCAACGCATCCGCCGCCTTGCTCGACTCATCCACACACTCACTCACCCATCGCTTCTCCCACTCCTCTGAAACCCCCGTCAGCAGCAAATACACCAAACAATCCACATACAACGACCCGTTCGATGACGGCGTCGCCAGCAGAAACCGCCGCCAACCCTCCGATAAGCGCAGTCCCCAACTCTCTACGTGGGATCCCACACTCTCCACTACCTGGACTCAACGACACCCAGAGAAACTCCACCGCCGTCCAACAGCCAATCAGATGACGCGTACACGATACGCGTTTCCCGCCCAATAAGGACAGAAAAACCCCGTCAAACAGACATGCGATCGAATGCATCCCACCTACGACAAAAACATCCCCGATTTCTACAGCCGATCACCAACAGACCCATCGCACTCGCCACAAAAACTCCCTCCTTTCCCACAGAAACCCATTTCCATGCCGATTTCGCATATGCGATACAGGCGGATTTGAGGGATCCCACAATTTGCCCCACCAGACGATGACGCGTCTCCACCGCCTGCTGCTTCAAAGAACCGCGGAACTCGTGCGACAATAGTTCCAATTTCTCCGCGATTTTCGACTCTTCTGTTTCCGCGGGAATTGACGTCGCTAAAACTCCCGCCAACAACGCTTCTTTCGACGAAACGTCTTTTCCCTCCAATGGCTTCAATCGCAGGAAACCGCGGGGAATCGAAAAGGAGAAAGGGTGGAACTGGACCCAATTCACAAATAGGGTCACCGCCAGCACGAGCAAATAACCGCGTTTCCACCGCCATCCAATCCGAATCAACTCCAAAAACGCCTCCGATTTCCATCCAATCGATTCCACCGGCGTTTCATAATGGACTGGCAGTTTCACTCCGAGAACACTATTCCTCATTTCCCGCCACAATTCAAACTGCAAACACATTGAGAGTCCCCCCGCGGTTTTCCCCACAAACGACATCAAACCCACCATCTGTGCGAGAAGAGCGACTCCCGCGGGAATGACAAGCGTTTGGCGGGAAAGACGTCCCACGACCACGAGGAGGAAATCGGCCAAAAGAATGGCATCCAAGAGAGACGGCGCCAATGAAACGCCCCGCAACAGCAGAATATCGACGATCTGCGTGAAAAGAGAATGAAACGCCCACGAAGAGGAACCAGGGGGTAAGTGGGGTGGGGCAGGGGTCGAGCAAGGGGGTTCCCGCGGCTCCGAGGCGGGAAAGGCGGGAAAAGAGGAAAGATTTGAAAAGTGGCGGGAAAAGGAAACCGAAGAAACGGAGGGCGTTTCGGTCTTTTTCTGGAGTGAAAGAGAGAAACCAAACCGACCCATCGAGTGAGTGGAAACGAAGAAACCCCAGTTGATGGAGGGAACCGCGGGGAGGTGATAAAAGGGATGGAGAATCACCGAAGCGAGTGAAACGCCCGTCAGAAGAAGTTGAAGAGAAACGATCCACCGAAAGAGTCCCGATTTGTGGATGGAAAACACCTTGGAGATGACAGAAAAAGGAAGAAAAAACGAGTAGAAGAAGAACGCAAAGAAGGAGGGAATTGGAGAGAATGGAAAGGAAGGAGGGCGTTTCAACGAGGAAGAAAAGGAGGGAAACGGCAAGGAAGCAATAAATCGTCTGAAAATGAGGAGATGGCGGGAAACGAACTGAATTCGACCAGATTTGTGGTGTGGAAACTTGTCCCAAAGAATGGGAGAAAAGGAGGGAAAGAAGAAGGAGGAAAAGTGGGAGAAAGGAGAAAGGGAGGGAAAGTGGAACCGTGGAATGCGACGGATCGAAAAGACCCATGAAACCGATTCCCTCCAAAACGGGGGAATTCTGGGACACCTGCGTAAAAGGGGAACACAAATGAAACGGTGAAAACGGTGGAAACGATAAGTTTGGCGCCAAGAACGAAAAGGAGAATAATCGCGGAAGAAAGGTAGGAATGGCGGAAGAAACCAATAATCACGGGAATCATCACGAAAAGGAGGGAAACATCCACAAACGTGGAAACGAGGAAAACCGTGATCAGGTCGAAAAGAGTGGCGAAAACGGTCAAAAGGAGGGAAGAAGACGAAGGCATGTCCGAAATCGGCTCGGAAAAGGGAAGAAGAAGCGCGTAAAACTAGGTTCCATTCATCCAATGAAACGCACGCGGAAGAAGCCGAACAAGAGAAGGAGAAGACCCAATAGAATGTAATTAAGGTACATATACTTGGCTCCGACCCGATTTCCCGCCCATTCAAACCAGCCATGACTGGGGCAGAAAGAGGGGGAAAACGAGGAAACGACGAAAAAGAAGATGCAAATCGCCAAGCAGAAGCAAAGCGTGATGAAACGCCAGGTCTGATTGGGGACAATGGAGAACCGAACCGAATCTTCCGGCGTTTCGCGGGAAGGCAACGGATTTGTGTGTATCTTGATAGAAGCCGAACTACTTAACAGAATATCGATGACGATAAAGAAAAGCAAAAGGAAGGCGGGAATGGAGGGAACGACGAATGACCAAAGAAGGAGGGAAATCGGGTATAGAGGGTAAAAGAAGGGACTATTTGAGAAGGAAGGGTAGGGGTTACGAAGAAGCGAGGAAGGAGAAAACAGAGAGAATTCTGGAAGAAGGAATGGAATGTTCCGAATCTTCCGAAGGAACGATGAGCGTAACTCCCAGAGAGCAGAAAACGGGGATCTGAGAGAGAAGAAGCGGTAGGGAAAAAAGTCCCGAAAAGTGGGAGAAACCGAAGAGGGAAGCGATTGGTTGGAGGGAGGGAAGAAGGAGGGAAGATGCGAGGACGAGGGATCTAGGAAATGGATGGCAGAAATGTGTTACTGTGTGACGGGTCCCAGAGAGAGAAGGAGAAAGATGAGACGCTTGGATGAGGAGGAGAGAGAATGCGATCGACTGAGAAGGAGAAGAACGAAGAGAGAGAGATAGTTCGACATCGAAAGGCAGGGCAAAGATGATAAAAACAGCAGAAAGCGAAGAAGCCAGAGAGGACAGGATGGTTGCTTGTATTCCTCCTATTAGGAATGGAGAGAGAAATAGATATACATTGGATCGATTCAATTTGAGAAGGAGAAGAAGCGAAACCAGGAAAAAGATCCCATCTAATACAACTGGATATGCATATTCATGCAGCGGCGCAAACCCAATGCGTCGCAACCACTAGGGATGTGAAAGACGAGATGTAGCATACATGAAAGGACGGAAACGACGATACAAGATTGCCACAGAAATCCAGAGTCGCTAGGAGCATACTGAAAGCAAACTGGATGCGAGATAGAATCCCATCACGCATTATCGAAACTAGCATCCACAACATCGCAACTGTAGTAAAAGGCGACAAGATAGTGACTCTAGAAGCACTCAGAGCGCCAATCACGGCGATGAGTGAGTACTGTGTCCACAAACGCAATTTCCTAAAACGTGACCATATGGAATAATCGATACTGCATTACAGGAACGGATCCTTGGGACTCCTCAGAAGAACCAAAATAGGGACGCCATTGTCCCAAACAGGTTGGATTGGGCCACCTACACACACTGAAACAGAATCACGCGAAACAGTCTCCTTATTCATTCTATGGACACCGCCTAGCGGACTCACCTGTTTCCTCACAAAACAGAGAGAGTGAATACGCGGCAATCGCGGTTATTTGACAATCATTGCGGCATCCATTTCGACACGAGGATCAGAAAAGACTTATCCAGAATGTCCGACTCGTTTCAGACAAACTATAAATCCGCAAGTAACATCGTAAAGAACATCAACAGCATCTTTGCGACGATAAAGGAAAACACAAATCTCAGCGAGACGCAGAAGCAGTTGGGACGCATCAAGCAGTATTACGAGCAAGCCCAGGAAGCATTGCGCATCATGAAAAACACCGCCAGCACGATGACCTACAACAACAAGATCCAAGCAATGGGTTTTGTTCGTGATATCGAGCAGTCATTGGCAACCATAAAGAGAGAAATCTCCAGATGGGAAGCGAAGCTGAACAAGGCTTCTCTGATGGGGCCTGTAACTGTGTTTCTGACTGTTGATCTGTAGAATGTGGAGGAAAAGAAGAAGAAAATGGCAGAGGGAATCAACAGACTGAACGAGTGAGCCATCCTCCAAACACTCAACAATAGAACGAACGACGTACTAAACAAGGTGAAGGCCAGTGCCATTGAGAGTGAGAACATTGGTCAGGAAGCGCTGGGCACCTTGGAAAACCAACGTGAGAGTCTGAGCCGCTCCATCAACAAGGTGGATGAGGTGAAAACCAATTCGAATCAGGCGAAAACCTTGTTGCGCGTACGTGTGATTGGAATGGGTTCCCTTTAGGAAATGAACAGAAGAGCCATCTGCAACAAGGTGTTTGTGTTCTTTATTATTCTCATTCTGGTTGCGGCGAATCTTGTAATGTTGTATCTTATTTATAAGAAGGATAAGAAGTGCATTGTTTGTTTGACCGGATGGAGGGAATTCTTCCTTCCATCGGAGCACACTCCAAATGAAACGGGGGTTCACAATATACAACGAGAATGAAGGGATATCAACTGATCAATCCAAACCGAAAGAAAGGCCAGTAGGGATTAAGTGGTTGGATGATGCAAAGCGTGTTGCATTCGCGGATGCAAACATTCAAGTTGCTGATGAATCCAAACCGCCGAAACGAATCAAACGCGTGAACTTTTCTTCTCTAAATCCTCAGATCTGCGAATTTGATATAAACGATCGAGTGGTAGGAGTACTAGAGTGATTCCATCGAGAGTGAATTGCACAAAGGGCTTTCCGCTGAGTCAGTTTCCCGCTCCCGAAACACAAAGAAACGAGAGAAACTGCGTTCTCCCAAACTGGACCGGCACCCCGCCTCCCAGAAGAAAACAATGGCGTCTCCCCTCTTGACTACAGACTCGATTCCAGACAAGAAGAAGAGGAAACGGAGGTTGGCGACACTCAAGGCGTGGGACGAGCGACGGCGGAAGACGCGAATCACACGCCCCACCCTCTCGGAAGTCGTTCTAGTGTGTCTCTGTTCCTTAGGACTCGAGACTGTCGCTGTCAATGAAGTTCGGAGAGCTGAGCGACGACTTCTACAAGTACTGTCGGCGGTGGAAGCGGAACAGTGACGAGTTTGTGAACAATGTGCTCCAGGAAATCAGCTCGCCCCCTGCCTCCAAACCAAGCGAGCCTCGTCGACTCAACATCCATCTGAACTTCCGCTACTTCACACGGATCATGTTCAACAGTCCCACCATCCACGTGGAACGTCTGTCCTCACTTGTTTGATTACGAAACAAACATGACTAACCTACATTAGGTATGTCTTTATGTGTGTTATTCGGCGGAACGTCTGGATACATTGCAATGGAAGGAAACGAATTCACAAGCGAGAGCTGAGGAGAGAGAGTCGGTTTTCCATCCTTTCCCATAACTTCTGAGCCGGACGCATGAATCAACGCTATTGAGTTCTTCTGCAAATCAAAACGACTGAATACAACACACGTCACTCATTTGCCTCTGGATGCCGTTCGGGAGAGAGGACATAGCCTTGGGGCCGTACCACGGATTCACATTCGCGTACACGGGAAGATCTTGCTCGTTCATCGACTGCATGGGCGAGAACGAAGGAGGAACGCCCTCCGCATTCATATAAAACGAAGATTCCTGGACCGGAAACGGCATCTTCATGAAGCTGCCAGGAAGACTGAGCGAAGCAACCTGCGACATTGCCGGCACGGGACTCCGCTCGACCGGCTGTGCCTCAGGCAGAACGCTCGTCGTCTCGATCACAATCTCCTTCTCGTCTGTCTGCACGGGCAGGTCGCTGAGACTCTACGCTCTCACCCCACACTCACCCGCTACATTGGGAATTCCCTTCCGACACAGCGTCTTCCACCGAATCTTCACCGAATTCTCCGAGCGACCCGGCAATTGCTACGTCTCCAGTCCCTCTCAACGCTACCTCCGCGATCGCCGACCACCGGTTTCCCCACTGCTTCTGCAGCGAGACGATGATGTTGTCCTCCACGACGCTCCAGTCGCCCTTGCGGATGTCCGGGTTGATGTGGTTGCACCAGCGCTCGCGACACTGCTTCGCCGTCCGGCCGGGAATGTGCTCCGCCACCTCCGCCCAGTTGCCGCCGCTCTGCTTGTAGAGGACCAGCAGACTGTCCTCCTCCGGCGTCCAGTGACCCTTCTTCAGCCCCGGCTTCAGCACCTTCTTCCACCGCTGCAAACACTGCACGTGGTTGCGACCGGGAATCCGCTCCGCGATCTCCTTCCACTGCTTCTCACCGAACTCCTTCACTGCCTTGCGCAGCTGCTCGTCCTCCTGCTCCGTCCACTTCTTCGGGTCCTTCTTGTCCTTCTTCCGTCTACCGTCCATCGTTAACGACACACTCACATCTCGCTTTTGTAGTTCACGCCGTTCACGTTCGCCGTCAGCACTTGGTGGAAGCCCTCGCCCTGCTGGTTGGGTCGCGTCGACACGTAGTCCGCGTCCGTCTCGTCATTCGTCTTCGGCGTGCGCTTCTTCGGAGCTGCCGGCGTCGACGACCGCTGACGCTTCAGCTCCGCGACAGGCTCCAGCGTCAGCGACTCCGGACGACCCATGATGGGCGGAGAAAGCTGCTGCGAGTGAGGGGAATCGAATGCAACGCACGCGATAGATCATAGACTGCGCCGGATACATCGCCATATCTGCAGCGAGATAGTTCTGAGAAACGTCGGGGAAATAGGATCCTTCGTAAGACGGTGTCCGCTGGACATAGGGAAAGCCCATCGGCATTTGAAAAGTGGCGGACGCATTGCGACTGAACGGAGTTCGCAGCGCCCCTTCGCCCATAAAGGAAGACGGATTCCGCAAAAGAGAAGGAAAATCCTGATAGAAGAGAGACTCAGGGCGAGACATTTGAAGGCCCTGGGGTATTGCGCCGTCCTCCGTCATGGGCGGCATAGGTGATGATATATCTGCATAATACAGGATACAAAAACTATACCTCGGGGAGATATGGATGCAGCCATTCCCTGATTTATCTGAAGATCGACGGGTGATACAATGATATGATGATCCTGTTCCGGAATGGAAGAAGTTTGGCTACTACGCTCACTCTTTGCTGTGATCGTCTCAACGGATTTGACATTCACAGCATCATCGGACGCACCTACAATTTGGAACACTCATAATGCTTCTACCATTGAGAGAGGGATGTGATTCAATTGGAGAGGGTACTACAGAATCAAAAGAAAACCAAGGAACATACAGAGTCCCTTACTCTGTTCATCTTTAGCAATATCGCCTGCAAGGTCACTCATAGGCGCATACACAACAATAGTTCGATAAAATATGGAAAGGTCAAAACAAATAATGACGGTAACGAAGGTGGATGAGCAGAAGTGATACTTTGTGAGAAGACCTAATGTGTATTCTCCAGGAATGGAATTGGAATTGTTGAATTCTGGTTTGTCTGTGGTTATTGTACAAACACAAAGACAATGTCAGTCGAATGAAGAAAACACATCCAAAACGAGAATTCGTGAATTGCATGAATGTCCGAATCCAAAACGAATACACGATGGCTCTCCAGAGATTCGGTGCCACCGAATTACCCGCGATTCCCATCGAATAATAACAAATGCTGACTCCAAACAAACAACACGAATTACACATAACTATTACAATTACTTGGACTCAGTGGCCTTCGCAACAGGCTTCGGGATGGTCGGAGTGTCCTTCTTCGGAAGGGTCTTCTTACCCGCGTTCATGAACAGGATCACCGCCACAATCAGAATGATCACACCAACAACCAGGAGAATCCATCCAATCACGTTCTCAGTCTTCACAGAACGGGTCTCACAATACACGTCAGGCTCAGACCACTTGCCATTCACACCATCCTCGCTCACCTCGCACTTGTACACGCTCTGTCCCTTCACAGGGCAAGCCATCGTCACCTCCTCGCCAATCGCAGTCACCTTCAGATCCGCCGTCGCAGCGCACGATCCCTTCACCACACCCAGCTCGAACTTCACCTCCACACTTCCAGCCTGATTGCTCGCAATCATCGTGTACTCCTGCACACTCACCTCGCTCAACACCTTGCCAGAAATCACACCACTCGCGCTGTTCAGACTCAGACCCTCAGGAAGAGCAGGACTCACCGAGAACGTCACGTTCACTCCGCTCACAGAAGCAGGCACCGACATCACCTCTTCGTTCACCAGCAAAGGAGAACGGATCGTGAACGCCAGCTCCGTCGGAGCCACAGGAGAACACTCGTTCACCGCATCGCCCAACACTCCGTTCGTACACATGCGCACAATACGACCACTGTAGCCAGCAGGACACGCCTCCACAGACTCACTGCCGTTCGCAACACTACCACAGTCAGCCGCAGTCACAGTAATGCTCAGCGTGAACTGAGCAGTAGCCGAACCGTCAGTAGCAGTAATCGTGTACGGAGCCGTGGCACTCACAGCCGTAGGCACTCCATACAACACACCCTGAGAAGTCGACAGAGTCAGACCACTCGGCAGAGCAGGAGAAATCGAGAACGACGAAGCCGTTCCAGTCAGAGTAGGCATCAGCGTAGTAATCGCCTCACCCACCTTCACGCTAATGGTTCCACTCGAGTACATCAGAGCCGAAGGAGGAATCGCCACACAGTTCGTGGTAGCGCTCGACCACTCACCATCCACACAGTCACGCGTCACACTTCCCTGAGTGCCCTCAGGACATGTGTTCACGCTCGCCGACTCACCACTCACAGTACGAGGGAACGAATCCATCGCCTCACAGTACACCATGTTCACAGCAATCGAAATCTCAGCAGACAGCGACTCAGCCACCACAGTGTACGTCGTCATCTCAGAACTCGCCATCGCACGTCCCGAAATCACTCCATCCGCACCCATTGTCAGACCCTGAGGAAGAGCAGGCGTGATCGTCGCAGTGAACGAAGGAAGATCCGTCACAGGTCTCAACGGACTCATCTCCTCTCCAACAGCCAACGTCACACTCGTCACAGGGTAGTGGAACATGTACGTAGGATCCACACAAGCCGACTCAGACTCGATCAGAATGAACTCACCGAACGTGCATCTGAACACCTCGTATCCGCTCTTTCCACCAACACAGTTCGCCGCAACCTTCTCACCATCCATAGTGAAAGGAAGACGATCCGTCGCCTCGCAATCACGCGATTCCACGACAATCGTCAAGCTGAACTCAGCCGAAGCCTCACCTTGCTCGTTGATCACCGTGATCTCGTACGTCGTCGCGCTCATCACCACCAGAGGAGTACCGCTAATCACTCCCGTCACGTTATTCATCGACAGACCCTCAGGAAGATCAGGTGTGATCTCCAGAATGTACTCAGCAGCACTAATCACAGGTACAATCGGAGTAATCTGGGACTTACGAAGGAAGACGTACTCCGTGACCGGGAGAGCAATACGAGGAGGCAAAGCAATACAGTGATCAATAGGCGATCCCAGAACTCCATGCGTGCACAGACGGTCCATCGTACCATTAAAGAACTCAGGGCAAGAAATGGAGGAGATGTCTCCATCCTCAACGGCAGGATAATCGCCATCAGCCTCACAATCCACAGGACCCTGCTCCACCTCCAACGTGAAAACAGTAGAGATGCTTCCACCCACGTTGCTGACCGTCATGTTGTACTCCGTTCTCGGAGCAACTTCAATAGGCGTACCCGAAATCACACCCGTCGCGAAATCCAACAGCAGTCCATGAGGCAGCTCCGGCTCCACAGACACAATGAACTCCGCAGCAGTAATCGTCGGTTCAATGGGCGTAATAGGACGACTCGACATGAACGTGAACGACGAAGGCTGGATCTCAATAGCATAGGGCTTCGCAGGCGTGCAATCATTCTCTGGCTCTCCAAGCGTTCCGTCGCTGCACAGACGCTTAATGACTCCCTCATACAGATACTGACAGGAAATAGTCGAATACTCTCCCGACTCCACACCATGGTACTCGCCCTCTGTCTGGCAAGCACGCTCCACAAGACGAATGGTCAGAGTGAACGACAACAGAGACGATCCGCCTTCATTTGTCACGTTGTACGAGTAGTAGCTGATAGGCGTGGCGACGGTAGGAGTACCCGAAATCACTCCAGTCATAGCATCCACTTCCAAGCCGTTGGGCAGCTCCGGAGTTACGCTGACAGTGTATTCCTCTCCGACAATCTGAGGAGTGATCGGAGTAATGGCCTGATAGGTAGGGAAGACATAGTCAAGCGTGGTCAGAGAAATCACAGGCTTCTTAGGAATACAGAAACTCTCAACAGCACCCAAAACACCTTGTGTACACAGACGACGCATCTCTCCATCATAGAGACCCGAGCAAGGAACAGATGCGTACGCACCATCCTCAGCTGCAGGGTAACCGTCTTGCGCAATACAGTCCACAGGACCTTGATTGACGGTCAGAGTGAAAGAAACGGATCCCTCACCAGTAGGGTTTGTCGCCTTCAGCACATACGTAGCTTCCGGAGTCACGGCAGTAGGAATACCCGAAATCTCTCCCGTAGTCGCATTCACAGACAAGCCAATAGGAAGAGCAGGGTTGATGGTCACAGTGTACTCAGCTCCAACAATGGTAGGAACAATGGGCTCAATAGGACGATTGCTCACGACAGTGTACGCAGTCACCGCAAGAGAAACGGTAGGAGCGACAGGGGCGCACATGTCCTCAACAGCACCAAGCACACCACTCGTACACAGACGCTTCTTCTCTCCACTGTAGAACTCGGGACAACCAATCGTAGAGTACTCGCCATTATCCACAGCAGGCCACTCACCATCAGCCTCACAGTTCGAGGGTCCCTCCACAACCACCAGACTGAACGTCACGCTTCTGGAACCAGCACTGTTCGTAGCAGTCAACATGTAACTCGCCTGAGCCGTCACAGCCGTAGGAATACCCGAAATCACACCAGTCTGAGGGTTCAGAGACAGACCAGCAGGAAGCGTAGGCAACACACTCACACTCACCTCCAGTCCCTCAATCGTTGGAGTAATCGGAGTGAAAGAACGACCCGTCGTTCCAGTGAACTCAGTGACGTCCAGAGTAATGGTAGGAGGAAGCAGAGAGCAGTTGTTCACCTCAGGACCAAACACTCCATTGTCGCAAGTACGAGACTTCGTTCCACTGTAACCAGCAGGACAAGGCTTCGTCGCCGTGTTGCCGGAAGGAGTATTAGGATAGTCGTCTTCAGCAGGGCAGAAGCTGTCATATCCTCTCACGCTGAACATGAGCTCAGAGAGCTGGAATCCATTATCGTTGCAGTTGCTCTCCTTAATAGCCAGCTGAGGATTGTTGCACTCCGTCACCACCATCTTCATTGTGTGATAACCAATCGTGTTGTTGAACAGGAACGACTTCGTCTGCATGTACTCGCTGAACATCACACTCGACTCCTCATCCAGCAGCACCCAATTGTCACCATTCTGTCCATACAGCTTCCAACCAGAAGGAGTGTAGATGTTGCAGTTGTCTCCATTCGACACGAAGTACTCGTTCACAGGAATCAACACAGAGTTCTCAAAGTTCCACGTCAACGTCACATCCACACACTGGTTACGAACGAACACAACCGTATCCAACAGACCATCATAGAGGTAACGAACCGGTCCAGCAGAAGGAGGAACCATCGTCATCACTCCCTGCATCATCGAAGTGTGAGAAGGAACATAGCGGACAATTCCACTGAACGCCGCCGACTCACTCATCGAAGAAATCATCACACTCACACGATCCAGTCCATTCAGGAAGTAATCACTCGCCGAACTCACCACCACACGCTTCACAGACGCAGCATCGAACGACTGAATGATCTGATCGTTCACCTTGATCGAAGCAACACAGTCACCACAATCCACTCTCACCTCCAACATCGCATTCTCGAACAGATGAGCCAACTCAGAATCCATGTGGAGAGTATACGCCGTATTCGCGTTCAACACACTCAATCCAGAAATCACAGGAGTGTTGTTCTCGTCATACCAAATGCTCGACACGATTCCATTCTTCTTGTATCCGTTCAACTTCATCACAAGTCCACTCGACACACTCGTATTCAGACTCATTCCATACACAAGAGCAGACACATCCACAGTCACAGGCTTCGACAGCGTCTCAGCCTCATACGAACCAATCACACCACTCATCGAATCCTTCGTCGCACTCAACGAATAGCTGAATCCCTCAATCGAATTCATAGGAACCATCATCACCACGTTGAACACACTTCCCTCAAGGTTCGCAGCAACGTTACCACTCTCATCCCAACTGTCCGCAACCACAGCGAACTCTCCCATGCTCATTCCTCCCATCACACTCAACACACTCGACTCCACAGAGGCAGAAGGATGGAACTCAATCGCCAGCACGTTGTCTCCAGAACGACCTCCAGACAGAGGCAGAATGATATGGAAGTTCGACGTCACCGTCTCCGAAGAAATCGGATTACTCGTCGAAGTCACAGGATTCGCAATGTTGAAACGACCCACCTTGTTACCATTCAGATACACCACAACACCTCCATTGTACTGCATACGCAGATTCATCACAGGATACTTCGAGATGTCTCCCAGATTCATATGATGACGCAGGTAACTCGTCTTCGTCTTCGACAGACTCAACGCATCCACAGCGTTCCAAGCCATGTCATCGAACAACTCCTCCTTCCATCCACTCATCTCCGTCTCACTCACTCTCCACGAAGTGCCAATCGGAGACAGCGAAGAGAACACCACAGAGAAGTCCTTACTCGTGATGGGACCACGCGCCAAATCCAACTGTCCCTCAGCCATCGTGATCGCATAATAGCTCGACGAGGCAGAAGGAGCCTGCGTGGACGTCACCTGAAGGGTGTAGAAGCCACTCAGAAGACAAATGTATCTCGTCTCAAGGTCTCCAGCGTAGTCAATCGTGAACTCCTTCACCGTTCCAGCATCGCTCGACACAGTCACACTCGAAGCAACATTGCTGGCAACAGAGACTCCAATGACAACGCCTCCAGCACACTCACTGGTAATGACGGTGCTCGTGGCAGTAACCATTTCACTCGTGTCAACACGGATCGCACTGATGATCAACTCCGTCTCCTCATTAGCGGAAAGCGTTCCAGTAATCTTACCGCTCACACTATCAACCACCAGTCCGCTCACCTCGCTCACCAGTCCAAAGGCAGTGTAACCCACAGCACTCGCAGGATACACAGAAACATCACGCACCTCACTGATATCGATATTCGGGTACGACAAAGCAGCAGTAGGAGCCGAGATGGTAGCCAACTGAAGATCCACTCCAGTCACGAACCACGACGACACGGCAGACAGATTCGTCAGACGGTAAGCAGAACGAGGAATCGGAGAAGGAACCAGAATCTCCACCTTGTTCATTCCACTCTCAGGCTTCATGTACTTCACATCAATCAGAGTCTCCCAAGAACCATCATTCTTTCTTCCCTCAACCTTCACACTCGAAGGATAAGCATAGTTCTCAGGCTGGAAGTGAAGAACCACACGACTGATCGACTCGAAGTGGTCGTTCAACTCAATCAACACATTGTTCGTGTTCTCACCACTCACAATCACTCCAGAACGAATCGACGTGATCTTCGCATTCGCAGGAGTCAATCCAGTCAGACTCACAGTGTGACTCAACACACGACTCTCATAATCACCAACCTGACGCATCACTCCATTGAACGTAGAAATCGCAGAAGAAGGATTCACCAACACTACAGTCATCACATTCGTTCCCAGACTGAACACAGTCGACGGAAGCGTGATCGAACGCTCCATCAGACTCTCATAGCTGTGAGAAGGAATCGAAGCTCCCGTCACCTCTCCATTCACTCCATCACGGAACACTTCGTTTCCATTCACCAGAACCACACAACCATGCTGGTAACGAATCACCAACTCCATGTTACGAACACTCTCCAACACAATGCTCTTCTTGTACATCTGAACTGACTCGCTCAGAGGGAACGTTCCCACCTTACCACTCGACCAGTTCGATCCATCCGTCGTCTTCCATCCCTCCATCCAAGCGTGATACTTCCACTCCGACGCCACAGGAATCGGATACGTAAGAGAAAGAGGAACCGTGCTCGACGCTCCAGCAGCCGAATCGAAATGGAGATCAGCAATCATCACAGCATCACCGAGTCCCACGAGAGAATAGATGCGAAGAGAAGAGTTCTCAGACCACTTCAGACCTCCCGACATCGTCACCGTGTACTGACCAGCAGGCAGACACTGCGTCGTCGTCCAGGAATTCACTCGGTTAGACGTGTAGACAGTCGACGTGGAGGACTTGATACTGAAGGACTCACCTTGCACGGCGTTTCTGCGTTCAATACGAGCAGCAACATCATTGCACTGGGTGAACGTCAGTGTGATCACCGAGCTCACCGTCTTCTCCATGATCCAACCATTCACAGTGTACTCTCCACTTCCAGACACCATAGAGGATCCACTGATACGACACTCCGAATCAATGCTCAGTCCCTCAGGAAGAGCAGGACTCGTCGTGCAGTTCACAAATCCCTTCACTCCACTCTCAATGTTCACAGCATCCACTGCAGTCATGAACGAATACGAATCACTCTCGTAACCAATCGACGTAGGAGGCATCGCAGAACACACCATCGGGAACAGACTCTTCAGACTCACACTCGAAGCAGAACCACTCATCACCATCTTGATCGAACTATACAATCCATCCACATTCACATAGTTCGTCAAGTACTTCTTGTTCGCCTCATATCCACTCATCTCCACAGTTCCCATCGCAGTCATTGCTTCCGTCGAACTCATACCACCCTCCCAAACGAACGACGTAGGAGCCACATCCACAGCACCAACACCAACCATCCAAGCATTCACCATCACACGCATGTTGTTCCAGTTGTAGAACACAGTTCCCTCATTCGCCGACACAGAGTACATCGTTTCCTCGTTGAAATCAATCAGATTCGGCGCACTCGCCTCCGTGCTCGTTATCGTGTAACCACCCATTCTGTGGCAGTTCGACGTTGTGCTCACAGACGACAGTTGGGAAAGCGCAGCCTTGAACGTAACAGGACGACTCTCGGTATTCTGGAAATGGAGTTCGATGGCAATGACAGCGTTGGGCTTCAGAAGATCCATTCCAGAGCGAATGATGCCATGATAATCAGCAGTCAAGAAGGAACCCGTAGCCAACGTTTCAGCCGTCGGAACACCCTCAGGCATGTGATCGCGGAACACTTCAACACCATTGACATACGCGACAACTCCCGAGGCATAGAAAACACGAAGGTCGTAGGCAGCCATGTTGGTGAGGGCACGCACTTCCTTGCGGAAGTACTGGGTTCCAGTGACGGACTCGGTCCAGTTTCCACTAAAGTAGCTATTCCAGTTGGTCACAGTAGCAGAGACGTCCTTCCAGTCGGGAACGAACGTCGTAGAAAACTGCCACTCGCTATCTGGAGTGATGGGGGAGTACAGAGAAAACGGGATGGACTCTTGAATGGTTGCTTCAAGTCTTCCCTTGAAAACAGTAGCTCCCCACTTGTTCTGAATATCGACGTACGAACCCTGGTCCCAACCATCAGATCCAGTATCGCGAAGAACGAGAGTGTACTGATCATTCTCCGTCTTCCCAATGCATCCCTCTCGAGTGTTCACACGGTTGTTGAACAGATCGCGAACAGCGAACGTGCTGACGCTATCGTGGCGAACCAGCACTTCCTGTTCACTTCCGTAAGCCTTCGTAATGGCCACCACCTTCAAATAGTTCTGGTTTTCATTGCAATCAAGTGCAAGAGAAACGAGTGATACTACAGTCACTTATCGAACGGAAATGCCCTACATAACGCAAATACAATTGAATACTTCATGAAGAAAAAAGTGACCTTTCAAAATGAGGTTAACCGTTCAAATGTCATGCAACGAACCTAACCGTCCAACGATACGTATTCGCTAATGCAAATCGATTTGATTATGTCACGTTGTACTCTATCTAATATGCGATGCATAAACCGCGTACGGACCAATCTGTCAGATTTGCGATCTAGTTGCGGTTGTTGTGAAAGAAGGGTTCTATTCATTTAGCGGATGTATGCGCATTATGTTGCGATGACAATAGTGTTCATGCATCCTAACTATGTTCCACTAGTCTAGAGGATAGGAATGATGCAATAAACAGGTAGAAATTACATGAACATATTGACCTTCTGAATAAGTCTGCTCTGTTGAGCAAGAAGCCATTCCGTCAGTTTTTGCCTTCTCTCCATCACTTCGGACATGGTCAGGTAGGGGCTAACCACCATGTTGAATGAAGGGAGGAACGGAAGCTGATATTCAGGATATGATGTAAATGGAGTCGCGACTCTTCGTTGCATGGATCACGTAGTCGCTCGTCGATTCGTAGTATTCCGTAAGCTAACCGTTTCTCAAAAGCGTGATTCCTACGTTGTTTTCTGTCATGTAGCTATACACGAGCTGGTATTTCACGATCATTCTACATGTTATTCGTTTCTATACGCATACTGATGATAGTCCTGGTAATCGTAGATGCGATCGTCCATTCTCGGAAGAATGACCTGGCTCGACTCGCTCTTAAACACGAAGTGAATCAAGTCATCGACTCCGGTCTCTTCCATCACATTCCCTCTCTTCGCCCACCTGTCACCGTCACCGCCGCGTTATACAACGAGTACAAGTCGATCAATCGATCTGTCTCCACCAGTGTCTACCATCAACCTCTTCCGTCATTCCCACCGTGTAGATCCGTTCCTTCAGCTGGCTGTAGGCGGAAAATACCTCCGGATCGGTGGCGGTCGTCACGAAAAACACAAACACATCGTCTGTCACAAACCCGACATACAGATGCAAAAAGGCGTTTCTCCGCACGTCAGTGATGCAGATGGGCAGCCAACCCTCCGATGAGCGGTAGGTGGGGTTCGTGGTGATCATGGCCTGAATGAGCAGCTGGTCTACGTCACAGATAGCGGGAAAACTCACTCATTGCATCCAGCGGGAACGATTTGTGCTGGAGACACACCGCGATCGCCTGACCCACGCCCAGACCGCAGTATCTGTGTCAGAAATACCCCCGATTCCTGCATCGTGTCCTCGCGGCGACATTGCAGGAAGAGCGAGCAGAGCGCGTCACGCGTCGCGGGAGGCATCAGCACCGGCATGTAGCAGCGCAGTGTGTAGAAGAGGTGAATGTCGCACTCGCTGAGAAGCGTCGTCAGCATCGTCGCGGAGTCTTCTCACGAGTCCATTCCAATCATTACTGCCCAGGAGTTCTCGGATGTCATAGTTCTGCTTCTTGTCCAGAATGTCCATCGCTGATTGCGATAAGAGGATAATTAGCTGCTGGTAGAGGAGATGCAGCTGCTCTCGGATCAGGTAGACCGTGGTCCCTTCCTTCGGCGTGTAGCAGAAGAAAAGGAGGGAACCGATTCTCTCCAGAACGAAGAACGCATTCTCCGTTTCGATGGATCTAATGAGAAAACGAACCGTGTATCTACTTGAGGTTCTCCTTCGCGGACTCGAAGTTCGCCTCGATTGCGCGAATGACGCCCGTGATACCTAGTGAAACACTCGGGAATACACAGTACTCGTCAGATCCTCTTCATTTCGACCATAGCAGTACACTGGCTTTCCTGCAGACGTCAACACAATAATCTGCTTCTTCTTCTGGATGAACTCCTCCGAATGCTGCCTCAACACATCCTCCATGTGGCACCCGACTAACCCATTTGATATACACTCTCTGGAATGACGTTCCGGGTCCTCAATCTTCACTACATCATTACAATCACTCCACTGGATAGGATACTCGCTCGTCTCGGGGACAAGTCAGGCTGCACGGCGATTTCCGTGTTCTTTTCCTCCTTGGTCCCTGTCGACATCACAGAGACTTGGTTTCCGTTCTTGATTTGTTCGCTCGATTTGGTTTGTGTCTGCGGAGCTCCCTCCATTACAACAAACAATTGTGAAAGAAATACTAATCATGCAAACCGGGGATTGACGAGCCGGCTCGCCACCACTTAGAAATAAATCACAAATAAGTTTCCCGTTCTTCCTCCGGCAACTATCCATTTGGAATCGTTGCCGACAATACAACTGGTAATCGGACTCCAGTCCCCAAGAAGACGCATCACGTTTCCGTTTCCGTCTTTTCTGAGTACGCATCCATCGAGCGATGAAGACACTACACCTCCTGGAACGAGTGAGAGTGAAGTGATCGCGGCTGTGTGATTCTTGTATGAGTAAAGTTCTCTCTCCGTGTTCCGAATGTCGTATCCTTCAATCGTTCCATCGGAACAACCCAATACAATCTCGTTCTACAATCGAGAGTGAATGAAGTGAGTACGGGAGAGGATTCGTTCATTGTCATACATGTGAAGTGTGTACCCGATTCTTTGCATCCGATGCTCAACACGGGCTGTTGATTGACGTAATGGGTGAAGGAATGCTGAGTGGCGGAAGATAATACAGCCAACTCCCCTCCTCCGAGTGAATACACTTTGTTGCATCCATACTGGGGATAGAAGGAAGAGGAACCTAGGATAATGGAACATCCATAATCTTACTGTCCAAATGAACGCTTCCATCAGGATAGGCTGCTATGAGCTGAAAGTTGAGACCATTGATTATTTCATACACACGAGGAGTACTTGTCGATGGAAACACTACTCACAGGAAGCGTCTGGTGGAAGCAAATTGTGGACTGCTTTGTGGACTCGTTCTCGACTTGTGTCGCCAACACAGAACCATCAGCCATTCCCGAGTAGATTGTTGCTCGCACCCCGTCTGACACCGACGAGGAACATATAATTCTGCTTGATGTATAGATAGGATCTGACGGGATGATAACAGGTCTTCCCATGAAACCACATCCATGTCCTTACTCCTTCTGTTCACTGTCGAACGATACATGTAACAGCTTCTGGTACGACTCCTAGATGGGAGGACACCAAACGAGAGAATACAGTAGATGTATGAATACTTGGTACCAGAATATTGCAATAGGCATCTACAAATGAAAACAGAAAGGAGTGATCACTCTTCTGAAGGAGCGTGAACATTTCCAATGAATCGATTGTTCCACCTTGATAGTCCTGGAACACATGAGTCGTTTCCTGATGCTCCACTTCTGTGTTCGACATTCTGTGATTCAACAAACAGAGTCTAAACGAATTAGGACAGCAAGAGAAGAGCGTCTTCTCGCTCGCGTTTCTTGTGCATCCAGATCAGACTTAAACAACACACGATGATGGCACAAAGAAGGACGGGCACAATCACATAGGCGAGACGAATCAACCTCCAGTCCGCCTCGAAGAAGAGATGATCGATTTGGACGTAGGCGTCAACGTTCAATTGCTTCTGAATAGCCGCTGCGAGACTCGCACGATTCCTTACAACGGCCTCCGTCTGCTTGAAAAAGACGGCCGACTGCTGGATCTGCACATAGAATTCCTTCAGACAGAACGTGTCGTATTTCCACTTCCTGTACTCGTGGTACAGCCAAATGCCCTCTGCAGCCACGTGCGGCAGTGATTTCATCGTTTCGAGAACCGCGCGTCTCGCTTCCTCCTCCAGCGTCCACTTCAGATTCGTGATCCGCACGACCAAATAGGTAACTCCCGCGTTCAGAGGCACTGGCGCCGTTCCTACACTCGACTCCTCTTCTCTCGCCTACTGCAGTAGGAGGTCGTTTCATTCCACGCCACCGCGTCTCCGTGCTGCACACACGTCTCTTCCACCACGCCGGGCCGTCCGTTCTCGCACGCCACGCGTCGCTTTTCTCCCACCTCTACGAATGCCCCCTCCGAGACGCAGCGCGGCGTTTGCACCGTCAGGAAGCGAACGGAGGCCAGCGTGCTGGGACTGGCCACTTTCACTTTCACCGCAGCGAAGCCCTCGTAGCCGCCGTGGAGCGCGAGTTCGCCCGCGTTAACGAGAGTTCCGCCGCCGACGCGTCGAATGGAGCGTTGGAAGAGGTCGCCAGTTAGTATATTCTCGTTCACGCGATAGACGTGGAGCGAGGTCGCGTTGGGGGAGTGGAGGACGATTTCCATGCGGTTGATGAAGAAGAGCTTGTGGAGGTTCATGTGGAGCTCGAAATAGTCGTCCTTTTCTGCGTTCCAGACGTGGTGAACCCGTCCATAGTTGTTCACGAGGTAGGGAACGGAGAGCATCTATCGATCACCGTCGATTTGATCGCGTACGTCGCTGGAGGCTGTAATCAGAGGGAACGCCGACGTCATCCGCACCGTCTCCGCGCCAATCAGCGTGAGCGATAGGGCAAAATCCAGCGTGGATACGGAGTAAGGATGTTTGTTGATCTCCACGGCCAGTCGGTTGGTGCCGTTCACGAGAAGCAGCGGAGGAATGGAGAACCTGCGTGGAAGGGGAAAGAAAGCACTACTGGATCAAGGAGGAAACGGCCGTTCGCAGAGGCGTATTCACTTGGGTGAGATTGCAAACCGTCCGATGCACGCGGAAGCCGTTGATCCAGAGAACCATTGTCTCTCGCGTGAGAATCGTGAACTGGAGAATGAGAGGATTGAAGTCAAGCGCGATCTAGCTATCAGAAGGAATCGAAAACTGACGGGAATGCTCGTGCGGAGAAGGAGGATCTTATTTGGGTCGTACACGGGGAACTGATTGCGCTTCAAAGACCACAGAGTACTGTTGTCGAAGCCTTGCTGCCAACCACTCTCCACGGGATGTGAAGACACACGATACTCCCACAGCGAGTCGAAGTTGATCAGAGTCCTCAACGAGAACACATCATGACGACACTCCTCGCCGGCAGATGCGTTAAAGGAACCCGAATAGACCATCTCGCGTGCCTGCCAGTAGATCATCACAGTGAATGGTGTGGGTCCACACAATTCAACGGAGAACTCCTCATCATCGCTTCCTGATATCGAAATGAGGTTAGTGGATGCCATATACTGCTGACGGTTGAACACCACGGCTCCCCTGTGATAGATGGAATAGCTGGGTGTATCCTCCGAGATGTCCCGGATGAGGAATCGCTTCTCTTCCACAGCAGTGGCTAGTTGATGACACGGATGCAACACGTACATTGAACGGTGAAGTGGATCTTGATGCTGTCGCTTCCACACCGGTTTCGCACCATGAACAGGAAATCAAAGGACCCTTCCGTCAGGAATGTTCCACTTAACACGTAGTTCCCCTTGTATACGGAGAGAGTGAGAGAGGGAGGAAGTGGGGGTGACACCGTAATCGGAAAGTGCGGCTGCTTCACGAAGAAACGAATCGACGGAATCGAAATGCCCGATGTCAGGTTGAAGGAGGTATGTGGCGTTGCTATTCGCGGCTTTGTGATAGTGGCTGCACATGAGAGGAATGAGCCAACAGAACAAGGATTGATGTGAAGACAACCGCCAGTGAGGGAGGCGTTGTAGAAGACAGCGTTGTGATTCACGTAGATCAGCCCGCTTTCGTCGTACCACGACCAGTCGCTACAATACACATCACTTTCTTCCCTTACTCGATGTTATCAATGCACACATCATACACCGAATTCATTATCAGTGCTCCCACTTCGCGAAATCCCTCAATGGTTTCCTTCAAGACGAGTTGGTCGCTAGGATTAATCTCCCGAATTCTCTCCAACTCTTCATACACGCGAATGACGCCGTGAGAAGCCTGAGCCTCTCCGCTGACCACCGTTCCATTGTTCAGACTGAAGGCGATCACCAGTTCCGACACGATAACACTCGTAACACTGTGTCCACTGATGGTGAAGCGCGTTGGCTCCATCTCCTCCACGCTGAATCCCGCAATGTTGCCCGTGGTGCTGTCGAAGTGGATGAAGCTGGGGAAGGAAGGCGTCACTTCGTAGATGTAGTAATCGGTCTTCGAGTGGGCAATCAACTGGAAGGGTTGAAGAGCCGGAATTGTCACGTTCGTCACCACCGTGTCGTTGAGCGTGTAGCTGATCGCCGTTGGCGACGGAACGACTACGTGAAACAATCCTTCCTCTCCCACATCCCATGATTCGGATCTGGATCTTGGTATCGAACTGGAACGACGCAGAGGACATCTGGATGATGATCGTCAGTGGCAGCGTCTCGCTCGTGGGATATCCTCCGATGGTTCCGTCGCGCGGATCCAGCGACAGTCCTTGCGGGAGCGACTGTCGCGACGTGAAGGTGACTGTTTCGTCACTGTACGTCTTGAGTCCCTGAATGAGTTTATCGTCCACCAGCGGCTCTGTCGTGTAGTATTTGTTGAGTCGCGCGGTGGTTACGGCGTCAGGGTAACCGAACGCGTGTCCCAGCGAGAAGAAGAGCGCGTCGGAGGGAATGATGGAGAATTCTCTAGTGGACGGCGGACGCCACTGCAGATGGAGCGCGCGACTCTTGGGACAGAACGAGAGGAATTGGAGAGAGACGGCGACGAAGCCGGGCGAGTGGACATAGAAGTACTGCAAGGACTCCAGCGGCGAGGAGAGCGAGGGACTGATCGACCAGGAATCGAGGATAAGTTCGTTGTTGATGAGGAGCTTGAAGGCGTTGCAGCGCTAGGTGAGAGAGGGAAAGAGGACGAACGCAATCCATCTCGGACTCGAAGGAGGAACGGAAGGTATAGTAGCCGGCGGAAGGGAAGAGAAGGTAGCCGGAAAAGGTAGCCATCATTAATTTGACGGGGAGAAGATCGAGACTGTAGAACTGGGAGGTCAAATCGGTGCTTGTATTGTTCAGAGAGTCAAGAACGGAGACTTTGCGGATCGCGAGCGCCTCTTCGGGAACCGAAGATAGGAAACGGACGGAATGACGATAGGTATCGTTCAGCTCGTAGTAACGACTCTGTAAACCGTGTTGCATGGTTGCTTCGAATGAGAATCATGATACAAATCAACAAGTAAAGTACAAGCGAATGGTACTTTTCACGGAACCGTATTTGTTGGCTCCAATGATTGTATAGTCCTGCTTTCCCAAGTTGGTTCCGCGATAGGTACCTCCAATACAGTTCCTTTCCGCATCAAATGCAATGTCCTGGGGCAGTTCTGGAGAAATCTCAAAGGAGTCGAAAAGAGTGTTTCCAGAGAGTTGGATGCAGTCGGTAAAGAGGTCCTTTGTCAGAATGGGTTCCTTGTTGACGAGGTACAATGACGTAGGAATGGAATAAACTAAGTATTGATTACTCTCGCATTTCCGTACTTCCTAGGATAAATGAAAACGGGTTTGCAGGGTCCCGTTTCGATGAAACGACGTACCGAGTCCAACTTGATCCGTTGATTGGACGACCCGAAATGACATTATTAGAGAAGGAGAGTCCCGCAGGTAATGAAGGAAAAACGGTCAATGTGGAATTGAAATCATCCCAGCAGATAACGTTTTCCATCGTGGTTCCTTTGTGTAGGACAATCCTGTTTTCGGTGCACCGTACACCGAAAACAGGAACACCTACATCAGTCAACCCAAACGCAGACAAGTACCTAGAGAGACGAGAGCTAGCACGAAAACGAACATGTTGGCGTGAAACTCTTTGTGTTTGTTGCGAACACAAAAAAGATAGTGCACCTACCATGAAACAGAGACTGTTCTATTTCGATAGTGACTCAACATAGAATGGAAAATGAATGTGGAGACAGATGATCTGTAGTATTGCAAAACGCATTCAGTCCAATAAACAGAGCAGAAAAGATGAAAGGGTACAGAAGAAATGAAGATATTAATTCCAAACATCGGAAGGTCGTCTTTCAAAGTGATCGGCGGGAGCGGTTGGCAACACCTCTAGAAATGATTTCACGCATGTTCTCGAACGTTCGAGACGGATTTCATCCAACGGAGCAAAGACGAGTCCAGCGGTAATACCCTATTGGTGAGTGGCAGTTATAATTCGCACATTCGTGAACGATTCATAGTACTGTCTGCGAAGGAGAATATCGATATTTCCTTCCTCGTACCACCGCTTTGCTGGGTCTATCTTTTCCGAATCCACGAGTTGTCGTAGCACCTCCAAATTGGGAGTGAACTCGGGAAGAGTGGACGTGGCGTTGCTTCCGGCTCGTGATCGGTTTGAAGGGAGTTTGGGAGGTTCCGCAGCCGGTCGTTTCGGTTCTGGATCCATTTTGTTCTGTGTCGGTAGAGGTCGTTTCTTGCTTGGTTCAATCGACGGAGGTGCTTCAGGGTGGGTGTTTGCTGTGTGATGTTGATCCAGTTGCGGCTTTGGTTGATCCAATGAAGACTTGGAAATCACCGACGAGGGCTTCGCAGCATCCAAGGGAGTCTTCTGAACGGGAACACGCCTCGCTCCAATAGGAATGGTCCGCTTTGGAGGAAGCTCCTCCTTTTGCTTCTTCGCAGTATCTTGGGAAACAGAAGGAGCGTGTTTTCTCTGAGCGGCTGGAGAGGACACGATGCTAATGAACGACCGCTCCATCGTATCCACGACCGCTGGCAGAGCCGGCATACTCAGATCCTCGTCCAGCGTGATTCCTCCCTTCCGCGCCGACAAACTCGCCAGTCCCCGAGAAGGAAGCTTCGGTCGCATCTTGATCGGGTCCAAGGGCTTTCCTGGGGTCATGAGAACGCTGTGCTGAAGTCGTTCCTCTTTACGCTTCTTCATTCCCTCAACGCGCTGGAGAAGGAGTTGCGTTTTGGCTTGAATCGATTCGTTTCCACTGCCTCTCGATCCATTGGATTCCGTGTCCTTCACCGTGAATGACGACATCGGAGGAACGGGCAACCCATGAAGTGGCGTGGTTGATATCGAGATCTTCGGCTTCTTTGATGGCAACTTGCTGGGAGTCGTGTGCTCCAAAAGAGACTGAGAGGGAGTTGGAATCGTTTCCGATTGAGGCATGAAAGGTGTATTTCTGTAATGATTCGTCTCCTCTGCAGACGAGGATTGAATTACTGTTGGAATCGAGGACTGGCTGGTTGATGGGAGTTCTGCTTTTACGGGAGATGTTAGTTCCATCTTCACGGGAGATGATGGTTTCGCTTGCACAGGAACACTTTCAGCCTTCACAGGAGACGTAGCTTCAGTCTTCATGAGAGATGTTGGTTCTACCTTTACGGGAGATGATGGTTTCGCTTGCACAGGAACACTTTCAGCCTTCACAGGAGACGTAGCTTCAGCCTTCACAGGAGACGTAGCTTCAGTCTTCACAGGAGACGTAGCTTCAGTCTTCACAGAAGCGACCTCAATCTTCACGGGGGATGATGGTTTTGCTTGCACAGAAGCATCTTCAACCTTCACAGGAGATGATACTTCAACCCTGAGAGGAGATGATACTTCACCCTTCACAGGAGAAGCAACCTCAGCCTTCACAGGAGTAACAACTCCCTTTACAGAAGCAACCTCACCTTCCCCATTCAACCCACTCGCTGCCACTGGTACGGATTTGCCCGTTCGATCCGCCTTCTTCCTTGGAACCTCCTCCATCATATCATCAGCGCGATTGCGCTTCACAGGCGTGCGAACTCCTTTCACATTATCAGTAGACACGGATGTCATTGCTTGATGACTCGACGAAACCACCGCTCCTTCCGTTGCTGTTTTCATACCCGTCTTGCGAGGCGTCAAAATAAGTCGAACAGACACAGGAGACTTGAGCGGAGAAAGCACCGACACGATTTTCTTCTCTGGAGTCATCTCCTTCAGTTGGTGGTTCTCGTCTCGAATCCTCTCGATTCGATCTTGCTCTTTCCTCCGAATCATCTCTTGTCGACGATCCTCCCATTCCGAGTACTACAGATTACAAACACAGAGCAGCCACTACTAAACGCTTGTACTCCTTCTCCGCCAACAAGCGCACCAGATCCTTCTTCAAACCGCGTGGCTTGATCCCCACTTCCCGCAAACTCGATTTCAGCTCGATTACCGTCAGCTTCCGGTACCTCTCGATCAGGATTTCAACTGTACTACACCTTACTGCACTTCCATGATCCCACTCTCCCGTATATCTCTCCTCCTCTTCAAATTCACTGGGATTCGCGATATGATCCTCAATCGTTTCCGGAGGGGTTGATGTCACCTACATGTTGCCCACCAACACCAATCGTTACTCCAATCGTTACATCGTATGCCTCAATATCAGGAGCCTCGCAAATACGTCTCTCCGTTAGCTAGAATGTCATTCCAGACCCAAAAGTCCAAACACAATCGCTGAGCCACTTGGATATGGCAACATAGCGGTTGTCTACGCAAAGATTGACTTGACAAAGAGCTGTCTACACATTACCATTCCTATTCGATGAAACGCAAAACAAGCTGTCTATTGCGACCAGATTGGATGCTATTTCTCGGTTCATTCAATAAACAGGAAAGCCAGACTTTTCGTGCGTCTTTTGAATAAGACATAACCGCGACTCCCGCCTCTTTTCATCTCGCTTTTCAGTTGTCTGTAACAAACACGACTCATATGATACATAAACTAATTCTTGAACTCGAACTGGATGTTCTTGCTCGTCAGCTTTCTGTAGATGGTGGAGAGAGCGGGGAGCTTGTTCTCGACCTCCTGCTGGCCCTGAGCACCGAGGAACACCTTGATGTAGTTTCCGTTCGTGCAAGAGATGTGGGTGTGCTTGCCGACGCACTCGCAAGGGTACACCAGATCGTCGATGATGGCGTTGTGCACAGCGGTCAGAGTGTAAGCGTGAGGACGCTTGCCCTGGAACTTGTGGGCACGGCGGTAGTTCTTGGCCAGAATGGTTCTCTGGGCAATGAACACAACGGGGCGACCCTCAAACTTCTTCTCCAGTTCCGTCGTCAGGCGGGTCTGGATCATGCGGAAAGCCTTGAACAGCTTGTAGGGCACGAACACAATAATGGCCTTCTTGTCTCCCTCGACCTCGACCTCCTTGGCAGCGGTCATCTTGAAGGTCTTCAGAGGCTCAGCAAGATCCTTGGTCTTCTTGGCAATCTCAGCGATCTCGTTGGCAACAGCAACCTCAAAGTCAGTGGGCTTGACGCCTTCGGGCTTCAGAATCATTTCCATGATATCGACAGTCAAGAGAAATGTGACAAACCAACTCGACCAACCGTTCACGCAAGACCACATTATTGTGCATTAGGGTCTATGGGCTAGGCGGACCCCCTTTCTCTATTTCGTCTTGATACATAGCCGATTTTGAATTAGCGACACAGGATTTAGAAAACAAACAACACTACGAACGCATATACGCCGGAGCAATCTTCTGCACCTTATCGAATGTGCGATCGACCACAAAACCAACCGTGGGCTGAATCTGATAATGGATGCTAACCTTCAACTCTTTCCGACTATACGTCCTGATCAAATAACAACCCTACAGAATGCTCTTGTCATCATTGTAGAGAATATACTGGTCATCGATCAGCCCATCAAACACAGCATCCTCCTTCTTCATAATCACTTTGTCCCACATAATCATGTCGTGGTCCTCCTGTTTCTAAGTAAGAAAGAGCATAACTCACCTTGTCACCCTCGTAACTGACGACAGCATACACATAAATGCTTCTCGTGTTATAGTTCCAGTCTTTCCTCAAATCTACACATGTGAACCCAAATCGCTCCAGTACCATAAGCGAGGTTAAAGGAAATCTCGGGGAAGATGAAGTTGTCACGCTTATCTGATAGACTACACGATCACAGTCATCGATACAAGGGTTCACATGTTATCAACAGTGACGTTATCAAAGCGAATGAGCTCTCCCTTGAAAGGAGTGGCGACCTTTCTATTCAGATTAGCGACACTTCGTCCATTTTGTACAGAATCCCGTAAAGCACTCCAATCGCAGCAAGAGAATACACAGCTGTGAAAAACACTGTATTGATTCGGGCGTAGTAACTGTGCATGATTAATGAATGACCTTTGACAACAAACAAGCCATATTGTACAGCTCAGAAGTTCCCTGGCTTCACGTTTGATTCCTTCGTCGTTTGCTAGTAGAAGGTGTTGACACAACTCCTTCAAGTCTGCCAGTTGACCCGTTCTCTTGTAGTAGTGGCAGAGAATCAGCGCACAACGATAGGTCTCTCCCCCACATATCCGGAACTCCTTCTTGACCAGATAGCGTCGATAGAAGTAGACGCTCCGTTTCTCGTCACTCTCCGCAAACAAGTCTCCAAGTCGGTAACTGCAAGTCCCCTCTTGATCCCCCAGACTCTCCGCAACCAAATAGCACTCGCGAGCCTTGAGCAACTCTCCCATCGATCGATACGCTTCGCCCATCGCCACACGGAGATGTGGGTCGTACGGACGGTATGAGCATGCCAGTTTGTACTCCATAATGCTACTGGATGGAGTCTGCAGAAGTTCGTAGAGAAGTCCCATGTGATAATGGCATGAAACGTCCGTTTCGTTATTCCGAAGAGCTTGCTGAAACGCCTGGAACGCCTCCGTCTTCTTTCCCGTTTCAAAGAAGAGCTGTCCCAACATCTTCCATGTGTGTGGATGTTGTGGGAAGAGAAGAAGCGTATTCTGGTAACAGTGTGTGGCTTCCGTATACGACTGGCTGAGGTGGAAATGAAGACCTGCCACAAAGAACGACGAGGAGGTGCGTGGCGACAACTGCTGGACGGAATACGCCAGCTGTGCCAGCTCTGCACTCCGTTTCTGAATGTAGAAAACCAGTGCTAGGAGCTCGTCCGTTTCAGCGTGACGAGCGAGTGGTTGCAGTAGCGCGATCACCTCGTCGAAGTCTACGTGAGCAACCATCGCGACAACTACGATCACGATGGAATTGAAGAAGTGCTTGCTGGTACAGGAAGAACCACCAGGAATGAAATGAGGATGACAGCTCGTGCAAGCAGGAAACAGGAAACTCCGTCTATGGTGGGAATCATCGCGAAAGACTACTTCCTGTCGCATGTTTGTGACAGCGAGCCAGAACAGCTGCTGGATGCAGGAGTGAGGAACGGAAGAGAGAACGAAGAGGAGATTGGAGCGCGTTTTCACGAGTCGCGTCAGTTCGCTCCATGCTCCCCAAAAGAGAGGAAACCTACGTCAATAGAATGGAAAACGAACACTCTTTCACACAGTTCACGAAACACTGAAGAGACTGCTGAAGGTTAACATCCCTCAAGCACAACCCCAGCATGTACTGGCAAAACGGATCCAACAGCACGTCATCCTTATGGGCAACCAACTTCACACGAATGAACTCCACGTCAGAAGAGGCAACGGATGGGAAATAGCAGTTGTCTCCTTGATCAAGTCGTTCATAATATGTCAACAGTTGCTTCTCCTGAATAAACTACTTGGAAGAAAGGAAACAGCAACTACTAGGTAATGACTGTAACTCCACAAGAAAAGACATGACGGCATACTGTCGAACTGCGGAATCTGCTCCAGACAACGGATCGCCGCCAGGTACTGATGACACAAGAAGTAATTCCGTGCGACTCGGTACTTATGTGACTGGACGGCTATACCGTAATCCAGAGCAATAAGAAAAACGAGGAAAACGATTTATGACATCTTGGCAACGAGGAATGGCCTCCAAAACCGATGTTTCTACATGCTGCATTAAGTCGCATAACCTAGGTAACAAATCCAACGATACTCTCACCATTTCACAGATGACAAAAGGCAGCGCTCCTCCAGGACCGAAATGGCGTGGCCCACCGAAGAGACTGTCGACGCCATAAAGAAACCAATATGATAATGGAAGAATCCCGCGGGGATGAACTTGCCGCCTTTTCATTCACCAACGCGATTATGACACCGGAAGAGATCATCGAGGAGCTGCTGAAGGAAACAGCCCACCTGGATCGGTCCGAAATATCGGAGGAGTTGGAGGACAGAGTGGATATTGATTTGTGGATCCTGATTCATAGCTTGCTTCTTTTGTGAAAGACCTTACCACTGCAAATGTTCGAGAGCTTCTTCTGAAGGCAACTGCGATTTCCCAGCTGTCAACTCTGTTTTCTCTCGTTTGCAATTATGGTTGTGCGGCTACGCTGAAAGAGACGCAGTTCGTAGCAATCAAGGCGGTCGTTGAAGTGAGTCTCGGAAGGCAATATGAATGATAGATGCTGTGTACTGTGTATTTCGATGCGGGAAACAACGAGATCTCGGAATTGGTTCAGACAGTGTGTATCGAGATCGAGGATCTTTCTGAGAACGATAATGCAGTGGTACTGAACGTGTTCCTTCAGTATTTTGATTTTGATGGAAAGAAAACCGCACAGAAAATGGAGTGAGGTTTTGGGATAGAAGTGATTGATAGGGAGCAGATGAAACTGGTCCTGGACATTCTCTCGAAATTACTGTCAATGTGCACGTCAACGACGTTCATAATCAGCGATGAAGTGGATGGAGGCGACGTAACGCAGGCAGAGTTTCGAGTACGTGGTTTCTCTTAAGTGGCATTCAGTCTCGCTGTATCAATCGGATTGTCGAGAATCAGTGGTATGAAGAGTATCTCTGCTCCATCCTCGCTGCGCTGCGCGAATGCAAGGTTGATGACATCACTGTGATTACGATCGTGAACCGCACCAGCAGTCGTCTGAACAAGCTCAAAGACCCACTCGTCCCGTCCGTGATCTACCAGCTGCTTCTGCTAGCGAATGACAGTAGGAGTCACCACCAGCTGACAGGAAAGCGGTTGCACAAGTCGTCATCATTTCAGTGATCATGAACATCAAAAAGAAGTGCAAGCCGCAGCAAGTCCCCGCCATCATCAGCCAGTTCTCCTTTGCTCTGCGCAGTAGTTCAAACTTGTGCAAAGTATTCCTCGACATTATGAAGGGAGTTGTCCTGCCACCGAACTCCGTTTCGCTGCTCATTTTTCTCTCTCTCTCCAACATCGATGTCTCCTCCGATTACTTCTCTCACGTAGAAATACGCGCAGCTCGTAAACTCTCTCCTAATCACCTGGCTGCGAGATGAGTACGAGACGGAAATCCAAGTCTGGAAGTATCCCTGGTATCCCGTCGACAGCGACGGCAGAAAGAGCTCCGTCAGCAGCGTACTAATCGATCTGGTAGACACGGTGGAGGCGGGGTACGTGGAGGGTGGCGATCAGCTCCTTCATTTCTACGAGTATGTGTGTCACTGGAACGGAAAGTGCGAAGGTACGAATGGGGAGGATAATTCACGAAGCAAGCGAACTCCAGTGGCTGCAGCAGTTGGCGGTCATAGGGTTGCTGACGCTCTTCAACCGCGTACCGGCTTCTCGGGCGTCCATCCTCGCACTCATCACCTCCGAAGTATTCGTGGGGCATCTCTTCAAGTAGCTCTCTCGCCATGACGTGAACAGTCTCTTTTTCAAGCTGTTGTCGTCGCTGTGTCGCGAGTATACCTCCTTCGTCCTTTCCAACGTGACGTCCCTCAAAGTCGGCGATTGCACTCTCCCCCATCGTAGTCGCTTATCAGCCGCATTCCCATGATGTCATGTGACATGGTCCCCTCGCTCATTCAGTGTCTCCACACCGTCCTCCCCTCAAGACCCGACCTGACCGACCTGCTCATCATTATCCTGAAGAAGGTGTCTTCTCTCTCGTGTGTTGACAGTAGTGTTGCTACCAGTCCGATGAGAATGTTCGCATGTGTGGCATCGCCGGACTTGTCGAACTTCTCTGCAAGAGCACGCCCGCCGAGGTGATTCAGTCGCAGAACATTTCGCTTACGCAGCTGGGCGAACCGTCTCTGGAGGCGCGACCGTACGCATTCCGTACTGATTTCATGTAGAAACAGCATCTCGCTCACCACAATCGAGGACGCAATGAACCTCATTCGCAGATACAGCAATACGATTTCCGGAACCCACTCGCCATATCACGCGCGATTCTACCACTTGCTCCGCAAACTCTACCTCGAAGCCCCGATGACGCGTTCCCAGGTCCTTCAGATCTGCATCGAAAAGCTGCGACTCTTCACGCCGACGCCGCAGGAGTCGTCACTGAGTCAGCGTCTCCACTTGAACGAGTTCTGTTCCAACGGCGTCGTCCTTCAGCCAATCCACCACCTTCTCGCGACCGTGGCGCTCATTCTGCATCCCCGCATCCCTCCCCGAGCTCCGACCCAGCGAGACGATGCACGAATCCAGGAGCTGACTCTCGTGTTCAACCAAATTATCGAGCAGCTCATCCACACGGAGACGGAAGAGTTCCAGCTGGATAAGGGATCTTCCTTCAACCCGGGAGAGAGCGAGGGACGTACGAATCTCTGCAAGAGACATCTCCTCTACAGCATGTATCTGACCGTCGTCTACGTGCGCGCCATTGGCATTCAGCGTCTTCAGGAGAAGAATGCCGCGAACGACGGCATCCGCACGCTCATGGCGGGGCAAATCGCGACGGTGCTAGGCAACGTGATGGTCTCTGCGCATGGTTGACGTAATCGGTAGAAGCTGTCCAAGCTAGGGGAGAAGGCAAAAGACCCCTACGCGAAATCCCTGTTCGATGTGGAAACGGCGCGACCGGCTCTGCTGGAGCTCCTCCGTCTCTTCATCGATTGCGTAGTGTTGTTGCGAGATTCCCATCGTAGAGACAGGGAGGAAGCGACAACGACTACGTCAAGGCGGTGGACTTGGTTCTGGACGACAGTGCGCTGATGGAGTGGGTCGTTGGCAGCGTCAAGGGAAGCATCGCAGAGTTTGCGATTGCGCCGCTGCGCATGAGGGAGAACAGAGAGTACTGCGAGTACATCCGCTCGATCTGCAAGTACGCGTACCGTCTGCATCTCTTTTACCAGCTTCGTGGCGATGGTTGGATTTGCTCACAGTCAGAGTCCCACCGACTGACGAATCTCTTGTGTCCCAAGTTCCTCTCGCTCGTTCCTCTCTGCATCGAGCGAGTCATCGACGGAGACTGCGTTCCTCTCTATCTCGACGCGGCGGAGAGCGGCGGCACCGTGAGAGAGGAGCTGGAGGCCGTCGAGAAGGTGTGTGTGGATATGATTCTCTCGAACAACGGAATGGAAATCCAGGACCTGTGTCGCAGCGTCGAAGTAGGCGTTCGCATCGCATATCATTGCAGGGTCTCTTCCTCCAGAACGTTCCAAAGGTGCTGGAGCAGCTGAGCGTCTGGCAAGGTCTTCTGGTTCAGCACTGCAGTCCGTCGAACCCTGTCGTTGAGGAACTGCGGAAATGGCTGGATCGGTGGACGGAGACGCGTGAGGACATTCCTTCTTCGGCCTCCGTCCTTCTGCTGCAGCATTTCTGCGACAGCAGCGCGCGACTGGAGTCTCCGTTCAGCGGACTGCAGCGACTGAGCGATGGTGTGCGTGACTGTCTGGTAAGTGTGGAGGTGGCAGGTGACGTGTAGATGGAAAGCTCCCGACCGTTCATGCCACTGATCACGCTGGGTAGGAATGGGTGTTGTCGGTAACTGTCAGACAATGCAAACCAAGTGGTTGTTCTGGTCACAGGAGTGTTGTCTTCGCTGTTGAAGTCGCTCACACACCTTTGCAACAACTGTAAAATGTATCAAGTGAAGAATACGTCCGAGCAAGATCGATTGGTGCAGCTTCTTCCTTCATACTATGAACAGTGGAGAAAACGATCCGTTCGACTGTGTAGCGCATTGGTCCGAGTGACCTCCATTCTTCTGCCCTTCATGGACTGTCAGCTCCAAGTGGAAGCGCTGGAATCTCTTCTCTCTTTTGTGAGGAGCTTTTATCGTCTTGTGGACCAAGTAGTCAAACAGTTGGCTCTCACAGGTTCCTCCTGTCCTCTTCAGTCCATCTCGCAGTTGGTGGATCGCGTGTCCTCCAACTTAACTCCCAGTGTCTACGTTCAGATTCACGGTATTCAGAAGGAAGGGAAAAAAGGATCCCATGCTCGAAAGCAGGCAAAACTAGTTCCGGAACTTATCTATTCGATTGAACAGTATGAGACCTCGCTCATTCAAATCAACAAGAAGACAAAAGGCAATGTCAACCTAACCATGTACATCCGACGATCGACTGCGAGAGATTTCCGGATCGATACCACCGTTTTAAGCAAAAAGATGGAAGTTGCCGAAGATGACAATGTTCTTGGAAGCGAACCCAAGCGACGAAAGAAGAGGCAAAGCAGTGAATCATGTGTTTGTTCTTAAGAAGAGTATAGATATGTACATTCGAAAGAGACAAATCAAAATGAAGAATACCATCCAAAAGAGGGAAAAAGAGTAGAAAACACAAGAAACACTTCCATGACAGATGTCCGTACCGAAAGTGAGAAACAATAATCGTTGAGTAAGAACAATCCAACTCAACGGAGAGCGAAAGGATGACGAAACACAATCCATCATGCAATCCCGAAAAGAGAAGAGAGGGAACTACAGCATCTTTCCTAATATGAAAAGGGGCAGAATCTATCAAATGAGCAACTGATAATCACAAAACGACAGGTTTCGAAATAAACCGTCCCAAATAAACCGACACCAGTCGTTTTCCGTCCAGTAAATAATCTTATGAGCAAGATTCTCCTGTGTTTCTTTGTCTGTAGGAAGTCACGAAATTGAATGAGGAATAGTGACGGCACTCGCTAGTGCCATAAGTTGTCAGGAAGATCAAATCTATGTAAAGTTTATGGTTACGACGAAGCGGTACGGAGAAGAGCAGACGATTCAGATTCGTGGAGAGGGAATCCGAACGGTTAACATTCAGAATCTGTTCAACAACCGTGTGAACACGAAGGAGGCGTGTGTTGCCCACACGGCGAACGATCAGTATACTCTCGTTCTTCGTGATGATGGTGAGGATGGTTGGGATCAGGGTTCGTTCGTGGACGTTCAGACGCAGTGGGGAGCTACTGTGTATATGGGACGTTTGGAGAGTGGAAGCATTCAGTACATCCCGTTTTCTCTGTACTCCCCCATCACTCCAGATAGCGAGTGGCAGTTTTCTACGACGTTCGTTCCCGACTGGAAGGACGTCTCTGCTACTGTGACCAACTGGAATAGCTACTTTAGTGGAAACTGGACCGAGTCCGTCACTGGAACTCAGTACTTCCGCAAGGAAGTGCGTGCCCTCACCAACATGACTGCCTACGACCTTCGTGTTTTCTATACCTCGGGAGTTGTCGCGTATGTCAATGGTGTTGAAGTGTTCCGCGATAAGATGCCTGAGGGTGTTCCGACGGCTGAAACGTTGGCTACGGGTTCCTTCTCGACTGCTGATTATCATGGCATCATTCGCTCTGGAATGGATCTTCTGAAGCCCAACGCTGTCATTGCCATCGAACTCCATTTCCAGAATACCGAGAGTCGTCCTGTTACGTTCAAGGCTGCGCTTTCCCAACTGTCGTCTGTGAGCACAACGTCGAACTGCCACAGAATGGGTGGTTACAACATAACGAGCACGGAGGCGAGTTCGTCGAATCTGATTGATTTCAACGAGGAAACGATGTACTCTGTGTCGGCGAATGAGGGAACTGTGTTCTACAACTGGGACAACATGCGTGTGATGGTGAATGCTTGGATGGTTGGTGTTGGTGCTGTGGATGTGGCTCCTACGTCATTCGTTTGGGAGGGTGGTATGAATTCGACGGAAGCGATGACTGCGATTGGAACTGTGGAGATGAGTGGATATGAGGCGAACAAGAAGTACTTGACGAACTATGTGAATGTGGATGGATTGTATAGTTCGATCAAGATGGTGATGAGTGGTTCTGCTTCGAGTGTGAGTCTGAAGAGTCTGTTCCCGATGGTGTGTTCTGCGATGCCTCCTACATCGATTGGCTATGCGAGTGATTCGTATTCGTTCATGACTGCAGTGGATGCTGTGAACATTGAGAGTGGAGTGAAGGGATTTGTGAACTGCACGACGAGTCCTGCTCTTCCTGAGGGACTGAGCATTGATTCGGAGTGTCGTATCAGTGGATCCTCTATGGTGTCTGGAAGTGGAGAGTACACTGTGAATGGTTGGATCATGGAGAAGACGGTGAGCTCGGTGATCACACTGACGTTCACCCAGTGCAACGGTGCGGCTATTCGCATTGAGCGTGTTGGTACTGCTCCTGGAGAAGTGGCTACGATTCGATCGGGCGTGTCGGATCCGATTCGTATCGAGGAGAACGGTGTTCAGAAGAGATGCATGCCTGCTGGTCAGTACACGGTGACGATGTCGGGAGGTTTGAAGTGGTCTGAGAACTCTTCTCTTCGCATCTATTCTCTCGTGGGACTCGGTGATGCTGTGATGATTGCTGATCTCCATTTCGATTCGGCTGCTGGAGCGTCGAGCACGGTTCCTCTTTCTCTTACGTATCCGATTCCTGTGGCGTCGGAGTGGAAGTATCACGCTTGGATGGAGGGATGGAAGACGACGGATGGATCGAACTGGTCGAGTGGTAAGGTGGGAACGTTCCCTCTGAGCGAGTCGGTTCAGGTGTACAAGAAGAGCATTGTGTTGGAGAGTGTTCGTAACATGGAGTTGGTGATTCGTTACCAGCATGGTTGTGTGGTTCTGGTGAATGGAAACGAAGTGTTCCGTGATGGAGTGAATGGAGAGGTGACGGGAGCTTCGATTCCTTCTCACAGCTATGAGAGTCTGATGGAGCGTTCGATCACGCTTCCGTCGACTGTGTTCAGTCTGGGAACGAATGTGATGACGGTAGTGTTGGTGAATCCTTCTTCTGCGATTTCTACGTTCAATGGAGTGATGCGTCAGGTTGGTGATTATGAGAGTCGTGTGTTGAGTCACACTGTGAGTCTGACTGGATTGACTCCTGCGAATGCGAAGATCACGTCGATTCGTTCTGGAGTGATTGTGAGTGGTGAGAACACGAACAATGTGTTGATTGAGTTGAACGACCACTTCGAGTCGATCAGTCGTGTGGTTCTTCACTTCCAGCCTGAGAACTATGCTTATCCTTCGAGTGTGAAGGTTGAGGGAAGAAAGAATGATGGTTCTTGGGAGACTCTGATTGATGTGAAGTACATGAAGCCTGAGAGTGGAATGAACAAGGTGGAGATTCTGGTTCCTTCTCCGATTCCTCGTTCTGCTTACCGTCTGACGAATCTGTCTGCCGTGTCGTCGTGGTTCGTGACTGGAGTGGATCTTCAGTTGGCTACCATCTCGGCTCCTACTGCTGCTCTGTCGTATGCGGACACGGATATTACGGAGACTCGTGATATCAACATCCTTCCTGCGAGTTCTGTGGGTTACACGGATTTCACGTTCAGCAAGGAGCAGGCTGGACTGACCATTAACACCCTGACGGGTCGTATCACTGGTACGATGCTGTCGAACGAGGAGAAGAGAGTGAGAGTGAACGCGAAGCGTGCTGATAATGGAGAGAGTGTTACCACGACCTTCATGATCATTACGAGCAACTGCGAGAGTGGAAAGACGTTGATTGCCATTGCAGTGACGAGCAATATTGCTTCGAGTGTGACTGTGTCGAGCGATGCTGGAACGGTGAAGGAGTTCACGATTGACTACGCTGGAGACCTTGAGACGAGACACATTTGTCTTCTGAGTGGCTTCTACACCCTTCAGGTGACGTCTACGCAGGCTCCTTCTGCCTCGTCGAGCTATTATGCGATCACGATGGCTGAGGGACAGTTGGATTTGGCGCGTGGTCCCATCACGAGTAAGGACTTCTCTGTGGTGTTCTCTTCGCTGTCTCCGATTGGCACTTCGTGGAGAGTGAGTGAGACGGAGATGAGTGGATGGAAGGAGGAGTTGTTCGATGACATGGCTTGGAACGCTGTGGATGCGTTGAGTCTGTCGAAGACGAAGACGAGTTACCTGCGTCATCATATGAATCTGGGAGACATCTCGAAGTATCCTGTGATGAATCTGCGTATGCAGTACAATGGAGGTGTTGTGGTGTATCTGAATGGTAACAAGGTGGGTCGTTTCAACATTGCGAATCCTGTGACTTCGACGAGTAATCCGATTTCTTCGGAGACGGTGACGTCGAACTTCCATATCATTCTGCCTCTGTCTGGAGGTCGTTCTGGAGACAACGTGCTGGCGATTGAGTTCCATCCTTCTGCCTCTGTGGAGTCGAGTGTGTTGAGTGTGATGGGAGGAATGAGCATGGGAGAGTTCGCTGTGGTTGCGGACAGTTGGGATGAGAGTGGTAACGTTGCTGCGAACCTTGAGGGAAGTGTGTTCAACGCGGTGATGATGGTTCCTATGAATTCGATTGAGGGATTCAGCTATTCGTTGAGTGCGACGAAGGATTCGATGAGTGGTGTGATTGGTTCGTATGAGGCTGAGACGCTGTCGAAGCCTGTGACTGTGGATGTGTCTGCTCTTGTGTATGGAATGAGTCTGAATACGAGTGTGTCGAGTGGACTTGTGATGAAGTTGAACGGATACAAGAAGAATGGAATCGTGTCGAGCATTTGGTATGACGAGAACAACACTCCTGTGATTTCTGGATTGAGTATGTTGAACGCGAATACGGCGTATACTCTCCACATGGATTCTGAGTTGGCTCATCTGTTCGAGAATGCGATGTTGGAGGTGAGAGTGGATTGTGGTGACTGTGTTGCTTCGATCAAGGTGAACGATCAGATCATTCAGTCGTTCGATGCTGCGTCTGTGAAGCGTGTGGTGGTGAGTTCGGCGAGTGATTACTTCCTGAATGGACTGGATCGTGTGAGTGTGATGATTTCTTCGATGAGTGAGTCGGCGGCGTTCAGTGGAATTGTCCGCTATGTTCCTTCTCACACTTCGATGATGCAGGGAGTGATGACGATGGTTCCTCCTTCTGCTGGACCGGTTCGTTACCTCTATGATGGTCTGTTGGATACGGTTGTGTTCGTTCGTAACCAGTGTGTGGATGTGACGTTGACGTGGAACTTTGAGAATTCTGTGTTGATTCCTGTGAACGAGTACTTCGTGTCGAATGGAGACAACTGCAACATCTACACTCCTTCTGGTTGGAAGCTGTATGGACAGAATGGTGACAATTGGGTGCTGCTGGATGAGGAGTCGAGTGTGATGTTCAGCGAGTACATGCAGACGAAGTCGTTCCTGTTCAACAACACGATTGGCTACCACACGATGAAGATGGTGGTGACGGAGTGCAACAATCCTCAGCTGGCTATTAAGGAGAGCAACTGCAACGATAATGGATTCCAGCTCTCTGAACTCATGTTCAGCGTGTTCGCTGAGAAGTTCTGTCCGGCTATGGATGACTACCCGTCGACGCCTTTCGGCAACACGGCGACGAAGCCTTGTCCTGCTGGTTACAGTGGAACGAAGTCGCGTACTTGCAACAATGGAGTGTTTGGTCCTGAGGTGAACAACTGCTCTCTGCTTCCTCCTACCATTACTCTGGACGTCACTGAGTTCACTGGAACGATGGGCGAGGAGATGACTCCGATTACTCCAACGATTGAGGGACTGGAGGTGAGTGTGAGTGTGTTGCCTACGCTTCCTGCTGGTCTGTCTCTGAACCCTCAGACTGGTGTGATTTCGGGTATTCCTACGGCTGTGACGGCTCAGGCGAGTTACACGTTGACTGCTACGAACAGTGCTGGCTCGAGCAGCGCTACGTTCAGTCTGGTGGTTGTGGAGGGACCCGCGAACTGTGAGGCTGATGGTGAGTGGCCTGCTGTGGATAATGGCGAGTACTCTACGATTGGTTGTCCCGAGTTCTACAGTGGAGAGAAGAAGCGTCTGTGTACGGATGGTGTGCTTGGTGCTGTTGAGGACCTGTGTACTCTGAATATTCCTACGATCTCGATTGCTCAGACGGAGTACGTGTTCATGAGAGACGAGGAGATTGAGCCCATTGTTCCTACCATTGTTGGAGCTGAGTACACTGTGACCATCAACCCTGCTCTTCCTGCTGATATGATCATGAATCCTATGACTGGTGTCATCTCGGGTACTCCTAAAACGATGCTTGATCGTTCTGCCTTTGTTGTCTCGGTGACGAATGTTGCTGGTTCCAATTCGGTTACCATCAACATCACGGTGTCTCCTCTGAGCTGTCCTAGTGTTGGTGAGTGGCCTGAGACGGAGCATGATCATGATGCGATGTTGAACATTTGCGGAGAGTATTATGAGGGATATGTGAGTCGTCACTGCTATGATGGAGTGTTCGGACCTGAGGATCGTCATTGTACGCTTCTGCCTCCTATGATTTCTCTGAACATGACTGAGTACAACTACATCGTTGGTGAGGAGATTGAGCCCATTGTTCCTGTGATTGCTGGAGCTGAGATTATTGGAGTGACTGTGTCTCCTTCTCTTCCTACTGGACTGGTGATGGATGCTATGACTGGAGTGATTTCTGGTGTTCCTAGTGAGGTGAGTGAGGGTAACTACACTCTCATTGTGACGAATGCTGCTGGATCTGACTCTATTGCCATTGAGATTATCGTTACGATGGATCAGACGTTCTGTCAGCCCGAGGGCGAGTATCCTGGTGTGCCTAGCGGTGAGTACTCGATTGTTTACAACTGCCCTCAGTACTACGAGGGTCAGACGAAGCGCTTCTGTGACAACGGAGTGTTCCAGGAGGTGATCAACGAGTGTACTACAATGCGCCCTGTTGTGACGATTAATCCCACTGTGTATGCCTTCCGTGTGGCTGAGATGATTACTCCGATTGTCCCTGTGATTGAGGCTGCTGAGTACACTGTGACCATTGAGCCTGCTCTTCCTGATGGACTGGTGCTGAATGCTATGACTGGTGTGATTTCGGGAACTCCTTCGATGGTTTCCATGGTGGGTCTCTACACAATGCATGTGTCGAATCTGTACACCACGGATGTTGTCATCCAGATTGAGGTTGTCGAGACCTTTACGGATTGTGCTGCTGAGGGTATTTGGCCTGCGGTGGCTCACGGTCAGTACTCGATTGCTGCTGATTGTCCTGCGTTCTACAGTGGATACAAGCAACGTCTGTGTACGAACGGTGTGCTTGGTGCTGTTGAGGACATGTGCCAGCTGATGGTGCCTACCATTTCCTTCAATCAGACGGAGTATTTCTTCGTGAGAGACGAGGAGATTGAGCCCATTGTTCCTACCATTGTTGGAGCTGAGTACACTGTGACTATCAACCCTGCTCTTCCTGCTGATATGGTCATGGATTCTCAGACTGGTGTCATCTCGGGTACCCCGAGATCTGCCATTCATGAGACGATGTTCACCATCACTGTTACGAATGCTGCGGGACCGAGCTTTACTGTCATTGCGATCACGATTGATTTCATTGGTCAGAGCTGTCCTAGCGTTGGTGAGTGGCCTGAGACGGAGCATGATCATGATGCGATGTTGAACATTTGCGGAGAGTATTATGAGGGATATGTGAGTCGTCACTGCTATGATGGAGTGTTCGGACCTGAGGATCGTCATTGTACGCTTCTGCCTCCTATGATTTCTCTGAACATGACTGAGTACAACTACATCGTTGGTGAGGAGATTGAGCCCATTGTTCCTGTGATTGCTGGAGCTGAGATTATTGGAGTGACTGTGTCTCCTTCTCTTCCTACTGGACTGGTGATGGATGCGATGACTGGAGTGATTTCTGGTGTTCCTAGTGAGGTGAGTGAGGGTAACTACACTCTTATTGTGACGAATGCTGCTGGATCTGACTCTGTTATCTTCGATATGATGATCGAGCCTATGAGCATGGATTGCGCTGCTGATGGTGAGTGGCCTGCGGCGAAGGATGGCGAGTACTCCGAGGTGACCTGCCCTCAGTATTATGATGGAAAGAAGCTGCGTCTGTGCGCTCAGGGTATTCTGGGACCTGTTGAGGATAACTGCGTTCTGATTGCTCCTACGGCGACTCTTGAGCAGGTGGAGTATGAGTTCACGAGAGGAAAGATGATTACTCCTATCACTCCTGTGATTGTGGGAGCGTTGTACACAATTGCCGTCGAGCCTGTTCTTCCTGCTGGACTTGAGATGGATATGGAGACTGGTGCCATTACTGGAGTCCCTGAAGTGGTGCAGGAGGCTGTTGAGTACACAATGACTGTGTCGAATGAGAGCGGAATGGCGACGTTGACGTTCATGATTACTGTACTTTCGGGCTCTACGGATTGCGATGCTCTGTATGGTTATCCTGCTTCGAGAGACGGTGAGACGGTGACGAAGCCTTGCCCCGAGTACTATGATGGAATGTTGTCGAGAACGTGCGTGAATGGACTCCTGTCGGAGGAGACGGGTGAGTGTCTCCTGCTGGCTCCTGTTGTCGAGCTGAATGTCACGGAGTACATCTTCTACATGAATGAGGAGATTGAGCCTATTACTCCCACTATTATGGCTGCTGAGTACAACGTTGAGTTGATCGGTTCTGTCCCTAGCGGAATCGAGGTGGATCGTGATACCGGAGTGATTTCGGGTATTCCTACGGAGGAGGTTGAGGATGCCGAGGTGAGTCTGGTGGTCAGCAACCTTGCTGGTGTGGATTCTGTGAACATCACCATTACTGTGACTCATCGTCCTGAGAACTGTCTGGCTGATGGCGAGTGGCCTGCTGCTGAGCATGGACAGTACTCTGTCGTTTCTTGCCCTGCCTTCTACGATGGTGAGAAGAAGCGTTATTGTGACGATGGAATCCTGGGTGTGGTTGTTGACACGTGTACTCTGGCGAGACCTTCCATTCTGATTCCTCAGGCTGTCTACTCATTCATGCAGAACAAGCCTATTACTCCGATTGTACCTGTGATCAGTGCTGCTGAGTACATTCTGGAGATCACACCTGATCTTCCTGAGGGTCTGTCGATGAATAACGTGACGGGAGTGATTAGCGGTACTCCTCTGGTGGTGATGAGCGCGACGACGTACGAGATCACGGTGATCAACGAGCAAGGTGAGGCTTCGGCTGAGTTCAGCTTGACGATTGTCGTGGAATCGCGTGATTGCGAGGCGACGGATCGTCTTCCTTTCACTGTGGATGGTGAGAAGGCTGCGGCGAACTGTGTTGGTGGAAAGAGCGGATACGAGGTGTTCAGATGCACGTTCGGTGAGTTCATTCTGATCGAGTCTGAGTCGGCTTGTGTGGATCCTACGTACATGTTCCACTATCCTGTGACGAGTGTGACGCTGGCTGTTGGAGAGGAGATGAGTCCGCTGAGACCTGTGACGGATCTTCCTTCGTTCACTGCGACGATCACGCCTGCTCTTCCTCAGGGTCTGACAATGGGTGCGGATGGAGTGATTTCGGGACGTGCGATGGCGAGTTCTGAGATGACGACGTACACTGTGGTGGCTGAGTCGCTGTCTGCTGAGATTTCGATTGCTGTGAACATGGTGTACTGTGAGGCGATGGATTCGTTCCCTCGTACTGTGAGTGGTGAGTCGGCGAGCGTGAACACGTGTCCTGAGGGCACTCAGGGAAGTGTGACGCGTGACTGTGTGGATGGTGAGTGGTCGAGCGCTACCACGAACTGTGTGGCGATTCCTCCTTCGGCTCTGACGTACTCGAGTGGACCCATTAGCGTGAAGGTGGGTGAGGCGATTCCTACGTTGATGCCCATGCTGACTGGAACGGCTTCGTCGTTCTCGATTTCTCCTGCTCTGCCGAGTGGTCTGACTCTGTCGACTTCTCAGGGTGTGTTGTATGGAGTGCCTACGGCTGTGAGTGCCATGAAGACGTACACGATTACTGCTACGAATGGTTCGACGACGTCTCAGTTCACGCTGAGCATTACTGTGACTGCGGCTGACTGTGGTAGTGTTGCGAACGGCAGTGAGTCTGTGGAGGCGTGTCCTGCTGGCTACAGTGGTCGTATTGTGCGCATGTGTACGAACGGAGTGTTGGGCGATGCGGTGAACGAGTGTTCTCCTGTGGCTCCGACGGAGCTGGCGTTCACGATCCGTTCTCCTTTGCTGGTGAACGAGGAGGTGATGTCGGTGCCTGCTTCTGTGAGCGGAGTGAACGTGACGTTCTCGGTGAGTCCTGCTCTTCCTGAGGGTCTGAGTCTGAACAGCGCGAGTGGTGTGATTTCTGGCAAGGTGTTGAGCGAGGTGAGTGTGCAGGAGTACACGATGATTGCGAGCAACCAGGCTGGAAGTGTGGAGGTGAAGTTCGAGCTGGGTGTGGTGAAGGGATCGTGCGCTGCGACGGCGGATCTGAAGGTGACTGCGATTGGCGAGGAGGTGACGATGGCTTGCCCTGTGAAGGGACAGAGCGTGTACAAGTGCGAGGTGAGCGAGGATGGTGTGAATGGCAAGTGGTCTGAGCCTGACGTGTATTGTGAGACCCGTTCTGTGAAGACTGAGAACGTGATTGGATGGATTCTCCTGGTTGTTGGTGTGATCATTCTGATTGTGGCGGTGATCCTGTTCATGAACGCGGGTAAGAAGACCCTTCGGAAGAAGGACACTCCGACCATCCCGAAGCCTGTGGAGAAGGCCACTGAGTCCAAGGCGGAGGAGCCCAAGAAGGTGGAGGAACCTAAGGCTGAGGAGCCCAAGAAGGAAGAACCTAAGGCTGAAGAACCCAAGGCTGAGGAGCCCAAGACTGAGGAGCCCAAGAAGGAAGAGCCTAAGGCTGAAGAGCCTAAGGAACCTGCGCAGCCTGAAGCGAAGGCTGAGGAGCCTAAGCCTGAGGCGACTCCTGCTGAGAGTACTACCTCGAAGCCTGATACCGTGGATCAGCCTGCGGACGCTAACGCGGGAGAGAAGACGGCCTCCAACTAAGTTCGTGATGAATCGTCGATAGTGCCAATACTAGTTTATTATTTTGTTTGTTGGATGAACAATCCGGTTGTAGCAACGGGATCTCATATTTGTGTGTTGGACCGTCCGAAAGGATCGGTACAAGAGGTGTTGGATCGAACGCGAAACCTCATCACCGTTCTCTTTCCTTTTCTTCCGTAATTCATAGCACTCTGGTGGACTGTTTACGTCGAAGTGGAAAATGAGCTTAGACCAGTATAAGCTGCAATCACGCCAACCATCAAATAATATCGCATCTGAAGTAGTCATCGTTGTTTTGAATAATCGAATAGATCACAACGATCGTAACGGCATCGAATATACCTGACCATGTGTTGATTGTGGGAAAATCCAACTCCATCCTTGCTAGCAGCGAGATCATTTCCTTGTACCAGCCGTCTGTTGGGGTATTTACGTGTTCGTACTCACTTCAGATTATGGTAGGATCAGTCGGATGTCTCAAAGAAAGGGTGAGGAATATCGACTTCACGATGTATGCATCCGGATAGGATCGCTCTATATCAGCAATCGCGACCAGGGTTGTATCCTTCTTGATGTGGGTGTTATCTCTTTTTTCAACTGCAGTTTGAATATCTCCCATCGTGTGATATCTCTTCATTTCCGCTTCTGTCTCAGATCCGATCAGTTTTCTACAGTGCCGGGAAGCAGGTCTCGACAGTGTACAACGAGCTGCTGATGCGGAACAACTTCTCGCAGCAGTCCTTTAGTTTTGCTGAGTTGGGTCGTCTTTACGCCCATATCATTCCTTGTTTCACTAGTTTATCAATTGTTTGTGAAGGAGTAATGGTGTTTGAGGAAGTAGTAGTCATTTTGCAGTTATATCCGTCCTATTGACAGATACTGATGCATCCTCATAGAACAATAGGATCTAAGAACAAACAGAATCAATATCCACGCGCAGGCACCACAGTAAAGACAGGAGAATCCGAAACCATTCTTGCAATCATTCCAAAGCTACTATGGTTGGTCAGGATCAGATACTCGCAACGACTCAAAACACTTATATCCATCACTGCTCGAAAGAATCCATTCCGATTCGACTTTACAAGACTGCTGTGTCCTCGACGGAAGGAGTCGAGAACGATCACTTGCTCAGGATACAATGCCTTCAGTTTCCGTTCCACTACACTCGAATCCGTGCTGATGAACCACTTCATGCTGGCGGAGGAAAAGCCCCTTGCAGCTCTGTACTCCTCCGCCAGCGACACGAAGGTGGTTATGGCTTCTGGCTTCAGAAAGGTGTGCGTGTCGCGGAAGTCGGCGCCTCCCGAGCCCATTCGGATCTGCATCCCAACGAGGTGAAAGGAACTCCATTCCGCCAGAAACCGATCGACCTCCCTCTGGAGCGACGGCTTCGGTCGGAAGAACAGCCGGACCGCCGACATCAGCGAGAACTCCGTATAAAAGGTCCGAAGGAGTCGCTCCGAGTCGTGCAGTTCCGCGCTGGAGAGAGCGTCAACGAGTCCTGCGGCGACCAAACTGGCGTCGTAACGCCGCGACTTGAGCAGACTGTTCGAGTAGTCGTAGTAGGCGGTGACGATGAGATTGGACGTGGGAACCAGGGAGTCCATCAATTCGGACTCCAGCGCCTTGAGAGAGGGCTTGCAGCCGGACCAGCGGATTCGCCACTTGGAGAAGCTGGAATCGACGGTGGAATCTGCGTGGGAGGGTGGATGAAGGGATACAGGTGAGGGACGTGTTGAAGTGGACGAGGGGAGAATCGAAGGCTTCCTGATACATGTTCCAAGTAACTAGAAAGAAGAAAAGACGAAAAGATACTCTGATAGGAAGCATTCAGGATACGCGACACAATGTAGGTGGAGGCGAGAGCGAGGAGATTGTTCCCAAGACCCGTTTCTCTCATATCTTGGAAGATAACGGTTCGATCGAGATGGTTCTCTTTCGAGTTGAGTTGGTTAATCACCTGCAATCGTCGCTGCTCAAGCTTCTTCGAGTTGAATTGAGGATACCTCCTCTGCACATAGAGGATACGATCATAATCGGTCATATTCTCGCGGTAGTCATCGGGAGGAACAGGAACGACACGTTTTACCACTTCCGGTTGAACAGATACTATTTGAGAATAATATACTTCCGCGATCGGCAGAGTCATAAGGATGATGAGGGACTTGAGAGAAAGAGAAAAGAAACCACAGAAGATGAAGAGTGAGAGCAAAAAGAGTATACGCAATCCATTATTACGCAGAGTCATTCGACCGAAACACTGGAGATGCGACGGATCGTCTCTTCCCTTAACAATGAATTGAATTTCCTCTCTGGCACAATTGGAAAGGAGGTAATTGACTGTGCGAGGTTTTACGAAGAAGGCGAGAGTTACGGGAATTGCGGCATTTCCGCACAGAAGACACGCCCAAGCGTTCTAGAAGGTTATCGCCAATCAAGCTCAGTTTTTATTATTTGGAAGTAGAGGAATGTTTTTCGGATTTGATGGGATTCCTGGAATGGGCGGAATGGGCGATATGGCTCCGTCCGGACCCGTGGAGAATTCGCACCTTTACGAGGTGCTAGGTGTCCCAAAGGACGTGGGCGAAGATGAATTGAAGAAGGCATATCGTAAGCTGGCTATTAAGAACCATCCGGATCGTGGTGGTGATGCAGACAAAGTAGAAGCGTTTGTAAGTGTTGATCGTGTAGTTCAAGGAAATTTCTGCCGCTTATGAGATTCTTTCGGACCCTGAGAAGCGCAAGGTGTATGACAAGTATGGAATGGAAGGCATCAAGCAGAACTTGTCGAGCGATGATGGCAACGGGTTCCCCTTCTTCGGAGGTCGTTCTCAGAGACCCCGTCGTACACAGGACATTGTCCATGACTATCCCGTCAAGTTGGAGGATCTGTACAAGGGCAAGACGGCGAAGTTCCGCGTCACACACAAGATTGTCTGTCCGACCTGTAAGGGCCGGGGTGGTTCGGAGGGCTGCGAGAAGTCGTGTCCCGACTGCAGCGGTCGTGGCGTGCGTGTGCGCGTGATTCGTCGCGGTAACATGATTCAGCAGATGCAATCTGCCTGCTCCACCTGCAACGGGAAGGGAACGATCATCGACCCCACGAAGCAGTGCAAGGCGTGCAAGGGCAGCAAGGTGATTCCCGAGACGCGCGTCATCGAGGTGTGCATCGACCGCGGCATGAAGGAGGGCGATCGTGTGATCCTGCCCTCGGCGGCCGACGAGGCGCCGGGCATGGAGGCGGGTGACATCGTGTACGTCATCCACGAGCAGCCCCATAACGTGTTCAAGCGCAAGGGTCCCGATCTGCTGCTGGAGGTCCACATCTCGCTGGCGGAGGCGCTGTGCGGCTTCACGCGCAACATCACGCAGCTGGACGGCCGCGTGCTGCGCGTGACGGTGCCCGGAGGCATCGTCACCGAGCCGAACGCCGTGAAGATCGTGCGCAACGAGGGAATGCCCATCCGTGGCAGCCTGACGGACCACGGCTCGCTGTTCATCCACTTCAACGTGGACTTCCCGGCCAACATGTCTCCCAGCGACGTGGAGGAGATCAAGAAGGTGCTCAAGTACCCTGCGCAGCCGCAGCGCGTGGAGGGCGGCGAGGACGTGCAGATGACTCCGTGCACGCTGGATCGGTACGGTTCTTCTGTCTACGTGCCTGAGCAGCATGATGTAGGTGCGAGGAGATGGAGTGAGGTGTAGGATTACGGACGGGATGATGAGGAGAATGAGGGCGGCCAGCAGGGCGTCACTTGCCAACAACAATAAGGGTTTCCATGATTTAGAAGTTTATGTCAGTCACTTATATACTCCTCTGTTTGCATACAAACACGTAACAGACAGCGAGCACGAATGATCTTCACTGGTGACAGTGGCCGATCCTGCGCGTCCGTCGGGACGTGTCCCAAGTGGTTGATCGTTCCCATTCCCTCACTAATACGACCGAAGATGGTATGCTTGCCATCCAGCCACGGGGTAGGCGCCAGCGTGATGAAAAACTGACATCCATTCGTGTTTGGACCCGAGTTCGCCTACAGAATCAACATTCCAAATGAAGGGTACCATAGCGACGATTCCTGCTCCCGTAAACCGGAGTTTCCGTGTGATCTCATCTTCAAACGGGTGTCTACGATCACAACACGTATCTCAGAGACTACCCCCAAATCGATTCAGAATACCGTCCAGTGCCCGTCGGATCACCACCTTGAATCATAAAGTTCTATTCTGGAAGAGGGAGACGAATCCTACGGCAATGATGCGATGGAACGCAATGCCATCATAGAAACCCTTCTTGACCAGCCCAATGAAGTTCTCACATGTTTTAGGAGCATGCATGTAATACAATTCGATTACAAAGGAACCCTAGGTCATTACCAAGCGCTTATTCAGTCCATACGACAGATGTATCGAATTGGATGTGAGTGACTTGATCGGACATATTTGTTCACGAAAGAAATGGACCCTAATTCCCTGCGGGAAATCGTCACTTTCGGGTCACTACGGTCAACATCTTGGATTCTATGTTTTCAACAAATGTCCTGCGTTTGCTGGTATTCTTTCAAGGATTCACATCTACTTCATGACCCTGTTGTTACATCCTGTTTATGGGATCGGGACCATATCGTCCTTTGAGGCCCCATATCGAGTATTCCTCTTTTGTCACGATTTCATCGATATAGAATGAGTATTCAGACGAGGGCCACAAAGTTTGGATATGGAGTCTTCACCGTAGCGTTTTGAAAACGATCCTTGATGTTTTAGTGTATCAAACTGGGACTCAAGGAGAGAGGCTTGAGAGGAGTTTTAAAGCAGCTTTGTGCGATGGGTGAGATCAAGCTTGGAACTCTGAAGGGTCAGGACGAGCACGGCAATATGTACTACGAATGTCTGAAGTACCAGTTCGGTAGGGCATTTGAGTGTTTTCATTATGCTTCTAGGAAGACATAGATGGGTTGAGTATGCTGGATGGAACTGGAGATTCGATTACATGCAAATCGCTCCTCAGTGGCTTGGTTGGGTTGCCAGTCTTTACGACGAGGTTCCTAGTGAGGTGAGGAAGTGGATAGGAGGTGTTATCCTTAGCAAAACGAGCTCCTGAAGAAGAAGTGTGCTGATATCATGAATACCGCTACGCTCCACAACTCTGCGAACCCCTACAAGACGAATATGGGTGGTGTGGTCGCTCCTCATGAGGAGAATCTGACTCGTATGATTGTTGGGTGGAGGTCAGGGAATAGAGATGAGATACCGTTCGTACAAGAGATGGGGATTCAAGGATCCTCAGAAGGAGGATATGGACTGGCTGCCTCCTCAGCATCCTCTGTACATGGAGACGGCTCGCAAGATGGAGCCGGATGTGCAGGAATGGGTTCCTCATCGTGCTTAAAGAAATGTTGTTATACTCTACTCGTTTGTTCTTAAACAGAAGAATGAAACGTCTTTACACAGTAGGAAGTGGCCTCTTCGACAAGAGGAGGCGGAATCGGAAAAGCTGGACTCACATATAGAGAACAGTCCATGTCATGACACTTCTGGTAGAACACTCCTCGTCCCAGGTCGACCACGAAGAAGATGTGGTTACTTTTGTGCTGTCGGTTCTTGTTCAGACACCATCGATTCCCTCCCACGTCGAGTCGGAACTTCCAATCTCCATTCTTTCCAGTGTAACAGAGCCAGGTACGAATGAAGCCTCCATTGGCGTGGCTGATCGACTCCCACGTAGACAGAATGAATCGTCCCAATGAAGGGAGAGGGAATGCTGAGGAAGATCCTCTCTGACGAGCAACCGAAGACGTCTTCATAGATGGAATGGAAGAGCCCTTATAGTAGAGAAGTCGAAATGGCCGTTTGTAGAAGGAAAATTCTGCATATCAATTGAAGAAATCGGAAACCTGTAACAAGTGTGTAAGGAAAATAGTACTGCCACTCCTTGAGAGAGAATGCAATGTCGAAGGGTGTTTTGCTATTATCGAAACTGTGTTTGGAGGATTTCATGAGTCGCATTGCTCGGTTCTTTGTGTAACTGAGTCATCATTAGAGTACAATGCCTACACCGCCATGTCGGCTACAAAACACTTCTTCTTCTCTCCATTTACGAATAACTCAGAGAATTCATTAACGGGTGTTTGCTCGAGCGAAGTGACTGCCCATTGCATGAATCGACCTAAATGGATGTTGTTTCGGAAGAGAATTCCATTTTTGTTCAAGAAAACGTGACAGCTAAACTTCTTGCGGTTTTCACTGAAGATGGTGGCGAAGTCATCTGGATTCACTCGTACGCCAAACACGTAACACAACGAACGGGAAATGAATCTCAGCAACAACTGCAATATGACCATGCCGTTCTTTTCCGGATTCAGCTCGTAGAGATACTATCCATCACCCATCGCAATCGCAATCACCTCCACATCCATGTACAGTTTGCATGGACAATTCTCGCGAATGATTTCATAACAGTGCTGAAGCGGATTTTCCTTGTAGGAGAGCGATTCGTAGTCATCGCGGAACTCCTCCTCCGAAAGGGAGAGAAAGAGCCGTCGCTTGTCTCCCAGTCGTTCGTAGGAAAAGAGCTGAATGGAAAGGAAGGCTAATATCTACCTTGATGTCGCGATCATAGGTTCGGTAGTATTCAATGAAATCGATTGCTTGTTTCTGCGTTGGAAACGAACGCTGATCAAACGAGGACTCTATAATGGAAGGGAGGGGAGAGATCGACTTGCTAGGGCATCGGATGGCTTCGTTGGCGACGGAGTGGAGCTGAATTGCGACTGGATGTAACGCGACCGTTTGGTGGGAGGTGGCTTCTTCGATCCAAGGAACGATTCGTAGAACGCCTTCCATTTAAGCGTGTCTAGTCTTTGCTGCCTTTTTAGCCCACGAGAAGAGGTTGAGATAGGTTCCCACTCATTTCGAGACACAAAGACTAGGGGAAGGACTAACGGATGAGAGTACAGGAACCAGAAGGGTTCGTCGACTGAAGGTAGTTGTGGATGGGCTCTGCGATTCTCGCGCCATCGGTGTGTGTCATCTGGAAGGTGATTCTCACTTCCGTATCATTGTGGACATGAAACGTGAATATAAGATAGCTAGATTGAAAGAGGAACGAACTCCTACGACGAAAGGATTTGGCTGATCACTTGCAAACGAGAAACACGATCATAGTGGATTACCAGGACGCTCTTGGAGTCACATTTTCGAAGGAGAAAGCAGAGTTGTCCTCGTTCGATCAAAACGGAGAGAGTAATAGAATTGGACTGGAGTACACATAGACTTGCTTCAACAATGGCTTGTCCAGGTACGAAAGGTGTTTGCATCAACGTGATACCATTCGTATGAATAAACATAGGTAAACGAGAACGATATCATCCAGGTACTTCTTCCAGTCGACGCTTCCCTTTTCTCCAGACTGCTTCACGATCACCTTCTCCCGGAAGGCTCCGTTGCCTACGTTTACATTACACTCCAGCGGACCTGTGAGTGATCGACAACATGCATCCCAACCAGTGACACAGATGAACTTGCACATCGGCATCGACTCGTTTCCAACACTCAGCGTGCGGAGCGCCGTCAACTCTACGCCTCGTTTCCTCTCGCCTTCCCCACCATCCAGCCACAGCGACTGCAACTCCCGGAAACAGAAGTCTCCCACCACAAACTCCGCCAGCGCCGGCAGTCGCGCCAGCGACAACCGTTTCACCGCGGAAAAACAGTCTTTCTGGCACGCCACCTGAAACCCCCATTTCTCCCCGATTTCCACCTTCCGCAGCATCGGCAAATCTCCCGTGAGATGAAACGCCCTCTCCTACCATACAACACAAAACCGCGGTAATTCACGAACGACGATCGCTTGATGCAAATTCGCCGGAGTTTCGGACATTGGTAGAAACTCAAAATTCCCGCGTTTTCCGCCATTGCGGAGCCTCCCTCCACAATCACCTCCTCCAATCGCTCCATGTACAAAAACGCCAGGTTTTTCACCATATTCAGCGCCGTCGCCTGAATGACCAAAATCCGCACGATTCCCGTTCCCACGATTAATGTTTCGATTCCCGCGGAAACCGCCAGCGTCAGTCGGTCGCTCAGCTGACAACATGTCTGCGTCAGTGAAACTCCCCCGCGGGAATTCGGAAATAACGCGTTCCACTTGGTGGCGTCCAAAACGCCGTTTCCCTTCAGCGAGGCTTCTTTCCCGCGGTTATAGAAAGTGACCCCAAACTGGTCGCCATTGGGGTATTTGGAGCGTTGGAGCCCGTGAAGTTTTCCCTCCAAAAAAACTCCCTCGCCAATCAGCTCGCGTTCCGCGTCATCGAAGTTGTGAATGGCGAAAATCCGGGTGAATCCGGTCATTTTCCCTCCCTCCAAACAGGTCTCGAATTCCCGCGCTTTTTCGATGACGCGGCCGCGGCCGGCGGGGTTTCCCGCGGAGTCGACTTCGCCCCTCCATCGACCCCCCTGGGTATCGCGGTCCACCTGGGGGGTGGATTCGTTTCGGTGGAGACAGCCGAAACGGTCGGTCCAAAGCGCGTTGGGGTGGTGGACCACCGCCACACCCAGGGGGTTCCGCTGGAGACTGCTGACGAGCGACTCGGTGGCGTCTGGAGGGAAAAATGGGGAAATGGGGAACCTGTGACATGGAGGACTTGGAGGGAGGGGAGGAAGTGCGAGGAACGCGCGTAGATGGGGTGGGCGTTTCGCGTGGTGATGTGGACGTGCGATAGAGAGAGTTCGCGACAGAGCGGGAAGCAATCTTGGAATTCCAGATGCATCAGTGATGGCATGTCGGGTGAGGAAATGGATGGAACGAGTACTGGAAAAGGTGACTGTTGCTGCGGAGAGGAAGCTGGTTACGCCGAATCGAAGAGTGGTCAATTGGGGCAGGTCTGATCATAAGGACCCTTTTGGTGTACTTTGTAGGGACACCGACGTACACGAAAAGAACGCGTAGTCTCCGAAAACGAGTTCTTCCAAAAGAGGAAGTCGATCGAGACTCAGAGAACGAACACTGAAGAAGGTTCCGTGATTCATGAATGGACTCGGTTGTGCGTGAATAACGCCAAACGACAGCGTAATGAGTCGGGGATTCTCTACAATGAATTTAAAGAACAACTATATACCTGTGATGATGATCTGTGTGGTGTTTGCAAAGGAACTGTCGCCAAATTGCACAGATTGAAGCACTGGATTGTATGCAATCACAAGCTCGCCTTCTCTGGACATGTCCGGAATGATGCAGAATGCGTCCGACTCGTTTCGATTGTAAATATTGGACTGGGAGAAGGCTCCGTCTCCGATCGTGACCTCCTTCAGACAGGGAAGGTGAATGATCATCACTCTCTTCGCATTGACAAAACACCCCTCTCCGATCACAATCGATCGAACAAACAAAAAGGAACCGAAATCCACACTCTCCGTCACATCGACCGCTTGCGTGTTGGAAAGGTCGATTTCCGTAAACGAAGTGGCAGAAAACGAGTTGAAATTCGCGGAATCGAACTTGTCGTAGATCGAATTCCACTCGGAAAACAAACACGTATGCGAAACCGTATAGTTATCGACGTGCTTGATAGACATGAGCTCGCCGTCGTGCCATTCGCCAACACGAAAACAGGCGCCGTTTTGGTCCAGAAAATTGCCGAAGTGGAAAATGGTGTCGTTTTCGAACACGCCGACCAATGTAACACCGTTCGGGAAAAACTCTGTTCCACGACCGTGGCGACAGAAAAGGGAGGAAAGATGGGGATCGTAATGACCTCGATATAACGGTCGGCGTTCGGTGTTCGGAAGCACGCAGTAGACAGTCATCTCGTCGTTTTGCATCATTCGGTGGAGCCAGTTCTTAGAGTCGAGTTCACGGATCAGATCATCATTGTTGGTGTGGTCATCCCAGTGCTCTGATGGATCGATGTAATACAAACAAGAACGGTCGCTACCGTGGACCGCGTAGAACGACTCCGGCTGGAAGTATACATGCGATGCCGTCGACTGGATGCGGAAGGAACCCTCGCGTGTCACTCGATCGCCTTCGCTTCGCTTAATCTCGAAGGCGAAACCGCTCCTGTCCACGGAGTACTTGGGATTGTCGTTTTCGTACTCCACCTCCGACAGTTTGTTTGTTTTGATATCCAACTCTGACCAGATCCCGGTCTTCTTTCCCTCGTGGTACTTTCCCGAACGAACGAGTTTGCCCTGATCATACTGCTTGTAGTCTCCCTCCTTCTTGTTGTCCAGGTAGTTCGCCTCCATAACCAGCAGTCCATCATAGTAGCACTCCACCTTCCCATTCAGTTTATCAGTGAACTTGTTTCCTCTGGCCACTAACAGTCCGAATCCATCGTACACACGAAATCCATTCGCATCCTCCTCTCCCCGATAATGAACGAACTTCAAGCCACCATCTCGCTTATTCCGAATGGATTGTCTATTCATGAAATGAAAAACGAGGATTCACTTCACGTAGTTCTCTGGATTCAAACGATACTCATAGGTATCTACCCATCACGCAACACGAAAAGGAAACACACCCCTGCTGAGCGATTCGTTTCCTGAGAGAAACGGGAAGCATATATTCGCAATATCTTCCTCTGACCAATTCATCAACAGAAAACTGACGGCTTCATTTGGGGATAAGGTTGCTGGATGAAAGGAACCGGATGCGTGTGCAAGGAGGATAGTTCATAATCATGTTCACTCGTTTGATTCGTATCCCTCACGCTGTCAGATTGCCAGCGACCATTGGGTACTTCTCTCAAAAGGGTGCACATGGAATCCAGTGGATCATGTCGTCGACTGTTTCTCGTTTTCCGATTCGTTCCTTTTCCAGTCGGATGACAGGTGCCGCGGCCCATCAGCAGAGGGAAATGATGGAAAACGAGTGGGTTCTCAAGGGATTCTACATCAGTAGTTTCCAAACCGCGCAACGTCCTTCCTCCGAGACCAACTACATCCTACAGAAGGAATACCTGGAGAAGGCGAAGGCGAATGATCTTGCTATTGTGATTGAGAGACAGGGGGAATCGTTTTCGTACGATGAGGTGGGTGTATTGTTATTCCTCCCATTGGTAGCTGTCACAGCTGATCGACGCCATTATCGCGAAGAGCAACAAGAATGGAAAGCGGCAGGTAAGTACGTTGTTGAAAATAAACGCGAAGGTGATCGAGAAGCTGTTACTGAATCTCAACAAGAAGCACAAGCTGGAGGTGCTCCGGAACGCGTACAAGAAGGTGTATTCGGTGGATGTAGACTTTCTCCTCCACATTCATCCCCAGCAAAGCCTTCTCTCGAACTACCGCATCACCGACGCCATCGCCCGCTACTGCATGATTCAGAACGACAAGGAGCTGTACCCGCTGATCCTCCCGAGCGTGGAGAAGATCCGTTCGCTGAGTCCCTACTCGCGAGGTTCCCTCTCTGCCCCCCCTCTCCCGCAGGTCTCTACATCCGCTTCATCGCGACGATGGGCGACATGAACAAGGCGCTGGACGAGTATGCACAGCTTCTTCCCGACTATCTGGACCGCAATCCCTCGGTGACGGCGGAGCTGCTCGCGGGTCTCTACAGCAGCGGCCACTACGCGGAGCTGGTCAACCTGAGCGACTATCTGCGGGCGACGGGGCTCGCGCAACGATTCGACGAGGTGACGACCGCGCGACTCTTCACCGACCGCATTAAGGCGGAGACGAAGCTGGGAAACTTCCCGGAGGCACTGGCGGACATCGACCGCGCGCTCGCGCGGGGAGTGTTGTTTTTACCCGCGTCGTGCGTGGAGATCATCACGGTAGGAAATCGGGGGTATTTCGAGCAGAACATCGAGACGAGCGAGGACTGGCGACGGGGCGACGACGAGCGACGTGGCGTCGTTGCGCAGTATAACTGCGCGGTGAGGGCGCTGCGGAAGTTTCGAGAAGGTGGAGAGGAGTCGTCGATGCTGAACGCGGCGGTGAAGGCGGGGAAGGAGGGAGTGGGTGGGAATCGGACGGGAGGGTGAAAGGTAGAGGTGAGTGCGGAGACGCTGACGCTGCCGGTTTTCAAGGTGAATTTGGTGGATATGCTGGGTCGCGTGCCGACGCTGGGAGGAGGCGCGGGGAAGGTGGCGATCTTCCCGGGGAAGTTCATCGAGGAGACGAGTCAGATGCTCCGGTTCCTCTATCCGGAGGTGAGTGTGGCGATCGATCAGGTTGGAGAGGGGGAGGAGCGTGAGGCGTAGAAGGGATGTGTGTCGCTGGACGCGACGAGTCTCTCCAAGTATTACAAGGAGGGTTTGCTCATTTAGTTTTTGTTTGTTCAAGAGAGTGTTCTTGAAATGGAATGGGCATTTTCTGTTGGTTTTATTGGTTCAATCCCGATTGATTCTCGATGAGTCAGCAATCCAACCAACTCGCACAATACAAGGATGCGTTGAAGCTGTTGAAGAAGAAATGCCAGGTGCAGGAAACACAGCTGAACGGTTGGACTCGGGATGGTTTGTGCGTCATCCATAGAGTACAAACAAAAGCAGGACGCGGATCGGCAACTTCTCGTAGACTTTCTCCAATATATCACAGTTCCATTCTCAGGTACGTCGAATCCGTTTTGGAGTCACCCCAAGACCAGAATCCGCAGCCGACCCTATCGTTGGAATCGCTGAAGCAGTGGTGGGTATCGGTATCTCTGTTGTGTGTCTCATGAGTATAAGAAGAAGGAGCCGAAAGAATCCTCCTCACAGGTGGATGCGTTGACGCAGAGACTTCACGACATGGAGGCCGAGAAGGAGAAGATCGCCTCGACGCTCAGCCGTCGTCAGGACGAATACATGGAGTTGAGCGAATCCCTGAACCAAATGAAGGAGGAGGTGGCAAGCAAGACAAAGGAGATCGACTCGCTCGTGAACAAGTCGCGCAGTCAGGAAGCCGAGTTGGCGACCCTCCAGGACACGCTCAAAGCCACCTGCATCCACCTCTCGGAGCTTCTCTCCGTTCCCACCGAGTCGATCGACGCCTCGAAGCAGTCGATCGCGGCCGCGGGCGTCCGTCTCTTCGGAAGCGACTCTTCCGGCGTGTCCGCGCTGAATACACTGGTCACCCGTCTCCTGCAGGCGCGTTCCTCCGCACAAGGAGCGCAAGACTGCGTTTCCTCCACTCGCGAGCTGTCGGCAGCCCAGTCGTCGCACATCGTCCAGCTGGAATCCGAGGCGAAAGAGCGTTCCGCGGAGCTGGAGAAGCTGCGTGCGCGCGTGAAGGAGCTGGAAGCCTCCCCCGCCGACGACGATTCCCTTCGTGAAGCGAACGAGACACTGCGTCGCGCTCTGCGCGGAGCGAAGGAGAACATGGAGCGGTCACTGCAGCAGCGAGACGCGCACGAGGCGCAGCTGGCGGCGCTGCAGCGGGAGCTGGTGGCACTGCAGCAGAACAGCAGCGAGGTGGTGGCGCAGGCGCTGGCGGCGGGGGAGGATAAGGCGCGAGAGGCGGAGGGTCGCGCGGCGAGCGCGGCGGCGGAGCTGGAGAAGAAGGAGAGCGAGCTGGAGAAGCTGCGGGTGGCGTGGGAGTCGTCGGTAGGGAAGTACGAGCAGGAGCTGGCGGTGCTGCGGGCGCGGAAGGTGGCGGTGGAGCAGCAGGTGGCTGCGAGTGAGGCGTTTCTGGAGGAGCAGAACCGCGTGCACCGCGAGGAGGTGGCGAAGATCCAGGAGATGCTGCAGAGTGTGCAGGAGGAGAACAAGGACTTGAAGTGTCAGGTGCTGGAGCGGGAGGCGGAGTTGGAGTCGGCGCAGACGAACGGGGAGGAGGCGAACGAACAGCTGCAGACGACGGTGGTGTCGCTGCGGGAGCAGCTGCGGGCGATGCAGGCGAAGATGAGCAGTCAGCAGAGCAGCGTGACGAGTGCAAGGAAGAAGGAGAGCGAGCTGGAGAAGAAGATGCAGGAGAAGTTGTCGAGCAGCATTCGGGAGATGGAGGAGAAGGATAAGGAGATCATTCGGCAGCAGCAGAAGAGCTATGAGGAGGAGCTGGGACACATGCGAGAGCAGGTATCGTCGCTGACGCACGAGCTGGAGGAGGAGCGGAAGGGGATGCGGAAGATGCGGGAGACGGTGGCGCAGCTGAACGAGCTGTTCGAGTCGCAGGACCGGCAGATCGAGCTGCTGAAGAGCGACGTGGGTTCGGTTGGCGTGTACGACGTAGGTGGCAATGAAGGAGAGCGAGCTGCTGGCTGGAAAGGAACAGATCAAGAAGCTCTCCATGTTGTTGAGTAGCAAACTATCTACCCAGATGTCTCGTGTTTGTAACAAACAGTCGAATTCTCTACTTCCATGACAGAGACGGACTTCTCCAACAGAGACTTGACGTAGCTATTCGCGTAGTGGAAGGTGGCGTTGTCGATGGCGTCCACGATGATGTCCACCAGCTCGGGATTCGTCTAGCTGGGAGGAGGCGAGCAATCAAACCTTATCGAGACACGACTCGCACCGGTCGTTCAGAACTTCAATGACCTTCGCGAGGTCTTCGCCCGACAACTTGAACAGATTGTCAACGAATGACCGCTTCGTCGCCACGTCCGGTTCTCTACACGTAACGAAGGGAATCCAACGCATGCCTTTTGTCCGATGGAACTAGAAATGAGTGGGAGAGAACAAACGCTACTGAGGGACTCCACCTCGCGGAACCGGGACTCAAACTGATCGGATAGCTTCTTTCCGAGGGTGTAGATTTCGGCGCCCTCTTGGTTGTATGTGCAGCAGTTACGCCAGATGAGACGCATATCATAAGCGAATTCATATATATCTTTATACTCTCCCGTAGTGATCTTTCTCTAGAGTTTAGGATTCAAATATGCATCCACATTCACTGTTCCCAAATCCATGGGCTGCTTGATAATTCTTGGATAATCGTCCAGGCCCCATTCTTTCCACGGAACAGGCTCCAAAAATGCACCTAGCTGGTAAATGCGTCCGCGCTTCCCCTACTCGACTCCGGCATTTGCATAAAGTCTGCTACAATCTTCTTACACATTTCCATCGACCCAGCCATCTTGAATACTGTGTAATTGTGAAGATAGGCGAGACTCCCGATTTCTGGACTCCACAATTCGGACCCATTTGGTTCCCATTCAAACGCAAGAAATAACCATGGGTAAGGCTTTCTGTGAGAAGAGGGCTCATGTCTAGATCCCAGGGAGTCGGCTGACACAAAGGACTTGACTTGGTAGGACGATTCTCGTGGCTAGGTGATTGTTTTTAGTAAGGATTACTATTTTGACTCGTATGCGCACTTTGGCATTCACGAGGTATGGATGGGAGATTGTATTTGAGTGGATAGGAGATGTTGAAGGACCAAGTGCGCACGCTGTCGTACCGGAACGCGATTATGAACAATCGCGACTTGTTTAAGGACAAGATCGTTCTGGAAGTGGGCTCCGGAACGGGAATCATGTGTATGTTTGCCGCCCAGGCGGGAGCCAAGTACGTCCTTTTCCCTTCTTTCACAAAGACACGTGTATGGAATCGAGTGCAGTGCGATCTGCAACCAGGCGAAGGAGATCATCAAAGAGAACCACATGGAAGTGCGTATAGTGTTCCACCTTCACCGTAGAATGTGATTACGCTGATCCACGGAAAGGTGGAGGAGGTGGAATTGCCAGTGGAGAAGGTGGACATTCTGATCTCGGAGTGGATGGGTTACTTCCTCTTTTACGAGTCGATGCTGGACACGGTTCTCTACGCCCGTGACAAGTGGCTGGTGGGTTTGAAGATATTCGTTCATCCGTAGAAGGAGGGCGGATTGATCTTTCCGGACCGTGCGAAGCTGATGCTGTTGGGCATCGAGGACGAGGAGTATCGTCACCGCACGATCGATTGTTTGTTTTCCTGTTTGTTCTCACGTAGTCTGGGATAACGTGTACGGGTTCAAAATGAACACCATCAAGGAGATCGCGCTCTTCGAGCCGCTCGTCGATGTAGTGCCAGAAACCCAGCAGATTACGGACGAATGCTGCATCTTCGTAGGGATGGCGGGAAGGTGCGACGAAGGAACTCAACATCAACACGGTGAAGAAGGAGGATCTGGACTTCACCGCGCCCATCCGATTGCGCGCGCAATATTCGGAGTACCTGCATGCGCTGGTGGGGTACTTCGACATCTTCTTCCCCGGGAAGGAAGTATCGTTCTCGACGGGTCCCAGCAGTCGGGAGACGCACTGGAAACAGACGGTGTTTTATCTGCGCGAGAAGATGTGGGTGTGTTGCGATGACGAGCTGGTGGGCAGCATCAAGTGTTCGAAGGTGAAGGAGAATCCGCGCGACCTGGACATTCATTTAGACATGACGCTGAAGCAGAAGGGACACAATATTCACGTGGAGCAGGATTATCGCATTCGATGGAGTGTTTGTTCCTAGTAATGACATGAATGGGAACAGGAAATAGAGTGACTGCATTTGTTTCGGAAATGACATCCACTCGCTCTCATGGATGAACATGGGATTACTGAGAGACCAAATGATGCCAATGGATGAAACGTTTACCAACAAACACAAAAAGAATTCTCCACAGTCCATTCACTCTCACTGATGGACACACTCTCGCGAGTGGGGTCGATGATGCAGAAACCGAAAAGCTCGTCTTTGTCTTTCCACGACGGATCCAACGGAAACAGCCAATTCCACTGGAACGAACCCTTCCCTCCAAACACCTCTGCGCACGCGTTGTAGGCAGTGGAGACAGTTTTCATTCCCTTCAACTCGTCAATCCCTATGTGTCACTGCAATGCAGAGAAGAGAACCAGTGACGCCCGAACGGACGACCGAGATGATGTCGACAAACATGATTAAGGTGAAAATGGCGAAGAAGAAACCGCAGAAAATGACAACAGCGCTCGCTAGCATGAGGGGGTAGCTCTCCGTTTCCACGGTGAGACGATGGATATAAAAGGACACTGATACAAATACAGCTATGACACAGAACACGAAGGTGTAGAAGAGAAACAGAATAAAGAACTTGGTGTTAGCGATTCCCACGCAATTGTTGATCCATCTAGGTCGAAGTTATAAACGATCGCTACGGGCAATGATGGTCCATTTTCACGATGCAGCGACCACACTCGCTGCAGTGATGCGCCCTCGGAGGCTTGAAGTGGTTGCACTTCACGCACATTCTCATTCGCTCTTCGTCGGTTGCTGTCGGAAGCGGAGAAGCGTTCGACGGGACGGTTCCGGGATCAGTACACATACACTTTAGCTGCGACCATTGCGCCATCACACCGTAGAGCTCAAAGACAACAGTAGACACGACGCGGAATAGTTTGGAGGAAAAGGTCCGTGGGATCAAGTAAATCTACGGAACACGACGTCAACAACAGCTACAGACACGACAGCGTGGGAAAAGAGGAAGATGCCATGGATGATCACGCAGATCACGAGTCCCGAGCAGCTCCAGTTGAGCCAGTGTTTGGCACTTTCCGTCGTGCCGCAAATAGCATGTCCCATTTGAAAAAAGGAGAGCGATTTGATAACCGTGGTGGGGCAGTTTTGAGTTGTGACCCCACCAATCTAGGCAGATAGAATTCAATCGGAGATGACGACTCTACAGATTGCTTTTCTTTTATTCGGGATCGTGAACGGAGCACTCTTTGGATCATCCCGACAAACATACAAGGAGGGAGCTCAGTTGAATATGAAGGTGAACGGATTGTCTTCTACGAAGACCCACATACCTTATGAATATTACTATCTTCCCTTCCCGAAAGTAAGTGTTGGAATGGGATGGATAACTCGATAGCCTGAGGTGACGATTCACAAATCATCGTCACTGGGAGAGGCCCTTACTGCCAACCATATAGAGAATTCAGTTTTTGACGTGAATGTGCTTTCTGACGTGACATGTGTCTTTTGGCGTTTTCGGTGACGGATAGGTGCAGTTGTTGGTGAAAAGGATTACAGGGACGAGGATATTCAGAAGATAGTTCGGTTCATTGACGACGAGTACTTGGCGGAGATTCTGGTCGACAATCTTCCCGCCGTCATGAACATCCGATTGGACGATAACTCGGTCTACTACGAGCGAGGCTATCCGATCGGTGGTTTGGTGGTGAAGAAGGACTCCTCGACCCCTCTAGGTCACGCGATCAACAACCACCTCGACTTTACCATCATGTACAACGAAGAGTCGAAGGAGGGATTTGAGATCGTCGGTTTCGAGGTGACTCCCCGCAGGTAGATGTGCTGTTTCCGTTTCACACAGCATTTTCTACGCGGACAAGGACTCCGTTTCGATGGAGTGCGCCAAGCCGCATTCGCCATCGATGATCATCGAGGGCGAGGGCGTGCGCAAGACGGACAAGGTATGTTTCCTCTCCCTCTCCCATGCAGGGAATCCACGTTATCTTCACCTACTCGGTGAAGTGGGTGCGATCGCACGATGCGTGGTCTCACCGCTTCGACCACTATTCAAACAGCGAATTCGCGCAGGAGACGCGTCCGATCCACCTGTACAGCCTGGTGAACTCGCTGCTGGTGGTGCTCTTCCTCACCGTAGGCCCAAGCGATTTCTGACGACCCAGGGGATGGTCGCCTTCATCGTCTACAACACCGTCTTCCAGGATTTCGCACTCTACTCACGCGTAGAAATCACGTAGAACAATGAGGGGTAGTTGCCGACTGATGATGCTGATGATGCTGATGTCGAGGACAGTGGCTGGAAAGTGCTTCACGCGGACGTATTCCGTGCGCCCGAACATTCCCTCCTTCTCCTGGCCGCACTCGCCGTAGCCACTCATTTTCCCTCCAACTCAGGGCTCCGGCGTACAGATTCTCGGCGTCGTCGTTTTAACCGCGGGAACCTCCCTGTTGGGTTCCTTCTCTCCCGAACACCGCGGGAATTTCATCGACACCATGTTTGTGTTCTACGTCGTTTCTTCGTTCGCGGGGGGTTTCACCGCGGTTTATCTCTATTCTTCGTTTGGCGGGAAACACGTGAAGAAGCTCATTCTGCTCACCGCCACATTGCTGCCATGTCGTTGCGCACGATGACGCTTAGTGTTAGGCACACTGTTAGGAATCTATTCCCTCCAAAACATGCTGGCTGCCGCGTATCACAGCACAACCGCGGTTCCGCTCCTTTCCATCCTCAAAATCGTCGCGATTTGGGTGGGCGTTTCGCTGCCGTTGGTGGTGCTGGGCGCGTTCCGCGGGATGAAAAAGGAGCCGTTCCAGCCGCCAGTGGCGACGTCGGCGATCCCGCGGGAAATTCCTCCGCAGCCATGGTATATGAGACGCATGCCGGTGATTCTGATTGGCGGACTGGTGCCGTTTGGGGTGGTTTTTGTGGAGTTGTATTTCTGTCTGGCGTCGGTGTGGATGGGCTTCGGGTACTCCATGTACGGGTTCCTGGGAGGTGCCTTGCTCATTTTGCTCGTCACCACTGCGGAGATCGCCATCATCCTCACCTACTCCATGTTGTGCTCGGAAAACTACAACTGGTGGTGGATTAGCTTCCTGGCGCCGGCGTCTTCGGGAGTGTACACGTTTGCGTTCTCGTTCTACTACTTGGTGACTACCTTCAAGATTTCCAATGTCCTTGTGCTAGTTGAAACGGTGGGATACCTGCTTCTGTTGTCCACCGTCTTCTCACTCTTTACTGGTTGTGTCGGCTTCATTGCCTCGTTTACATTCGTGAAGGCGCTGTATGGAAGTGTCAAGGTTGATTAAGGTACTGTGCACTTGTTTGTTCCAACAAACCCAACACAAGAGTACACGCGAAGTTTACCGCTGAATTAGATGGTCTTCTTCTTGAACACATACAGCTCCGTTCCCTCCTCAATTCCATAGTACGACAGCTTCTTCTCCAGATGCAGAATCTTATCACCAATCATCACCTGCACCTCGTCCGTCGTCAGATGCGTCATCGACTACACGGTCAACACTTTACTGGATAAAATACAGCGATCTTCTTTCGGAGGGACAGAAGCGAGTCCGTAGGCTCCACCTCCAGATCGTACACGTTGTCGAAGTACTTTGCAGTGATATGCATTCTGTTTAAGGTTTTTATAACCTCGATGGGTCCCAATCCGGTTTATAGAAAAGGGGTCGGATTATCCCTCAAGCCATCTGTCACCTCACCGTCATTTTGCATCATTCCGTCCTAATCCAATTAGGGTCTTTACTGGAACAGGTTGATTCGGGAGGTGGCAACGGATCCAGAGATGGAATGTGAGAGAGAATAACGAATGCATCCACTAGGAAATGGAAAGGGAGTGAGGATGCCAAGTTGGTTTTCGGGATTTGATATTACCGATCATTTTCGATTCAGAAGAGGTTACCAACACGAATCCTCAACGATTGCCATGAACCCGATTCACCCAATCTTATCAACCACACGCATATTCAAATCCTCACTCTACCCTTCCCCAGATAAAACGAAAACCATACCACATTACTGTTGCGATGAGCTTTTACAATGTTGAATTCGGCGAAATGAACGTAATCGGTAGAGTGATGGCAATCCGTCTGCGGATATCGATAAAGTTTTCGAGAGCAGTGATGAGTCCGACGGACTGGACGTGTAGGTTCTTCCGCGTCCGCGGAGCGTTTCTAATTCGATAGAAATGGCATTTCCTCGATCCAGCAACGCATGTCCAAGAGGCAGATAGAAATCAAGGAAGGAAACCGATTTAAACTTAGTCACACTCCAAATATCCTTCCCGAAGAAGTAGGATCGGTTCTGCTTTCATCCTGACGAATAGACACACCTACTACGCCTCCCAGCGGCGTTTGGTATTCAGGAGAAGCCGTTCGACAAAACGAAGTACTCGGAGCAGGAGGAAATCGCAGAGCTTGTTGAGAAGAAGCGAACCAGTCGAGCGGAGGCGCTTATTCGCTGGAGATGGAAGAGAGATTCAAATGGAGAAATCGTGGGAACAAAGTGGAGAGTTCACAGTAGATCCGTGATGCGCGTGGGAAACCGATTCGTGAGTCGAATGCCCGCATCGTGAAGTGGTCTGACGGTTCGTACCAGCTTCTGATCGGCGAGGACAATGTGCTCGACATCCAACTCCAGGACAACGCTGAGAACTCGCAGTACGTCGTTGCGGTTCAGGTAATCGTTGTCTCTCTCATCCACACGTAGAAAGCGGTAAATGAGGATACCGAGAGGGAGAGCGAGATGATGGAGGTGCAGAGCCACCTGACCTCGCGTCTGGTGTTTGCTTCGCGACACCTGGCTCCGCTCCCGAAGGATTTGGAGGAGAAGCAGAAGGACGCCATCGACTTCGTTCTGAACGCGCCGGAGAAATCGGTAGGCGAAGGGAGGAAGTGAGACGCAGACGGGCGGAAAGAGTCGGCGCGGAACACGCACGCGCAACCATGCTGTGAAGGATAAGGAGATGGATCGGAACTTCCTCATGGAGGATGAGGATGACGACATGAATCTCGCCAACATCAAAGAAAGAGGAAAGAGCGGCCGATTCAACAGTGGGGGTGAGGTTTCTGGCTTATGGGTAGTGGACTACGAGGACGATTACTCAAATGAAGAATAATGGACCTGTTTGTTGCAAACTCGTTTTTCGTGGAGCGTGATTTGAGGTTCCTTGGAGCACCTGAGATATACACTCTTTGAAGGATTGAATTGCGTGTGTATTCTTCTCCATCTCGATGAACGAGTCTGATTTTGGTAGGATCGGATCGTTGGTTATATCAAGTAGATATTTCACTGGATGAAGCGGAGTGGGAAGAGCTGGATGCGGAATTGTTGGTATACTGAATGGAATTCATGGATAGTCGTGATGGAGTGAATCCACCCAAGCGTGCTAAAATGGAGGAACGTTCTGCTCCTATTCGTCCGATCGTGTTCTATGGAAGTGTGACTGCGTGTGTGAAAGAAGATGACGGTTCCACTCTCCGTTTGACAGTGGACTTGAACGTCAACAATCAGGACACTTACTTGGATACGCCTCAGTTCTTTTCCAATTCTCCCATTTCGGTTCTCCTCAAGGACAACTGGTGAGCGATGCTATTTCCTACTCACTAGGTCGTCTACCATTGTCCATCCCCAAGATCGCGTGAGCATCCTTGTTCTTACCCCCGACTCCGACCCTGCAACTGTCGTGGTCTCCTCCTCAACAAACAACTACCTCATCCTCTCTCCGGACCACCTTTTGACAGCCACGAATCTCGCGGTGTCTTTCACATGTCTCCGTCGAGCCGTTCTTTCCAGTTTCACCACATGTTACCAAGACAACCGTCATTCCATCTTCGGTAGATTACGACATGATCTGATCGAGGTGTGAACGTCTTTTGCAGATTAGGTGTAGTTCGCTTCCATCATGGCACGTGATGATGCGATGCGAGGGATCGCTAAGGGAAACGTGCTTCCTCGAGTCATCCAGCAATTGCATGCTAAGATTGTGTCATTACTTCGAGAGTCTGTTGACATCATCTGTCAAAACGACATTGACCTTCGCGACATCTACGAAGGTCTCCACGACAGTCTCCCAGGAGTTATCCAATGGTTTTTCATCTGTTTGGGAGACGCTTCGGAGGAATTGCGCTTCCAAGACCAACAAGTGAACATTCGAAGTATAGAAAAGACGGAGGACTCGTTGTGGGGACTCCCGTGGGGACTAAAGGGCGTGATTGATGTGTTTTGCGAAGTGTCTGTACATGGGCGAAAAATGCACATTCCCGTGGAAATCAAAACAGGCGCGGAAGATGCGATTTCGCACAATGTACAAATCTCACTCTATTCCATTCTTGCTTCTCAGCGGGAAAGGGATTCCGATTTCATTTTATCGAGACCTGGTGATCTGTCGGGATTCCTTGTTTACTTGAAATCGAATTCCGTTCTTCCAGACGCCCCACCGAATCCGACCATTGACAGTGAAATCAAAACCGAGCTTGAAACGGGAAGACGTGGATCGTACATCATGATGCTGCTCCAACGTGTGAAGAAACAGATAGAATCCATGCAGAAGAAGGAGTTGCGTCCTCTGGGAATATCACCAACCTCTTCTCTGACAGTGCGACCAAAATCACTTGATGTCTCCCACATTCGTTCCTTCTTGATTCGTCGCAATCTGCTTGTTGCCTACATAGAACAGGAACAGCACAGAAAGCAATCGGCCTGCGATGGCGACATTGAGGATCTTCCCGTGGTACCTGATGTGTGTTCGAACCCTCTGTATTGCGAAACGTGTGGTTATCTGCCGCTATGTTCCATTCTCGCACGAGAAGATAGACCGAAGGAATCATCATTCCCTCTCTCCACCATTCCCACCAACCACGTTGTTTCCCACTATGGTCGTTCCCTCACACTCCAATCCATCGCCTATTTCCGAAAATGGGTACATGTTCCTCCATCCCGTGATGATTAGTTTTCCCTCCTTCAATCGGAACGTCGGTTTTCCGAAGATCAAGAAGACTCCTCATTTTGGACCCAATCGACTTCGTTTCGAGAAGAATCCGGTTTGACCATTCCCGCGGGAAAACTCATCTTCATCGAACCGTGCGTTTCCCGCCCGCATCGCCACTCTTCCCTCCCCTTCGACTGTCCCAACTCCCGCGGAAGTCTTATCTGCATCGAGGTGTCGCCATCGCAACATGCATCCGACATGCAATTGCATCACCGGGAGACGGCGCTTCGGTCGTTTCCAGAAGGCACTGCGGTGGTAATAAGTGGAACCGGCGGCCAATGGGGTCTCATCCACGGCATCGTCTGTCAATTGTGTTCCGATGATTCTCCCGCGGGAAATTCGACCGGTTTATCCATCTTGGTGTCGACAGCCGCCTCTTGCGAGGGTTGGCGATTTCCCGCGGGGATGATGATGCGATTGGACAAGCGACGGATGGTGGATTTGGGACAGGTGGCGGTGGGGGGCTTGGCGCAATTTCTGATTCCCGCGGGGGAGTCGAGTGAGCGAATGCGTGAAATCGTGGTGGAGGGAAAAAGTCCGGAAATGGGTCACTGGGAGGGAGTGGAGCCGTGGCTGGCGAAAAAGGGAGGGAAAACGGCATCCATTCTTCGGAGGCTCATCGGAGGGTGCAACGAAGCTCAACGGAGGGCGATCGAAGTGTGTATGCGAAGTGAAGACGTAGGGATTGTGAAAGGTCTCCCGGGGACGGGAAAGACGTTTGTGATTGTTATTTTGTGTTTGATGATGGTGTTGGAGGGAAAACGCGTGTTGATTGCGTCACATACCAATAGCGCTATTGACAATGTACTTCGAAAACTGATTGGGTTCGGTACCTGTTTGTTTGGTTTGTTTATTGAAAGACATTTCGATTCTGCGAATCGGCGACGCAACTCGCATCCATCCCGAGATGCATCCCTTCATGCCCCAACAAAAATGGTCCGGACGCTTCGACGATTATCCTCTTCTCTACCAAAACGCTCAGATTGTCGGAGCGACCGTTTACACGAACATTTCGCAATTCCCGCGGAACTTCGTTTTCGATGTTTGTATTGTGGACGAAGCAGGACAAATCACGGAGCCGGCAATTCTGCAAACGCTTTCTCTCGCTCGACGCGTGCTTTTGGTGGGAGATTCAAAGCAACTCCCTCCATTGGTGCAATCGACGATCGGCGTCAGAGGAGGTCTCGACGTGTCGTTAATGAGTCGATTGGAGTCCCGCGAGGACAGCGACCGTTTCAGCGCTCAGTTAAACATCCAATACCGCATGAACGAAAACATCATGAATTTATCCAATTTCCTCATCTACGACAATTGCATGCAAGTCGGTGACCGAAATGTCGGCTTTTTCTGGAGTGACCAACTAGGTGGGTTCTGCGTTGCTTCATACGACCGTTTCACCCGATGAAACTCCCTGGCTTCGACAAGTACTTCTTCCAGAACATTCCGTCGTGTTCATCAACACCGACTCCAATGAAACGCCCGTCGCGAAGGAGAATGAAACGGCGAAACGCTCGTGGAGTCGTCGCAATCTCTACGAGGCAAAAATCGTCCAGAAAATCGTACTATTTTGGGTCCTTCGTCAGTAGATCGAAAAACTGGTGGCGGGAGGCGTTTCATTGGCGGAAATCGGGGTGATTTCTCCCTACGCGGCCCAAGTGAGTTTGTTAACGTCGTTAATGAAGGACTTAACAAATCCGTATAAACGGAGAGAATCGTGAATCCTAGCGAATTGGCGGAAAAGGGGGGATTTTTGGAGGTGTCGACGGTAGACCGATTTCAGGGTCGCGATAAAGAGTGCATAATTGTGTCACTGGTGCGAAGCAACGAGGAGGGAAAAGTAGGCGGTTTGTTAAAGGACTGGCGACGAATCAACGTGGCGTTCACGAGGGCAAAAAAGAAGCTGATTTTGGTGGGAAGTGAGTGGACGCTGGAGAGAGAGGAAATTTGGGGGAAGGTGGGGATGGAGGGAGATGTGAATGGTAGTGTCTACGGTATATAAGGGAGAAGGAGACGTTTGTGGAATTGAATGGGAGTTGTGTGTGAGTTGTTTGTTGTGATGATGCATTGCGATGAGGATATGTTAGGATGAAAAGAGGGGTAACGTGGTTAGAACGATCGAGAGTGATGAAAGGAATGATAACAAGATGATTGACACGTGATGATGGATCATCAACGCGATCATTGAATTCTCATGAACATCAAGTGAACATCAACCAATTGTCCCACCACATTCAACCTCGCCAACTAATGAAGAAACAGACTAAAGAGACGCGTCGAACGACTCGAGAGACGTCAGTCGCCTCATCAAATACATCAAATCATTCGGCTTCGGCTGAACGAGGCACAAATACCCCTCCGTCGCACTCTGCAACTCACCACTCTCTCTTTTCCCCACTTTTTCTGTCAACAGACCCGGATTGGTTAGTAGTCGTTCGTTTACTTCCACTAAACGGCCTCGAATGCCCGAAATCATGGTCATTTTCTCTCCGTCGACACTTGTCACCGTGCACAACGTGTCGTCTTCGTCCAACCAAATTCCCCCCTTTTTCGACTTCCCCGTAACGCTGCAGGAACGAATCTGCTTATGCTGACGCGTTTCCTTCAATTCACATGGAGCAACAAGTGGATACGCCAAACTCGATCGATTGCACTTGCTTGTGATTTCGGACAAAATCGTTCGTTTCTGCAAGTCCCAATACGCAAATCCCGTTTGAATTCATAAGGACATACTGATCGACTGTCCGTTCGCCCTCTTTCCGTTTGACAAAGTAGCGTGTGTAGTTCAGAAGGCTGGGAGAGAAGAGTGAATGTGTCAGTTGAGGATCGTTCAGTTTGGAGGAAATGGAGTGGAGAAGACGGTCTCTCGATTCATACTCCCGCAAATGACTCGACTGATCTCTCATCGCCTCCTGACACTTCGCTTTCAATAGCCCGTTCATCAGTGCCTGTGTCTCTTCTGTAAGTCTTTGCAGTGAATCTGAAGTACTGTATCCTACTCTCCGTGCTTGTACTTGCACTTTTCTCCAAACTTGCAGACTCCTGTTCGATGGTAGTCAATACAGATGCCTTGCTCCCGGATTGTCTATTCTCTGATATTGCGTATCCATTTCCACCCTTTTAACGCCTTTTCGCTCTTTGTTGGTGATTCGCTTACAGGTTTCGTTCTCATTCATCCTATTTCATGTACGATGACTACGAGATAACCATATGTGGAAAACAACTCGCCATAAAAAACACATGTGTGTCTCATATGGATACCGTCACGATTTCTGAGTACGAAGAGCATGTGAACAAACAGCTGGGAATATTGAAGCAACTCTTTCAGGGTTTTGAGGGGTCTTCCGATGTGTCGTATGGAAAGTGAGTGTGTACCATGTAGAATCGATGGAATGGCCGTTTCGCGAGATAACGAGATTGATGCAATCGTAGATCGTCTCGTTCAGAGATCCCACTATGGAACCAACGTGAATACGGAACAGAGTGATTCCTCCAATGACAGTCAACAAATGGAAGTATTGGAGGCGATTCGGTTGTCAAACGACTCCCTGATACCCACGTTGCTTCGGCATTCTAAGTTGGTGGTATCTCCGTTTTTTGAATGATAGGGAACTGGATTCATTCTACCCCATCGATGCAACCCTTCAACTCCCCGAAGTGGTGATCCCACGAGAGTATTACACGTCTAAAGAAGTCACGGAGGATCCAGCTGAAAAGGAGTGTCTTCTCACCCTGTTGGAAATCCAAGTGTATGATTGAACGTGCAATGACCACCAAGCTTCGACGAATCATCCGAAAACACCTACTTCGTTCCCGTTTCTACCACCATCGATGATTGGGTGCGTCATCTCTACCCTGATTCTGCGACCACATCATTCATGGTGTTCATGGACGGCATTTGTTACACGTCAAACAGTTCAAACCCGTCACAACTTCCCACTTGTTTGTCTTCGTGGTTGAAACAGTGCGAGTGGGTTTTCCTTCTTCCTCTGAACAACAGTCCGCAATTCGACGAGTCCGCCATCCAGTGGAAGCCTGCATCCTCTGTCTCCTTTGATTCCATATCCTCTTTCCTTACTATTGAGTTTCTATTGAGTTTCTATTGAGTTTCTTAACGACACTTGGCGTTGCGCGTCGATCACGATCATCTCATTCTTACGGTGAACGACAATCGGACCTATTCCGAGCATCGCTTCACCTTCAAGAATGTGTTTTCCTACACTACGGGCATTTCATCTCCGGATTATTCCTTCGTGTCCAACAGATCACTTCGTCGCGGTCATTTCCCGCTTCGCATTCGGAACGTCTGATAGAGGGATTGTGTGAACTGTAGCGAATCGCATACGCGAAGAATTGTGGCGTTTGCGGGACGCGCGAAGCTTCATATTTCGTAACGAACGATGTGTTGGTTCCGACGTCGCCTTTCTTCTTCTGTGAGCGGTGTCTGTCGCTGTTCCACTACGATGATCAGGGGAAACTGCTCACGAGTCCGTTTAATTTACAGTGTTTGTGGTGTGTTTGTTATCTTAGTCTGTTTGATTACCTTCTCATTAAGTGAAATGGTATTCTCCTTTGATATCTATTGGGTATCCGCCAGTCATAGTCATTATCCACAATCATCTCATTCATATCAATAAACACCCTCAAACAAACTATACTTCTCTCGACGACTCCTGTCGCGGCTCCTCTCCCTGCGGCAGCGTCATCGGCGCATAATACATCAGACCCATGTTGTCCACGTACGTCACATACCCATTTCCCTCCCCCGCGGGATACACCGGCATATACGGCTGATTCACCACCATTGGATATGATTGTGTTCCCTCTCCCTCCTGCGTCATCGGATACACCGAATACGGCATAATTACTGGATACATCATCGGAGTTAGCGTTCCCCGCGGGTCCTTCTCACTTCCCGCGCTTGACGTCGAATTCCCGCTCAACACGCTGTCTGTGCGACGATGCGTGTTTTTCCCGCGGGGATCCTCTATCCGAAAAATCTCATTCCGCTCGTTTATCCAGTATTCCCGCTCCGTGGCGGCTTCCGAGTCGTCAGTTTTCGAGACAAAAACGGGCATGTCGACGGGCAGCGAAACCGCGGGAAGCGAATTGTCGGTCAAAAACGCGAATAAATCGCGGACAATCCAACAACTCATGTGCCATTTATAGGAGTATTTTCGCTTCACGCGGATGGCGAAACGATACCGAAATTGGGACAACGAATTGACCGATTTCGGGTCCTTTTCTGACATATCAAGAAACGATCGAATTCCCACGGGGAACGGCGGACTCATCATGAGAGTGAAACTCCAGAGCGAATTCCTTCTTCCAGAGCATGTTTCCCGCGGGGGAGAGTTTCCAGCCGAAAATGGTTCGATTTCCGACAACGACATGTTCTGCGCCCTGGGTGGCAAATTGGGGGGGAATTGTGCGGACGAGGATAAAGACGGAGTCGGTGGGGGAGGAGAGAGCGTAACGCATGCTGAAGACGACCTGCTGGTGAGGCCACCCAGGGGGTACGGAGCAGTCGCGGGGCGTGGGGGAGTGGGGAGTGGCGGTGGGGCTTTTGCTGGGTTGATTGGTGGGGTTATTGGTAATAGGGTTATTGATGGGGATATTGGTGATGTTATTAATGGGTTGAGTATTGATAGGATTGGTAATAGGGTTATTGATGGTGTTATTGATGGGTTGACTGATAGGGTTATTAATGGGTTGACTATTGATAGGATTGGTATTAGGGTTATTGATAGGGTTGGTAATAGGGTTATTGGTGGGGTTATTAATAGGGTTATTGATGGGTTGATTGAGAGGGTTGTCAATGAATTGATTGATAGGGTTCTTGATACTATTTGCGACAGATTGATCAAAAGTGGGAATGGTGAAATTGCCTTGATGATTGTTTATTTGATTCTCCGTGGCTGGATTTGCAATGGAACGACCGAGAGAATCCTTTGCAGGAGAATCGATGCGTCCGTCGCCATCGCTGATTGGCTGTTTCATCCTGGTCTCGATCGATCCATTCGCGTTGCTCGAACGACCGAGAGGCGAGTGGCTTCGCGAAGAAGGCTGTGATGAGCGAGGAGGCGACTGGAGAAGTCCCGTGTCCCTCGCTTTCTTTCCCTTCTTCTTCGGAGTCTTCTTCGACTCCTTGATGGACTCCTTGGGGTCCTTAGAAGAGTCTTTAGAAGAGTCTTTAAGAGAATCCTTAAGAGAATCCTTAAGAGAATCCATAGAAGAGTCTTTAAGAGAATCCTTAAGAGAGTCTTTAAGAGAATCCTTTGAAGAGTCTTTAAGAGAGTCTTTAAGAGAATCTTTAAGAGAGTCTTTAGAAGAGTCTTTAAGAGAATCCTTAGAAGAGTCTTTAAGAGAATCCTTAGAAGAGTCTTTAAGAGAATCCTTAAGAGAATCCTTAGAAGAATCCATAGAAGAATCTCTAAGCGAGTCTTTAGTAAACTCCTTAGTAAACTCCCTAGAAGATCCCTTCACAGACTCCTCATTCAACTCCTTCACAATGTCCTTTGAAGACTCTTTACCATTCACCTTCACCGAATCCTTCACCGAATCCTTCACCGAATCCTTCACCGAATCCTTCACCGACCCCCCTCCCATCGCCCGCCAAATCACCCGCCAATTCATCACCAACACCGACACGAACGCCGCCGCCAATCTGCCCCTCACACCACCCCCTGGGTTCCACATCGAAAACCCCGCTCGCTCCACCCTCGCCATCCACTCCTCTTCCTCCCGCTCCCCTCCCGCGGGAAACGACACCACGGCGTCGAGAAGATCCATCTTGTACAGCACTTCATATTGGATGCGAAACGACGCTCCCGCGAGAAATCCCGCCAACGAGCGGCGGGTGGCTGCGTAGCACTCGAGGTCACTCGTCCGAAAAAGGGGGAAAAAACGCACCTGCGACAGCTGGCGGTGATATTGAGCGCGAAGTTGCAGAGACTGAGGAAGAACGACTGAGGCGGCGCTTCGGCTGCGAGGCGTTTCAGTTCGGTTTGGGCGAGCGAGGGGTCTGCGAGGAACAACGAGGCGACGTGGAGCAGCTTGTCGACGCGCTGGTTGATGTAGAGGAGTTCCGGAGCCTCCACGCGGGAACTGGGGGAAAAAGAGGGAGAAACGCCCACTAGCGACGATTGGTGTAGTCCCAGGCGTCGCTGCGGAAGAAAGGCTTCTCGAAGAGGGAGGATTTGAGACGCAGCGCGCGGTCGAGATCGCCGCTGTGCGCTAGGAGGGAGATGTGTTCGTAGCGACATGCGATGATCTTGTTGGTCTAGGGATGAGAAGGGAAAAAAGGCGACGTTGATGTTAGGAATCGACTCCAGAATTGTACAGGCCGAGTCCAGGTACTCGGCGGCAGCGGTCAGGTTGCCTCGTTTCCGGGCGATCACGGACTTCATACGATACCATGACGACCACCGAAAGGAAGAAAAGAGAGTCTACGGGTAACAAGGGAAACGACATCTACTTTCGACACGGGTAAATGAAAAATCTTCACGTAAAGAAGCACACTATCCAAGGCGTTTTCCGCCTGATCGATTTTGTTTGATTCCAGCAAGTCATACGCATCGATCGTTTTCTACAGTATACAGACACAACATACCGCACGTTTGTGATAAACTGATCTAAATCCAACGACGGAGAATCCACACATACTGCCAATACACATCTATAGGAACAAGAAACGTCACTTCTATTACAAGAAAGGTAAACACAGCGATATCATTCGAATCGTCACTAATGACATAGAAAAATGCTTCACAGAGCACAAACGGTTTGGAAGATCGCAATATACTTGCACAAAGATATCTGAATAGAAGATTACAAAACTAATTCAAATATAGTCTTGTATCCTCTCTCAATAGTATTACTGTCGAAAAAAGGAGCACAAGACATCCACCAAAACTGCCATCGGATTGGCTGCACCAATCCGTTTGTTGCATTTCATTGGTCGCTATTCTCCTTTTGAGATGATTTGATTAACAAACAATTCAGATACTATTTACTTTTTATCTGGCGGCGAATCGTCGTGACTCCAGTAAGAGTAATTATCATCCTTGAAGGGAGGAGAATAATCCTTATTTGTATCTGCATCTTCGTCACCGTGAGGTGGTGAATACTCTTGATCCATATTCGCACTTTCATCCTTTTCGGGTGATGGACACTCTCCTCTCTCATTCACATCGGGCGGTGAATACTCATGCATCATGTACATACTGATATCGGGTGGCGAGTATTCATGATGTCTGGGAGTATTCTCCGGATGCGAAGAGTCCTCGTCCCTGTGAGGATTGTCACCACTCATAGGTGGTGAATACTCTCGATTAGGAAGCGCATTTGCACTCAGATCGGGAGGTGCGTACGTATGATGTTCATAGTCAATCTCAGGAGGAGAGTATTCCTTCTCATGTCGATTCTCGTTCATCTCGGGTGGTGAGTATGCGTGGTTTAGATCATCATGATAAGCAATCTCGGGTGGAGAATACTCCTTCTCACGAGGACTCTCATTCATCTCGGGTGGAGAATGGTCATGATATCCATAGCTATAAGCACCAATTTCAGGAGGAGCATACTCTTTCACAAACTCATTCTCACCAATCTCCGGTGGTGAATATTCCTTCACATAAGCATTTTCATTCACCTCAGGAGGAGCAACCTCTTGTCTCACATGACCATGATCGCCAATCTCCGGTGGAGAATACTCTCTCTCACGACGACTCTCATTTACCTCAGGAGGAGAATACTCATGAGGCCTGTAACCATGATCACCAGTATCGAGTGGCGAAGACTCCTTTGCAACCTCATTCTCATTCTTCTCCGGCGGAGAAGACTCCTTCACTAACTCATTCTCCGGTGGAGAAGACACCTTCTCACGACGATTCCCATTGATCTCGGGTGGAGAATACTCCTTCACATAACCATTCTCATTCATCTCGGGTGGAGAATACTCCTTCACAACCTCACCCTCCTTCGCCTCCACCGGCGACACCTCCTCAGTCGCCTCCTGCTGCGACAACTCCTGCTTCGCCACCTCCTGCTCCGACGCCGCACTCTCCTGCTTCAGCCGCGCGCTCTGCTCAACGATGGTCTTCACACGCTGCCTCATGTCGTCCTCGAGACACTGGTACTTCACTCGCTTCGCGATATTGAAGAAGGCGGTCGTCTATTCCTCACTCTCCGCTCTCACACCCACATAGACCAGCGAGACCACCGCCACGCCGAACGCCAGCACGACGACGATCGCAGACTACGTTCCACCTCTCCTTCCTCTCCCACGTTCGGACTCATCACCGCGCAGTTATACTCCGCCACCGCGTTCACCGCATTCTCCACGAACTCACAGCCGCCATTCCCGCAGTCGCTCGCCATCCCCTTCTCCAAGGCCTCTCCCAGCCCCGTAAAACACGCCGATACGCGCGGACACGTCTTCTATCGCTCACACGGCCTCTCCACGCCCACCTGCGCCCGCGCCGCAGCTTCGCTCAGTTCCACCGTCAGACGACCCACGAAGGTCGTCTCCTGCGCCAGCCACTCGTTCCACTGCGACAGGTCTTCGTAGGCCTCCTGCGCGCGACACACCGCCACCCATAGATTGCGGATCTGGTCGTCCAGCTCCTCCGAGGCCGCCTGATACGTCTCGCGCACGTACTCGAAACCCCTTCCGTCAAAAACAGGGTCGCAGACGTCGCTCGCACGCGATTTCGCCAACCCTGCGGTGAATCAACCGGTTTTCGCCCACGTGTGCCCTTGTAGATGGGCTTCTCGCCCACAACAGCCAGCAGTCGCTCGCGCAGCTGACTGTAGATCTGGTCTCTGCGGTGTCGCTGCGTGGTCACGAGCGTCTCCACGTCCTCGCGAAGCGTCTTCTTAGTATTCTTCCCCGATCCTACAACTTCGAGAAAGGACCGGAGTTGGTCCATCGCGGAAAACGCCGGCCGATTGCTCGCGTCGAGCGGCGTCGCACGCAGCTGGATCGTCTGACGATAGACAGGGACGCGTGCGAGCGTCGACTGGTCCAGAAGGAAGGTATCCACGACTGCGAGAGAAGAAAGGGAGAGAAACGCACGGTTGTACTCGGTCGTGTTGGGCGACACGATGTCGTGCTGACGCAGTTTCGAGAGTGTGACGCAGTCTGTCGTGAAAACAGATGATTTCACGTACGAGAAAGCGAGGTGAAGGAAAGAGGAAGCAACTGACAGATGACCACTCCCGCCAGAAATGCCATCGGAATCATGAGAGACGCCTACGACATGCATGACGAAAACAAGTACCATTCCGGCGATGCTCACCGCGGATGTCACATGCGAGGCGAGGAGTTTCGAGACCATCAGATACACGCAGCAGACAAAGGAGAGAAGAGCGAGCCCCACGGGAATCAGGAAAAATACGACATCGTAGCTGGAATCGATGTGGAGGGAATGAAGAAGGACGTTTCCGTACGGTTTCGCGGTCCAGATGAGCTTCGAAAAATCGAGGTATTTTCGGACAGTGGCTGTTTCCTCTCTGTTGTGAGAAACTCCCGCCAACTTTACGCCACCAATCGACGCTGCGAGAGGAGCGTTTCATCGGTGGAGTTGAGGAGAGCAAGATAAAGTGAATACTGGGTGTGAAAGAACCGCGGGACATACACTATCATTGTACACGTTCAGAACCGAATCGACCGTTTCCACTAATGAATTCAGTTTGGTGGATTGACGGGAGCAAAAGGGACACGATGTACAATTGTATTCGCAATAACTAGGTGGGAAAAGAGGCGGGAAAGTACAATGGGAAAATGGTGGTGGAAAGAGTGGATTGGATGGAGGATAAGTGCATGTGATACTATGATGAACGAAGAAGAGTGAACAAACAGATTCGAATGACTGGAGGAAGGAGGTGGCTTCGGAGACAACGGATTGGTTCCTTCGTGTGAGGGAGAGAGGGAGGAGTTACATTGTGCAAATGCGTGTATCATTTGCAGCTTGCGCGACAGTCTCGTGGACAGATTCTAAGTTGGAGCTGAAGTCGATTAAATGCTGGAGACAGTGTGAAGTTTCATTCAACTGGCTCGAATAGGTGTAGAGGACTCCGCTCAGTAACCCGCCCAGAAAGTAAACACAAGGGACGAGAAGGATGCCAAAGACAAGACCGATGATGATATACGTGATCTTGTCGAATATATCGTAACCGACCATCCGCTTGCGACTATCGTCTGGAGAAGGAATCTGATTGTTAGGTGATGACACAACACATACAATATTAATGTAGTGAAGAAATAAGGACACATCATAATACACAACAAAAATACACACAATGATACCCACATGCATTGCATAAGGCGAAGCTTTCATCAAGCACTTGGCCTAGGTTCAACGCCACTAGGAATCACTTACATGGCTTCCTCCTGCCATCAAACAATTATAATATAGTACAGACGATTGAGTCGAATTACTTATCCGACCATATGAGTTAAGAATCTACATCACACGTCACATACAATCCTACGTTCACCATCGACGGGACATTGATGAAGTGACTTAACTGGTACGCCCACTCTCCCCAGTAGGGTTCTATTGGAGTCGCAAGTCTATTGGTGAGTCCAAACGAGTGCTGACAACATGAACAGCTGCAACACCAACAGAAGCCGCCAACGAGTCATTTCAGTATGAACAATGGTAGTAGCCGACGCCCGCGGGAATGTGGGTAGTACTCACGACGGACATATTGTGTATATCGATGGCTAGTTGGACCAATCCAAAGAATGCGGTGGATCTTCTATCATATCCGCCGCTGTTTTCGTAAGAAAGGATGGAGTTGTACATCATAGATTACAGGAACCAGAGAATAAAGAAGCGCAGTATAAAGTATGGACGGATATTCTGACAGCCTACGTTCTAAAAGAGAAAGTGTGGTCGATCTCAATTCAAGAGTGTTGCATGTTCGTGAACAGGGATATCAACCGTACAAATTTGATCGTAGAGTGACCGTTAGGAGAGGCTCCCATCCCTTTGAGAGAGGAGATCGTTGACTACATGGTAAAGCACGGTAGGGAATACAAAGATCCGATTAGTTTGAGGACGGGCATTTTGGATCGGCAGCTCCCAACGTTCTCGAGCATACATCCTCCGGAAGTCAGTTACGGAGTATGGCGACCTTATATACAACAGTGTGGGATGTATCTATGGTGTGTGATGGAGATAGCTTGTGGATATGGCCGTGGGGAATCTGGTTCAAGCACATGAGTTGGTGGATGATATCGAGTATAGTGACCAGGGTCGATGTGAAAGTTTATCTCGACCGTAGAATACTACCACATGCCGGAAGACCTGATGGAGCTCCTTTTGGGTGATTTGGTGAAGCGGAAGAAGGTGGGTTCTCTTTACCATTTTAACGGATAGATGATCTCCTTTAGACAAGATAACGATATGAATTACAAGATAGTAATGAAGTGAACGATCAGTTGTTTGTTGATCAAACGGGAATGTCGGAAGAGAAGATGTATTTTGCATGTGGAGAGAGTTCTCACGCTGTAGTCATACTCGTCGTCCGCGCCACATCACAGAGGAGGAACTTCGCTACATCCTTCAAATCCAAGGCGTTTTGAATAACACTTCGGATCTGGAAGACAAGCGAATTCTAATCAACAATATCAACGAGGAGTTGAGAGGCACGGAAGTGAGTTTGGCATCGAACAAGAAATCCAGCTTCGTCATCCAGTCAATTCTCGAGAGTTCGAATCGCGACCAAGTCCGTTTGTTCTTGTCCTACTCGAAAGGTGATTGGTTCTTCCGGCGTTGTTCCTTTTAGATTTCGCCGTTCACATGTTTATCCAAACGTATGCTTCCCACGTGATGCAAACGGCGCTGCAGCAGGCGAACAAGTATCTCACGGAATCGCTGGAAGAACCGAAGGACGCACTGGAGAAGCGTCCCGACGAGAATCCTCTGGAGCCGCTGAGCACAATCATCAACTTGTTCGTGGAGAACCTGATGAGCCAGTTGGTGACGGTGTGCACGGACGTGAACGGTTCGCACGTTCTCCGTTACCTCCTCTGCATTCTGATGGGTTGTCCCCATCGGTGCGGAGACATCAAGAAACACACTGAGAAAGGCTCCATCCGTGTGAAGGTACTTCTTCTCCCCTCGTCTCCCCTAGACGAATTCCATTCTCGCCGAGGCCTTCGACGAAGCCCGCAGTGCCATTCTCTTTGGCATCGCAGAGCTGGACCCCTCTTCTCGCCATTTTCTGCTGACCAACAAGTACAGCTGCTTCGTCGTACAGCTGCTGATGGTTTATCTGCCGCCCGACCAGCGCGAGAAACTCGCTCACATCCTCCTCGACATCGAAGACGCGGAACGTTCCGAGAAACTTCTCCGCGATCTGGTGGTGGACGTGAATGGCTCCCGCTCGGCGGAATCGCTCATTCGCGCCTGTTCGGCGGCCACGGCGAATTCTCTGTTCGATCACGTGATCTTGCCGCGCATCGTGGAGCTCAGCAAGAATAATCGAGCCAATTATGTCGTCCAAATGTTCCTTTCGCGGATAACGGACGCCTCGCTCGTTGAACGGGCGTTTCAGGCGCTGCAAGGAGAGTTGGAGGTGATTTACAACGCCAATAATCGGGGCGTTTTGTTGCAGATGTTGAATGCATGTCGTCGCACGAGTCGGTGCGAAAAGGAGTGTTTTTCGGTGGTGTTGACGATTCTGCGTCACGTTCTTCACATGGATGACGCGGACGCGTCACTGGATTCCTTCGTGGAGAAGGCGTTGAACATCCAGAAGGAAGGCGGTCGCGTGAAACTGAACGAGGTCTTCGCGCAGTATGTTCTGGAAGGCATATTGTGTTCGGCGCCCATCGGCTGCGAGATGACGCTGCCGCTGCTGAAGCTACCGGTGGAGACGCTGCTGCGCGTGGACCTGAGCTGCTCGGCGGGACGGAGTCTGGTGAGCGCGGTGGTGGGGAAGATGGAGAAGAAGGACCAGACGGTGTGGAAGGGTGTGTTAGTGGGACAAGGAGGGGAGAGTGAGCGATAGAGCAAGCTGAAGACGGACGACGCGCCGATCATCCTCAATGTGGTGAGTGAGGAGAAGCAGAAGGAGCTGAAGGTGTGTTTGAACAAGCTGCGGCATGGTGGGTGAGAGGGAGGGGTGTGAGGAGTAGAGCTGAAGAGACAGGTGAAGAGTGTGGAGAAGGAAGAGAAGGGAGAGAAGAAGGCGGAAAAGAAGTCCAAGAAGTCTGAGAAGAAATCTACACAGTCAGCTGAGGAAAAGAAGGAGCGCGTGGTACAGAAGGAGACGAGACGGTCCATTGCAGATGCCGTTCGTTCTCTTGGTTTTTAGAGTCGTTTACATGGCGTGTTTTGTTAACAAACACCATTCCAAACAGCAGAGATTATAGCACAATCGAGTATTTCCTTGAGTTTCCCACATACTTTTCGAGTGTTACTGGTGTGAGAACAGCGGACGCAATAAACACATGGGATGATGATGTGCTTTCTCGCTTAATCCATTTTGATGAAGGAACCACAGATCGAATAGATTCAGGAAACGTGTTCGTGTCGATAGGAGTGTCATGTTCGACTTCTGTTTTCAAGGTTCCTTTATTCACAGAGGGCTCAGTGTCTCCCTCCAACAGTTCGTCTCCTCGGTCACGTTTATATAATGGTACATTGGAGAGGGTTGCTAATGGGTAGAGAAAACTGTTATATCATACAGTAATACTTCAGTCGCTTCTTGTAGCGACAAGGGAGACATGTTTTGTAGTAATATGAAGTATTCTCGTTCTTGAAGAGCTGGGAAGGCAAAATCAGTTTGCAGGAGCTGCATTTTCGTATTCTCGGATCGTCCTCCATTATTTAGAGATAGAAATGGAAAAGAGGAGGATAGGAGAAGGATTGAAATAGGAATGATGAGGGCGTTTCGTTTTCAACCAAAAATACTCACGATTTTTCATCGTTTTCATGCCGTTTTCCCCATGAGGTAGTTTCAATAGTGTAACTTGCAGAATGATCAACGTCTGTTATCGAATGGACTCCCCAAGTTTTTAGATTGTTGGATGCTTTCATTCGGACTATAGAGTAAGTACTCTTCTAGCTAATACCACTGCTATAATATAAGCCCCGACGGAGTCCTCTCATTATCCACTCCAAATGGGTTTCAAACAAACATGCCATTCCGTCATATACTTATGTGTCTGCATGTGGCGATTCAACTCCGACACGGAAACATAACTCTGCACCTCACTTGCACCCACAAAACCTCACCTTGTCACATGATGGGAACGTACACGCATGCGGCTTCACATCCGTATGAACACGCAGCTTGTGGATCTTCAAATCCGTCCGTCTGACAAACGCCTTGTCGCATCCGATCACATCACACTTGAACTTCTTATCAATCTTTGCTGTCACTTTCTCCTCTCTCCCACCTGATGATGACTCTTAATATGCAGCTGAAGACCTCCCTTCGTCGAGTACTTCTTGCTACACCCCGGGTAGGGACACGCGAACATCTACATTTCGCTCAATTCCCGCGACTACATTGGTGCTGCGCGTGTGGATTTGTTGGTGCTGCTTGAGATGCTGCATGTCGAAGAAGGACTTGCCGCAGTTCGGCACCGGACAGACGAAATCGCGGGTTCTATGGGCATCGTGTGTTCGCATGTGAACGTTCAAATTGCTGCGCCAATTAAACACTCTTCGATGAAACGCCCTCGTCGTTCCTACTTATTGCAACCGATGATCGGACATCGATACGTATGCGAGCTAAAAATCACCCCGAATTTTGGAATGCCACTTGGCGGAATCAGTTTCAGGGGGAGCCAGCGTGAGATCAAGATTTCCCATGGGGGTCATTTGGATTTCTTCGTGTAACTCCTGTTCCTTTTCGATCAGTGCCTAAACGAGAGCAGAAAACGGGGCGATTTACGGCACTGTCTTCGTTGATGTGCCGAATGGCGGCCTCGACAATCTCAATTGTGTTTTTCAGGTCTAATTTGTTCATGATGAGAAGGAGGGAAGCGAGGCTTTTCGCATTCTTATCTTTGAAGATGTTTCGAAGAACAAATGTGCAGTTTTGCGTTCCCGCCATCCGTACGATGGAGCCGTTTCCCACCTCATAATTTTTTTCGATTTCGCGACGGAGGTGGTTGTAGCGTTGTTCTTCCATCTTGCGACGTTTTTTGTCTTCGTTTGCTTCGTCAATGTACGGCTTCTTCTCCTCATCGCTCATCTTCGCCCAATGACTGGCGATTGTGCTGAAAATCTCGCTCTGCTTGGGCTGGCCAGGCATGCTGGCACGCACTTCGTTGAACCTGAGATGGATCGGGAGTGATGATCTTACACTTTGCGACTGAAGCACGCGTATGCACTCATCGTCCGCTTTGGAGGCTTCAGGCTGATTGTTGCTTGCGTCTGGAATTGCTGTTGCTGCGGCGGATAGTCGGACATCTCCGTCATCGGCTCGGTGCGCTCCATCGGCTACTGTTTACAGCGAAAGCAGCTCATACCACCATACTCATCGGCACATCGGCTGGATGGAAAAGGTTTTCATTCTACAACACAAACCACGTGAAGGTAATACAGGAATAAAGGAAAAGGGAACCACCTGCGGATTCATCGAAGAACTCATCGTTCCATCGGAATTCAGAGTTTGCGGGAGACCGCTGTCGGTGTAGGAAATGATGTTCATAGGATTTGCCTGTTGCTGCAGTGAAACCAGGTTTGTTCGCGGAGCCGTGATTCCGTTTCCCATACTGATTGAGATGCCGGTGGGCACTAGATTTCAGCAACGACCAAGTTTTTCTACTCATGTAGGACATTTGTTCAGGCATGACAACAACACGGTCTACACAAAGTGAGAATCAGCAACGACACTCCAACCGAAGGATCCTACCTGCGGTTCCGTTGTTCCCTTGTAATTGCTGTGGGATGAGCGTGTTCGGGTTTCCAGAGACTGGGTTCATTGAATGGGAAGGTTTTCAGATGTGCGCGCGGCTTCAAATTCAAAAGAACCAAGTATTGATGGGTAAGAATGATTGAACGCGTTCCTTTCTCCCGCGGTTTCTTCTAGGATTCGTATTGAAGGTGTGTTTTGGTGTGAGGAGTAATGGTGGGTAGTTGTTGGAAGGGAATGATTGTTTTCATGACAGTAATGTGATAATGAGATGGTCTTCAATCCAACAATAGAGTAATGAGATGGTATCTAGTGCAACAATGGAATATCAAGCGCACACCACTCCAACAATGAAACATCAAGCAAATACCAACATCACACTTACGCAACAAACACAGTACAATCAGTGGTTATCATACCAGAAGAGCCCATTGGGATCTTCGTTCTGGAGAAGATTCCAGTCGAACGCCGGAGCAGTGTTGGTCCCCACGAGAGATTGGAACTCCTCCTGGGAGAAAACGAGCTTGCTATGATCGTAGGTCCCCTCACATTGCGTTCCAGGGATGTAAACAGTGCGAGTGCGAGTGATGTACTGATTGCTACTTCCATTGATCAAAACACACTGGTTTTCCCTTCCATGGATGAATCGCACGCGTCCGCTCACCAAAACGCTGCTGCGATAGCAATCGGCCTTCGCGACGAACTTTCCCTGCGGATCCACTCCATGCGTGGCAAAGAAGAAGTTATTACTGAGCCAGCGGAACCGAATCTCTCCCCTCCCCCGCATCTCATTGGCTATCACGTTCATAAAGTATTGGTCATCTCCCGCGGTCGTTTCATCGTTCATCGCACGCGTCACACGCTCCCAAAACACCCGCGTGGCAGGCGACCGGCGGAAAAAGGCGGCAAATCCGCTCGTGACCCACCCGTCCAAAATCCGGGTGGAATATGCCAACTCCACATCACTCTCCCGGAACAGCTGAAACGCCTCCTCCAAATCGCCGCTTTGACAGAACAACACATGTGCGTCCATGACGAGCGAAATGGCAAAAGGAGGGTCGATATTGTACAACATGCGGGTCTGGAACTGCGGAGAGGCCGATCGCAGAATATCCGCGGGATGGATGGGGACGATCACGTCGAGCAGCTGGAAGAGTTCTAACGACAGGTCGCAGTTGGTCACCAGCGCCACTTTCGTCTAAAAAAACACGAAAAAAGCAATTTGCACATGCGGCGACAGATTCTTCAGGCGACGCGTGAAATGCAACACTTCCTTCACGTAACGGTTATTCCCGTCGCATCCCCCGCGGTTACTGTATGCGTAGTACACCACACCGTAGTCCCCCACCGATGGGAGGGAAAGCGGTTTTCCCGCCATCGCCGCCGCTTTGCGCTCCTGTACCGGCAACACGATTCTAGGTTGGAGGGAGGGGCAAAGGATACGGTGCGGGGGTTACGGTGGAGGGGTAGAAGGGGTAGAATGCGGTGGTGGGGGAAATGAGGCTGCGACGACCTGTGTCCCAGGGGGTCAAAATGACTACTTGGGTCTAGGAGGGGATCGAGGGGCTGGGAGCGGTCGGGGAGGGAGGGAGAAGGGGTGGGGAGGAGGGAGGAGAGAGGGGTTTGGTTAATGGAGGAATTGATTTCGGATGGGGGAGAGAGAGGTGGGTTGTTGGTCTGCGGGATTTGGAAGAGTGGTTTGTTGTTGGTTTGCGTATTTGTTTGTTGATTTACGTTTAGTGGGTTGAGAATCGGCTGATGGAGGCTCGGTTGCATGTTGGGTGGCTGGTTGTTGTTGAATTGGTTTGTGTTGTATGAATTCATGATTTGGTTTGCATTGTATGAGTTGCCATCATTTGCATTGTATGAGTTGCCATCATTTGCATTGGCATTCATTTGATTGCCATTTGGTTGAATGGAATTGGGCTGGCTTTGATTCGGCTGATGGACGTCCATCGAGTTGGTACCAGCCTGAATTCCATTCTCTTGGGGATTCACAGAGAGGAGAGAGGAAGATTGGGTAGATGACGTTGAAGAGGAAGACGATTGCATCATCTGAGCAGGATTGACCACCACCTGAATCCCTTTGCCTACAGTAAATGTACTCAAACACTCTGACTTGTTGCCGGCAACGTCCTCACTCCTTGATTCCCACTGGACAGCACAACTTGTGGTTTCTGGAATAGATTCTCAGGGTACAACTCTGAGATGCTGTTCAGAAGATTCGCTGTCACATTTCCCTCGTCAAGAGGAGACGCTGACATAAAAGACGTTGTGGTCTCTTCTGTTTTTCCATTTTCATTCGTGGAAGAGGAATCGGAGACTTCAACTTGTGACTGGGTATGTTGATGGGTAATAACTGACCTATCCTGAGCTATACATTAGACAATCCTCATAGAACAACCTGACATACGAACAACACCAGGATTAGGACGCAAAACACTGGACCCAGTCTTTGTATGCAATGTGTAGGTCAGAAGAGACCCGACAAACAGAAATGCGATTTGAAACACAATGTAGAAGACGGACAATCGAGACATCTCCAAGTCACCCAGCCAATCCGCGGTTACCTTGTGGTACGCGATCTGCCTTGAAAACAATGAACGGGGAACAAGTAGACACAAGAAGAAAGATAGTGTGTCGAAACAGAAACCTATTTCCTGAAGTGAGCAGCCTGGCAATGGACGGAACTACAGCTGCCGAGTCCGGAAAGAATGTCGAAGTACAAGTGACCCCCGCAGCCAGTGAGAATGGATCGGGCATGACAGGACCCACGCAACCGATCAGCAAGACTGGTTTTTGGCTGCTGACGATCGCTCTGTTCCTGTGCCTGATCGCCAATGGATTGGTCGATACGGCGCGATCGCTGACTTACCCAATGATGAAGGAAGATCTGAACCTGACGTACGTCGAGTATGGAGCCCTTGAGAGTATGGGTCAATTCTCGTACTTGTTCTGGGCGCTGGTGACGGCGTTTATGATGCAAAGCGTCGGATTCAAAACTCCCTTCGTGCTGTCCATCGTTGTCACCATTCTGGGCTGCATCGCCACGAGCTTTACAAAAGACTTCTGGGTCCTGATGTGTGTCCAGTTTATCGGAACTTGCTTGGTGGGCGCTCTGGACGACGGTCCCTCCGCCGTCGCCGTCGTTCTCTTCACGAAGAACACGGCAGCTCTGTACTGCATCATGGCCGGAATGTACGGTTTGGGCGCCTTCTTGGGACCCCTGTTCTCGAACTGGGTGTACAAGCTGAAGCCGAGCATGTCCTACCGCGGCATCAGTTTCGCCATCTGTCTGCCGCTGCTGTTGATCGGACTGTTCATCCTCTGCATTCCCTTCGCTATCAAGCGACCCGTCTCCAAGGACAAGTCGCAGAAGAGCAACATCACCGTTCTCTCCTGTCTAAAGTCCCCGCTGGTCTGGTACCTGTCATTCCTGCTGAACTTCATGGCGATGGCGGAGCGTGGCACGCTGAACTGGGGCACCATGTACGTGCGTGACGTGCTGCACCTGACCGAGGCAGAGGGAGCGCAGCTGAACTCGCGCTTCTACTTCTGCTTCATGCTCTCGCGTTTCGTGGGCGGGTTCATCACCGACTTCCTGGGCCCCTTCACCATGGAGTACGTGATCATCCCCATCGGCGTCACCATCTACATTGTTGGTTTTGCGCTGGGAACGTGCGGACTGAGCATCCTGCCCTTCGTGGGACTCTTCGTCTCGCTGTACTGGCCGACCGTGGTCATTACCTGCACCAAGTACTGGGGAGAGGAGTCCTCCATCCCCGTCTCCTGCATCCTCCCGCTGCAGTCGGGCATCGGGGCCATCTTCCAGTATCTGCTGGGGTGGATCAACGAGAAGCTCGGACCGCAGTACGCCTACTGGATGTCAGTGCCTGCGGCGATTCTGGGTCTGGTGATGCTGATCATCTTCCATATGATGGTGAAGAACAAGGAGAAGAAGGAGAAGAGTGGTTTGTTGGTAAACGAATCTGCTTGAGCTGTTTGTTGTAGAGAGTTTGTTTTTGAAAACGGAATTCACTTTATGAATACCCTTTGCCAATTCATTCCAATAAACACACGTCACAAACTACGCTTACACAACTAACACTTGCAGCCATGCTGCTCATCCTGAACGTCCGTCACGTCAATCACGCCAGGAGCATATCTACTCATTAAAAGAGTTATAGACATACAAGTTCTGTCGATACGTCAGTCGCATCGCTGTCCGAAGAACCGCATCGAAAACCTCCTCCACGTTGGCGTTGGTCTTCGCACTCACCTCAAAGTAGTTCTCGGCGGGAATCTTGTTCTGCTCACACCACGACAACACCTCGTCTCTGGAGACGTCGCGGTCCGCCTCGCGGTCGCATTTGGTGCCGACCAACACGAACGGCGATTCGCTCCGGAAGGAAGACTCCGTTTGGAGCAGAAATTCGCTCTTCCAAATGCCCAGATTCTCGAAGGACGTGCCGTTGCATAGATCAAACACCAACACACATGCATCAGCACCTCGATAGAAACTCGTTCCAAGACTCTGAAACCGCTCCTGTCCTGCAGTATCCCATAGCTGAATGGGAATAGGCCATAATAGACTCCCACCTGCAATTCGGACTCCTCATTGACTACTTTGGACAACACGGAAGCGCCGATCGTTGCCTGGTAGTTTGGGGAGAATACTCCATTGACATAACGCATCAGCAAGGACGTTTTCCCGCTTCTACAATGTAAGACCACGATGGAATGCAAATCGAACCCTGTGTCTCCCACGACGATAATCTTGAAGAAACGCCGGGTGCGGATCATCGGATTCTGACAACAAACAAAAAAGTATGTATCCAGATAGGCTAATAGACTGTCGCTCATTTCCCATTTCTTTTGGAGGTCGAAGAGCTCTTGGATCTCGTCCCTCGCAAAGGAGTATCCATTCTTCATTCTGCAAGTCAGTCACCTTCCACACTTCGTACAATTCGATTGCCTCTTGCACACAACGAATCGCCTCATCCGTGGATCCCGTTCGGAGCTGAATCGACGCTTCAATGACAAGCTACTTCGCAGGTTGATAAAAGCGATACGTCATTCACGAGATCTCGGACCTGATCAGGTTGGTATGTCCGGAGATACTCCACGGTTTTGCATGCACTGTATTCGGCAATCTCGTACTCCTCAAAATAAGCGAAAGCAAACAAAGAAACGTGCCGCACACAGTAATGATCTCGACATGCCTTGTACATCAGGAAGAGGAGGTAGTTGTCGTCATCCAGCTCCTTCTCCGCATCGCGCACGATCGAATCGCAGGAATGTCCCTGTTTCTCGTACTCTCTTCCATCACGCGTCATCGCCGTCCCTACTCGAAGTCGCTGTAGAGCGTTTCGTAATCCATCCCCTGGAGCGAATTTACGGGGTATTTGAAAGAGACGTCGCAATCGCATTTCGGACAATGCTGAACATCTGTGTGAGAAAACAGAGGAAAAGAGGACTTGAAAGACCGACGGGACGAATTGAATGGCCTTTGGGACATCGAAGACCCATGAGGAAACCATCTCCGCGCATGGATTCGTTTTGTATGTCGTAGTGGATGTAACACTCAGAAAAGAGTCTACGGAGAAGAAACGGAGAAAGGAAACTCCTCGCGCACGCAGGAAGGAAACGAACAACTGAGGAAGGGAAACTACGATCAAAACACGAAAACGAAACGACAAAGATTGGCGTGTTTTTTGGAATGAAATCGGAGGCGAACACGAGGATTCGGTTTCCTTCAAAATGATACTGTACGTTGGGAGTTTCGGAAAAGCCGAAGTGGGAAACTCCGGGAAACAGTCCGAGTCCGATTTGATGGTTGTCTGCGAAAATGGGGACCTTTTTGTTCTGAATGGTTGTGTAGATGCGAATGAGTTCCGTGTCGTCGTAGAAGAAGAGGTGGTCATCGAATTCCGGGTTGAAACTCTCTAGCCACTATATGAAAGAAATGGAGAGAAGGAACGGCGTAGAGAGTCATTTCTTCTGGAGTGAAGTCATAGCGCTGTTCTGTGGATGAATGATGGGAATGACACCCACTGAACTGATTCATGATGAAAAGCAGATCGTCTCTCTGGGCCTTTTCAAATACTGACAGCCCTTCTTCAGGCGGTTCATACTCTCGGAGAGCAACACTGTAGTGGCGGATCGCAACGAACCGATAGAGCAGGATGTCACGGGAGAGGAGCGACTCCGGCTAGAGAGTAGAGGACATGAGAAACCCACATCGTACTCGACACCCGATAACACTTTGAACGGCTGGCACTCTGCCTTGTGGTACTTCCTGGATAGAGACACACACGAAAACAATCTACCAGTCGGCGATCTGACACCGTTTTGAGCAGTACCTCGCCAGTTTGCATCGCGAGCACCTCGAAAGCGATTGGAACCGTTTAAAGCAGTAGTGACAGATGGAAGAGACACTGGTTGTAACAGGAGAGCACAGGAATGGGAAAGCAGTCAGAATCATCGTCCCTACTGCTGAGAGGAGGAAAATGGGAGAACCCTTCGGAATGTCGCTTCTGGCCAATACGTTCGACCCTTGACTGGGCTGTTCTGTATAGCAAAGATAGGGATTCGTCGCGAGAGGGGAGGGCATTTCCCACACAGAACGAAGAAAGAATGGAATACGGAAAAGAGTGTATGGGATTATGAGTTCATTCTGGAAAATACAGCGGGTTCACTTCCTCTCATTAATCAGTCTATCGGGTCTGCAAATGGCTGAACCCACGGAGAGCAGTAAGACACAAGGAGTACGAACTAACGGTGCAAGGTATTCAGCCAACGGGCGTTCCCATTTCGTTGCCAACTACGGGGGTCGGGGATTCCGTGGACGGTGGTGTGTATCTGTCGTGGATGAGACGTAGGCAGTTTGATGAACTATTCTGGTTTTCCAAACAAACAAGATGAGTTTTCTTCCGTTTCGCTGTTTCCGGACCGGATGCAATATGGCATGCTGCAGCAGTCCATTCCACCGTCGAGCGAAGAAGGAGGCATGGGATCCAGTGCTGCGATGACGCCTGTAGCGTTGGTCTTTCGGTTCCACTGTAGAATATTCAGCCAAATCAGATCGATTTTCCCTCCTACGTTTCGTTTCCCGCAGGGAACACGCGTTCCGGGGGGATTCCATTCCTTTCCGATACGGTGAAGGACTTGCCGATGAGTAGAGATACGATTCGTTGTTGTTGGTAGGTGATCCCTCATACATGGTTCCCTACACGTCCGGCGGCGGGAATGCATCCATCCCACTATCTATGTACCAACAGGCGCTGGAAAAGCCGGACGAGATGGTCGATCCGGAGCATGTCTCTGGAGATCTAGGGTACTACGACTCCCGACGCCACCCCACAAACTACAGCCAGTCAACCTACTTCGATCCGCTGATGGGCGGACTGGGAGAGAGCAAGCTCTCCGACGCCTATCCGAATTCGGAGCCGCTGCCTCCGGAGCGCGTAGAGCTTGAGAAACCCCTTTTATACAGAAACGGAGCCGCGTGAGCTGTTTAGAGAACCCGAAACGCATCCGAAGCGCATACAACTTCTTCAGCCAGGACTTCTACAACAGCAAGACGGTGGAGAACATGACGAAGGACACGATCAACGAGATGGCGCAGGAGTGGCACAACCTGTCGAAGGAGGAGCGGCAGAAGTACCAGCAGCGCACCGACGAGGACCGCAAGCGTTACGAGCGCGAGCTGGAGCGAATCAAGGACTATTTCCGGAGCTACAATTTGCCGCCGATGTTGTTCAAACGAGGTAGTCTCGCGATGGGGGTTTCACGCAGAGCGACAAGCGTTTCTGTACAACACGGTGGCGAGTCAGAACGCGGAGGTGTTGGCGAACTATCTGGCGGTGATGCACGTGGGGGAAGGGAGAAACTGCCACGTAGTACGGGGATCTGGACATCGCGCTGGCCTTCGTGGAGGCCATCATCAAGGCGCTGCAGCTGCGGCAGAACGTGCAGCTGCCGGCGGGGCGGGTGCGGGAGAGTGGGACGGCGGGCGGGGAGCCGGGCGGGAAGAGCGCGGGGAATGGCGATGGCGATTTGGTGTATCGGTGTTATCACCAAGGGTGTGATAAGGTGTTTAAATCGCTGCGGAACCTGACGAACCACCAGAAGACGCATGATGGTGGGTGAGAGGGGGAGATGTCACGGACAGAGTCGCGGCGACGCAAGTACCCGTGTCCGTTCCCGGGGTGTCAGAAGGTGTTCCTGACGTCGTACGGACTCTCCAAACACAGGCTGTCTCATGAGAAGAATCGGGAGCTCCAGAAGTGTTCGCGCTGCGAGAAGACGTTTCAGACGAAGGAGGTAGAGGAGGAGGGGCGAGCGAATGGGTAGGGACTCATGCTGCATTTCAAGAACAAACACACGAAGGAGCTGAAGTACCAGTGCGACCAGCCGAACTGCAACGAGGCGTTCGCTCGGAAGAGTGACCTGCGAATGCACCAGCTCCGCAAACATAGTGGACAGAAGCCTTACGTCTGTAAGGAGTGCGCGAACCATTCGTATGCGTCCAAGTCGGAGCTGACTCGGCATATGAAGAACGCCCACAATAAGTGATTTGTTTGTAAAAAACACGCCATAAAGAGAAACCCAATTTACTTCGCACGGGTGGTCTTGTTGATGATACCCACAGCGACAGTCTGTCTCATATCACGGACGGCGAAACGACCGAGAGGAGGATACTGCGAGAAGGTCTCAACGCACAGAGGCTTGGTGGGGACGAGGAGAGCCATCATCGACTTTCCGTTCTTGACGATATCGGGGTTCTCACGGAGGACCTTTCCGGTACGCTTATCGATCTCCGTCATGATCTTCTCGAACTTGCAAGCAATGTGAGCAGTGTGGCAATCCAGCACAGGGGTGTAACCGGGACGAATACCCGAAGGGTGGTTCATCACAATCACCTGAGCCTCGAACGACTCCGTCTTGCAAGGAGGATCGTTCTTCGCGTCTCCGCACACGTTTCCACGGTGAATATCCTTCACAGCAATGTTCTTCACGTTGAAACCGACGTTGTCTCCAGGAAGAGCCTGAGGAATCGACTCGTGGTGCATCTCCACCGACTTCACCTCAGAAGACACACCCACAGGGGCGAACACCACCGTCATACCGGGCTTCAGGATTCCAGTCTCCACACGGCCCACAGGGACTGTGCCGATACCGCCAATCTTGTACACATCCTGCAGAGGCAGACGCAGCGGCTTGTCCACAGGTCTCTTAGGAGGATGGATGGCATCCAGAGCCTCGATCAGAGTGGGTCCCTTGTACCAAGGCATGTTGGGAGAGCGCTCCAGCATGTTATCTCCGTTGAAGCCAGAGATGGGAATGAAGGGAATACGCTCCTCAACCTTCTGGTAACCCACCTTGCTCAGGAACGACGTCATCTCCGTCTTAATCTCGTTGTAACGAGCCTCGCTGTAGTTCACAGACTTGTCATCCATCTTGTTGATGCACACAATCATCTGCTTCACTCCCAGCGTGTTAGCCAGAAGAGCGTGCTCACGGGTCTGACCGTTCTTCGAGTATCCAGCCTCGAACTCTCCAGTACCAGCAGCAATGATCAGAATGGCAACATCAGCCTGAGACGTTCCCGTAATCATGTTCTTGATGAAATCACGATGGCCGGGGGCATCAATGATGGTGAAGTTGTACTTCTCCGTCTGGAACTTCCACAGAGAAATATCGATCGTGATACCACGCTCACGCTCGGCCTTCATCTTGTCCAGCACCCACGCGTACTTGAAGGAACCCTTACCAATATCATTGGCCTCCTTCTCAAAACGCTCAATCGTACGCTTATCAATACCACCGCAAGCGTAGATCAGGTGACCAGTGGTGGTCGACTTGCCAGAATCGACGTGACCAATAACGACCAGGTTAATATGAGGCTTCTCCTTACCCATGTTGGTTTCCCAAAACAAATTATGGATAAAACCACTGGATTAGGAAACGAATGCAATCGTCTAAATAAAACTGTGGCTGATAGAAACGGCTGCATCCATTATTCCGCTCATTGCATCATTGAGCATTCGTGTGTTTCTGCTGTACGCGGAAGAGTATACAGGCTTTGATACACATCATAGAGATGTAGGAACAAACAGAAGGGAAAAGAAAGAGAAGTGGGATTCTCGGGATGTCAAAAGAGAATACAATTCAAATCTGCTATGCAACGAATGAAAAGAAGGAGAGAAAAGAAAGCACACAGTGGGACTTGAACCCACAATCTCTTGCTCCGTAGGCAAGCGCCTTATCCAATTAGGCTATGCGTGCTTGTTTGCCTCTTTTCTCTTATCTATTTCACAGTTGTGCCTTCGCTTTGACGTCGCTTCCTCATTCTCCTACTACTTCCAGATATGAATCACCGGTTCCGTTCATTTGTCTGTAGCGAATACACATTATCCCTGTTTTCTAGTCTTTGCATTGTACTTCGTGTGCTATCTTTCCGTTGTATCGTGTCAGGAACATGGATCTGCGGATTCCACATTGAACAAACGCGTGGCGAATCGACCTTCGTTCTCTCGATGGGAGCGTACTCAACCAGAGTCCTCTCCTGACGCACTCTCCAGTGCGGACGAATCGAACGCATCTGGGAAGAGACAACTGCGTCATTCGGAGGAAGAGGTGGAGGAGGAGAAGCCCCGGCTCAAATCAAAGCATCATCGTATCCACTCGGAAACTGTAGAACCGGAACCGACGGTCAGTGAGGGGAAGCGATTGCGTACAGCGAAGTCGGGGTCGAAGAAGCGCCACAAACACATGGGAGACTCAAGCGAACAGTTGGAGAGTTCAAGCTCAGAACTTGGTGATGCCTCCGAACCGATCAGACAAAAGAAACACTTGGAAATGATGGGCGTTTCAGTGTCCGTGAATTCCGGTGACGAGGAGGAAACGAATCCGCCTCTGCCGAACGATTCCGATTCCTTTTCGTCTAGTGACTCGGCAAAAGAGGCAACAACCCACGACGACGTTACACAATCGGTCGAATTGGACGCCCCCGAACTGACGGTGACGGTGGAGAGCGTATTCCCTCGCAACATCACAGCCTCCCTTCACGTTTCGACTCCCAGCCTGGTCTGGTGCGCACCACGGAGCAGCGACGAGGGCGAGGCAACGAAGAAGGTCCTGCAGTCGCTGCAGCCCCGCACAGTGCTGGGGGATCTCCGCGTCAGTTACGACTGGCTGCGAGAGAACACCGCCTACATGCTGTACTGCTACGCCGTCAGTCTGAAGGGCGTGGAGATGGAGCAATCAGTTCGCGATAGTGCTGTGGCCTTCGTGACGCCGAACGAAGTCGGTTCCGGTGGGTCTTGAAAGAGGCCATGATTCGTAGGCGGCGTGTATCTCACACACGTGCATCGCGAGCCGCGCGCGATCCACTTCTCCTTCGCGTCTGCGCTGCGCTACCCCACCGTGTGTCAACTGATGTACCGCGATGGCAGTCCCGTCACCGCCATGCTCATTCCCGTCCACCAATGGAACCGCACCTTCACCTTCAACCGTCTCAACAAGCGCACCTACTACCGCGTCCGGTGCGGCTCAGACCCTGCAGCCACCTTGTCGTCGCAGTCCTTCCTGCTCAGCTCGACGACCTACTGGATGCCTCCGCCGCCCGCACGAAGCTGGCTGCCTGGGGTGTTGGTCACGCTGGTTGTGGTGGCTGCGGTGGCGGGAGTGGCGTACGGTCTGCGTGCGAAGAGGGAGACGTGGCGATGGACGTTGGAGTCGATTCGTAGAGTGAACGAGGAGGAGGTGGATCCTGCGCGGCAGTCGCTGTTGTCGCAGCATCGACTGGGGTCTCCGTCGCACGAGGAGACGAAGGAGGTGATGGCGCTGCTGGACGCACAGCGGTGGCGCTGCACAACGTGCCAGTACTTGAATCCCATCGAGGCGACGGAGTGCATGATGTGTCACGCACCCAAAGAGGTGCCGGAGGTGGAGGAGTGGAAGGACGACGGCTGGGGAGATAGCGAGGAGGCGCCGGAGCCCACCGACTTCCTGGCTGCGCAGGCGGTGGAGCCGAAGGTGCCGCCGCAGATCGTGAGGGCGGGTGTGAGTGAGAGTGAGGAGGAGAGTGAGGAGAGTGTATCGGATCCTGTGATTGCCATGGCGACGGTTGCACCGATGCCTTCAACACCGGTTGCACCGATGCCTTCAACACAATTATCATCGATGCCTTCAACACCTGCCACATCGAAAACAACACTACCAGCATCGCTAACTACAATCCCACCAATGACAACACCATCCGCAACTCCAGTGAAGCCAATCCAGCCTGCGAAACCCACTGCGCCTCCTAAACCCGTCGTCACACTGAAACGCGAGTCCTCAGAAGCAGCTGGCGTCACCATCCGTCAGAAAGGACCCTCGAAAGGACCCTCAGGACCCTCGAAACCTATCATCTCACTGACGAAGCCCGCGCCGATTCGCATCATCCCGGCGGGCAAGGGAATGAAACTAGGCGGAGCGCCACCTCCACGTAAACCCGTTGTCCTAAAGAAGGCATCGGAAGTCGTCAAATCGGATGACCTGTTTGCAGAGTTGGGAATGAATGCGCAGTAGTCATGTGTCCTCGCAATAAGGAGTAGAGTGAAGAAGACGGAGCGAATCAGCACGCAGAAGAAGCCAACACTCGAGCTGAGCGATAGTGTTTCAAGTGATGCATGGGGCGACGACAGTGATTTGGATTTATAGTGATCCGTGTTTATTGCAAAGCCCATCTAAACTCAGTTTAGTTAGGAAGCCCGTCTAGCTCAGTCGGTAGAGCGCCAGGCTCTTAACCTGGTGGTCGGGGGTTCGAGCCCCCCGGTGGGCGACTCAGTTTATCTTTTTCTTCATTAGCCAAATGACAGAATACCTCCCTCCCTCAGATCACTCCATTCCGTTGCCGTACCACTACTCTTCCTCCCGTAGTCAGAGTAACTGGTCGATTCTCCATTAACACCATAGTCCTCTCCAAGGGATCTGAACAAGAGTATAGTGCGCAACTCATCTATTCGAGTACGAACAACAATCCAGCCCCTCGTATTCATTAAGAATTACGTAAATCCTAAGTATCTTCTCCGTCACGTGCCTATTCATCAAGTTCGGAGAGCTCCTTCTCATCGGATTGGTCCACTCGTCACCAGTCATTGTATCTGGGAGAGAATAACAGTGTTCCTGGATTTGCTCAGTCTAACCACCAACATGTTGATACTTAATGGGAATATCTTACAAACAGCCTGACAGTTCATTTCCGACCAGTCAGGTTCTTTTACAAACCTCTCATTATCCTTCATCTTCACGGCATTCTCGACCTCAATCATTTCAACTCACTCCCTCTTCTCAAAATCCTGATATGTTTTTCCCTGTTGACTTATTTTCCCCATATCATCATGTAGTCTTCAAGCGACCCTTCACAACCATTATTCCATTACTCCGAGCCTTCCTTCTATTCCATTGAGGCAACTATCAGAGAAATACTGCTTTGGATTCAAAGAACTCTGAGTACTGTGTTTTTTTATACCTTTCTGTAACAAATAGAACGGCGGTTTCCTATCATTCCCGATTCTTATTAATGCCCTCGTGGGTTACAATCATCATTGGTATGAGCTGATCTGTAATGCATATCACGATCCTATCACCTTCATTTCACGTTACCCTCAGCTCTTCGACATTTCCCGAAAAGGAGATGTACTCTTTGTGTCCTCGCATTGTGACCCTTTACCTGATCTATATTCGTATTCCAAAACTGCAACGAAAGTAGCGAACTTGCAAGTAGTTTATTTGGAGAGTATTTATGGGAAGAAAGAACTAGAGCGTGTGATAGAGTATAGCTGTGTTTTACTAAGTCAGGCAATGAACAAAACAATGAAATCCGTTACATTAGCAAATAACATCCGTGACAATTTAGGAGTCGTAAGCTTTCCTTGTCCTTTCCACCACAGGATGCCCTCTCGATGATTCGTGAGTATTATGGTGGTCTTCTCAACCTCTACGATACTCGTCGCGATCTCTTTCAGGTTATCCGCATCCCCAAATGCGATATGATAAAACTCATTGCGCAACACCTCCCCGATCTCCCACCCGCATCGTTCTGTCCATTCTTTCCCACTCTCTCACCCATAGATGGCACTGCTCCCAACCACTCGCGTTGTCTTCACATCGGAAACATGAATCCGCGAATGACCGAGGAAGATCTCTGGTCGGAGTGCAACGTGTTCAACACCGTGGAGGACATTCGCATCGTCTCCCAGAAGGGTTGATTTGCTCGTCTCCCCTCACTCCCAGACCGACGCTACGCATTCGTCTATTTCGCGACGACGGAAGAGGCGGAGCGTGTGCGAGCGATGCTGATCGCGAAACCCAAGTGGAAAGGCGCCATCGCCTTCGCAAAGAAGGACAAAATCCACGTCCCTGTTTTTGGAGTCCCCTTTCTGAAACTTACTCCATTGCCTCCTCATCCTCAAGGAGGATGGAAACTCTTCTTCTCGCGCTTCGGCGCCGTGAGTCGCGTGTGGTCCGACCAGGAGTCACTTTTCGTCAAGTTTGAGGACCGCACCGCACTGCTAAATGCCTATCGCGTAATGGCGACGGAGGAAATCGGTCAGTCTATCCAGACGACTCTCTCCTTGGGAAAACGTAGTCTGCCATTCGTGTATTGTTTAAAGGAGGAGGATCGAACGATGGTGGATGATATTATCAAAGGTGGTCGGAGAGGGGAGAAGTGAGTCGTAGACGTGCTGCAAACTATATACCCTGCATCACTTTCCCTTAATGAGATGTACTCTTATATCTGTGAATGTGAGCTATTTGCAAAGAAGAATGAAGCTATTGACGACCAACGCTCTGCAGAAGCGGCGCGTTATGAGAATTTGTTATTCCTTCGCCATTGTTTTCTCACTCCTCGTGAGGATATTGTAGTTGAACAGAAGAAGCCGGAAGATCATACTGTTATTATTGCTCGTTATCTCCCTTCCAATCAGAATGTAATGAACCAATTGCAGTCCATCCTGTTTTCGCCTTTTCAAATATTGCTTTGGCCTAGTGGGAGTGGTTTTGGCGTGTTACATAGAATCTCCTACTCGTGATAATGCACTTGTTTCTCTCTGCACGCGTGCTTTAGAGGCGGCTAATCCTACTTATGATTCCGTGGGAGCGTATTTGAAGGATAAGGTGTTCCACTCGTATGAGCTATTATCTCGTTTAATGCGTAGCACGAAGCCTATTAACATGAATACCCTGAGTATGTTCCTATCTGATCATTACTCGGAATTCCCCAAACTGATGGGGAAACATGATTAATACATTAATTCATTAATTCATTCATTGGGATTGCGTCTTGTTTGTTCGATTGCAAGCGAAATCGGTTCGCTCTGTATTTTTCTCTGCATAATCTCCCGATTCATCCCACCCACCGGTTTCCTCCGCTTCCTCTCCATTCTCTCAGAAACAACTTTGATAAGTCCAGTATTCAAGTATGTTGGGTTTGAAACATGCCATTCTTTCGATCCACCGAAGGACGAAACGTAACCACTCTCTAGGCAATGTCTGCTCAACTGACTCTTCGTGGATGCCTGCGTGGCCACAACGGATGGGTGACCTCCATCTCTGCCTTCCCTGCCGACGCCGAGAGCATCATCTCGTCCTCCCGCGACCACACCTGCCTGGTGTGGAACCTGAAGGCTGGCGAGCCCATTGAGGACCCCTCGCTGGTGATGTCTTGCGGAGTTCCCAAGAAGTCTCTGAAGGGACACTCGCACATCGTTCAGGATGTGAGCCTGTCGTTCGACGGCCAGTACGCCCTGACGGCCTCCTGGGATGGAACCGTGCGTCTGTGGAACGTTGCTAGCGGCAAGTCCGAAAAGACCTTCGTGGGTCACAGCAAGGACGTTCTGTCTGTGTGCTTCAGCCCCGACAACCGTCTGATTCTGTCTTGCGGTCGCGACCGTACGATCAAGCTGTGGAACACTGTGGGAGAGTGCCAGTACACCCTGGACAAGCAGGGCCACAACGATTGGGTGAGCTGCGTGCGCTTCGTGCCCAACATGGACCAGAAGCCTCGTGTGGTTTCTTGCGGTTACGACAAGATCGTGAAGGTGTGGGACCTGGAGAAGATGAACGTGGAGTTCAATCTGATCGGCCACACGCAGCTGGTGAACAAGGTGGTGGTGTCTCCCGATGGCGCCATCTGCGCGTCTGCCGGTAAGGACGGCTACGTGATCATCTGGGATCTGGGCACCGGTGTGGAGAACTACAGACTGAACCTGGAGGACGAGGTGACGGACGTGGCGTTCTCTCCTTCCAACTACTGGATCGCTGTGGCGACCACCAAGGAGATTGCCATCTTCGATCTGGAGAGCAAGGAGAAGATCGCTTCGGCTATGCCCGAGTTCCCTCCTCGCTCCGCCAAGGCCACCGTCCCCTCGTGCCAGTGCCTGTGCTGGTCCGTTGATGGAGCCACTCTCTTCACCGGATACACCGATAACGTCATCCGTGTGTGGGATGTCAGAGCGTAAAGAACGTTAAGCACTTATCAAGGTCTGTTTTGTTTGTTCGTAGTGAATTCTCTGTTCACAAACAATTCACAGCTTCATCTTTTCAATGGTGGGAAGAATGATCGAACGAAGCTGCTGGTACGCCTCGTCCAAATTGTTGTTCACGATCACGTGAGTAAAACCAAGCGTCTCCGCCATCTCCAGCTCGTGCTGGCAGTTCTTCAGACGCAGCTCTACAGCCTCCGGAGAATCCGTTCCACGACCACGGAGACGACGAGACAGCTCCTCAAATGATGGGGGCTTGATGAAAACAAACTCCGCCTTCATTCCCGACTTCATCACCTGCTGCACGCCCTGCACATCGATATCCAAGATGCAGATCTTGTTGCTGTTCGCCACCTTCAGAACACTCGCAAACGACGTTCCATAGATGTTTCCGTGCACATTTGCGTGCTCGATGAACTTGCCCTCGGCAATCTCCTTCTCCATATCTTCCTTCTTCGTAAAGTAATAGTCGACCTAGAGGATTGACACAGAAAGCACAGCACATACGCCGTCCACTTCCTGCCCACGAGGAGCACGCGTCGTGTGGCTAACGCTGAAACCGAACGAATTGGGGAATTCCGTCATCAACATCTTGATCAAGGTGCTCTTACCAACCCCGCTGGGTCCACAGACTACATCTGAGTTTCAAACACGATTCCTACGCACCAGAGGAGGGCAGTTGGCAGTATCGTACACAGAGGAGGACATTCAATGGAATGATAGATACGAATAGGTAGATATGAAAGAGGCGAATACCGCGGGAATAGAATGAACCCAGGCGGATGGTATGTAAAGAAAGAAGTGTGAAAAGAAACAGATATATACTAGTATGAACTTGGGACGAGTCCCTTGACGGCTAATTCGAGATCACGCGCATCGAAATAATGAGGAGAAAGAAGAAATCATACTTTTGTTCGAATGATACCTAGTGTTCTTGAAACAATCAGTACCGAAATGAATTCCATCGACTGTCAATTGAGGAATATCTATATAGCTCAATCACAATAACGATCACCCTCGAGAACCACCACCTCTATGTGGGAAAAGCAGTTATCACCGATCGTAAACGAAGTTAACCATGGAAGTTCTAATACTCAGTCCTTCGAGTAGACGCTACTTTTCATGATGAGTATACTATCGACTTGGGGTATTTCTCCTTTCTCTTCTGGGCAGCCATCGTAGAAATAATCATCGTCTTCATAGTTGTAAGGACTGACACACTTATATGGCTCGATAGGAGCCTCTGGTATATCTTCTTTGAGGAAATAATTCTCTTCCTCGCATAAACAGACCTGAATAAAGCCAAATACGTCATCACCAAGGTGAATTCTCTCTAAGTCTGGCAAATCTGAGTGTTCAATTCACATACTGAATTACTAATAAACGAAATCGACTGACACCCAAAGGAAAAGTGATCGATGAAAACTTCTCTGAGTTTAGGAAGATCTATTCATTCAGCGATGAGGTCATGACAACCTTTCAGTGTGAACGATAAAACGAATACGAAACAATTCCTTCCAACTTCCAAGCTCCGAAGAGAAGGCAGTTCCGTCAACTCAAATGATCTGTAGCCAATGAATGCTCCATTGGCAATCTGGATTTGGGAGAGGCATGGACAATTCCTAATGCGGCATCCGTAATCGCTTCGATCATTTACCGTTAAGGGAACGCAATTATTGAAACAATGGTTCCTCACAATAAGAACTTCCAACTTCTCCAAATCTGTGATCAAAAGCGATTTGATGTTCTGACAACACCTTTCATCGATTACTATATGCTTACAATCACATGGTTCCGTCAGTTGCATATAGAGCTTCTCTTCCAAAGCTTTGATACTCATAGCAATAAACTCCAAAGATGGAGTGCTCGGAGCCTTCCTACGAAGATAGAATTCACTCCTAAACTGGATGAAAAACTCGAGGAAAGAGGCATCAAAGGGTGAGAAGAAAACCAAATGATTACGCATTGACTGAAGAGAATGCGTGTATCGGAAGCAGGCGTTTCTACCGAACTGGACATTTGACGGCATCAGACTAGGAATATCTACATTACGGATTTCCCAAATCACCACTCAAGAGAATCACCGATCCGATGCACTCGAAATTCTTTCCGCCGAGCTGAAGTTTCGTCAGTGAAGGAAGATCTTCCTATTACTCCGCTTATTTGACTCCACCATTCAGCTCCAGTGAGTTCTTGTAGTAATAGGGTACTTCTTGAATCATTTTGCGGTCAGTGCTATCGTCACCATTCAGAGCATATTCGCCAAGGATGATTGATTTAAGATTATATAATTCTGGATCATTATTCAAACAACTTGATTACTCTCAAACACCACTTCTTGGCACCAGGTGAACACCTGATATCCCAAATCGAGCGTTTCAAGTTGATGAAGGTCTACGAAATAGAGTCATCCCATCTACAGTACGCGACAGTGTAACAACGGAAGCATGACAATAGCTCTCTCGACCAATCTCAATTGAACGCATAGAGTAGATATTCTTTAGAATAAAGGACTTGGAGTAGTAGAAGGAACAACAACCGACTTGAAGTGAATCAAGAGAATACAAATCTATGCGTCATCGAGTTCACTCTACTCTACCCTTTAAGCAAAACGAAGGAGCATGATAGAAACATCTGTCATCCAACTGAATTGAATGAATGGAAGGAACACTGGTCACTTCAAATGAATCATAGTCGGAGAACGAATCGTTGCCAATCTGAATTGCCTTCAGTTTTGGACAGTTCATGATTTTCAAACTACGATTATCTGGCTTACACTTCACAACTTGTCTCCAATTATGGGCACGTGTAAAACAATCTTCTCCAACCACCAGACTCTCAAGTTCATTCATATCACTGACTTCAAACGAACGAACACTGCCAAAACAGTGATCACCAATCGTAATCCGTTTCAATGCCGGAATGTTGGATAAACTCAGCACCGTGATATCCGGCCCATTGCACTTTCCATTCGCAATGACCAGTTCTTTGGTTTCAAAGATATTGGAAATGGCAATCTCCTTTCCGATTGTCATGAGCGGATAGGCAACATGACGAATGGATTCTTCGGATTCATGATCACAATACCAGCCATGAAATAGAGGAATCCGCTCCGATTCGAGTTCATCCCCATTATCCCACTTGCTCTCATACTCACAGATACCAGTCGATACATTCAGAATGCGACCATAGCCATCTCGTTTCATTACTCCGTTCCTTTCATCCCATTTGTATCCCCCAATATACACCGGCTGTTGAGAGAGAAGACACGAAGTCGAGTCACTTCCATATTCAATCATCTCGTGTGCGTCCGTGAATTCTTGCTTCAACTCGATCAGCTTGTCGTTCTCCCATTTGCCATATCGTTTCAGCTCTCCATCTTCATACTCATACCCATTTCCATTTCGCTCCATCGACTGATTGAATTCACCCATGTATATCAGTTTCCCATCCAGTCGAATCGCCATCACCATTCCATGACGTCGATTCTCAATTACTCTCTCTTCATTGACATCCACATCACTCCACGCTCCTTCTCTTACAGCCACGCCATTCTCAAACACAACATACTTCCCATCTCTCACTCCCTTCTTCATTCTCCACCGCATTTTCACCATACCGTGACTGAACAACGCAGCGCTCCCATCTCGCACTCCCTTCTTCACCTCGTATATACAATACTCGTTCGCATGATCTCCTTGATATTGCTCAATTTCATACTCTTTTCCATCAAGGATTCTCTTATACACAGGTCCGATGGTCGCATAATCGTCCAGAAACAGCTCCGACCTTTTCACCTTTGCAATATTTACTAATCCTCACAATCCTATCTTTCGAGTACCTGCCATGATGGATGATGAAAGAAATAGTGAACGAAAAAAAAGTGGCATTTCACAAATATCACCATCTCCTCATGTACAGCCACTATTCAATATGATTCATTACACAAGTGTCTGCCAACAATCTAAACCCTATCAAATGCTCCATCATTTCTTTCATATTTAAACGATCATTTTTCATCACCACTCAAACACTCATGACAGTTGCATTTCCTCGATGACGCCCCGATCCGGTTTTATGATCCTGGGTATTCCTCTGGGCTTTTCGTTCCCACGATCACGATTCCTCGGAACCATCCATTATTTCTTTCGCGACTAAGGTAAGGAGTGTTCCTTATTTTCTTTGGGTTTACAGCATGGAGATAGCGCATTCCTCACCATTTTGTAGACAACCATGTTGATGAACGTCCTTGCCAACGCTCTTAAGACCATTACCAACGCTGAGAAGCGCGGTAAGCGTCAGGTCCTGGTCCGCCCTTGCTCTAAGGTGCTCCTGAAGTTCCTTCAGTGCATGCAGAAGAAGGGTAGGGGTTGTTTTCAACGTGTAATGTGCAGGTTACATTGGCGAGATCACCGTGATTGATGACCACCGGTCTGGAAAGGTTGTCGTGGATCTGAACGGTCGTCTGAACAAGTGCGGTTGCATCTCTCCCCGCTTCGATGTCAAGGTCAACGAGATTGAGATGTGGACTCGCAACCTGCTCCCCTGCCGTCAGTTCGGTCACATCGTTCTGACCACCTCGATGGGAATCATGGACCACGAGGAGGCCAAGCGCAAGCACACCGGAGGAAAGGTCATTGGTTTCTTCTATTAGTCTGTTTTTGTACCCTATGTCTTGTGTTTGTAAGAAACATGTGAGTCTATACGGGAAGAGGGGTTCCTCACAGAGCCGATGGAAGCCAGTTCATCGGCAGCCGAAAGAGCCTTGGAGCGACGAAGAAGCTCATTCTCATCGTACTCAGAGAGACTCGTTTGTCCCTCGGAAGAGACGCTGAGGTTGGTGTTTGGTTTCTCGTAGGACTGGATACGCGAGAAAATAGAGGACACGGTGATGTATGACTGATCTGGTTGGTCGTTGTCGTGGTGCTGCGTCTGCATGGTGACAAGTTCCTCGGTGTGATTATTGGCAATCATCTAGACGTCATTCCCTGTTCACAAGATTACCTTCGTGTTCATGATCCGCTCCAAGTCTTGTTCGGACAATTCTTCTTTCAAATACCCAAACGTTTGACGAATGACCGCCTCGATCTCGTCCACGCTGATATCCTCTCCAAAGAAACGGTGGAGGTCCTCGATGGTGATGAACTGCTCGTGATCGCGGTCCACTCTACCCGTCAGCTCTCGTCTCCTTCCCAACAATTTGAAAATCAGTTCTGCATACTCGCGTCGAAGTCCTTCCTTGCGCGCAAGACAAGCTCCAACGAACTCGGAGTAGTGAATGTGACCTTCGTCAGAGCCAACTCGAACACCCACCACAATGCTCAAAATCGATGTCATCAAAAAGCTTGCGAAGCTTCGCTTCGTCGGTGGTGATGCTGAAAACGGTCTGGTTCGGACCTCCCTCGTTCGTCCGCAGCGACATCATCGCCTCCTTGAACTATATGAAACGCTCCACCTTCCCCTGCTTCCTCGAAGGTGATGATTCCGTCGTTCCGCTTGTCGAAGTACTCGAACGCGTCGCTCAGCTTCATCAGGTCGTTCTTTCGTCAACTCATGTCTCCACCCCCACATTGTTCAAATGATAGGCGACGGCCGTCAGCGCCGCCTTCTTCAGGTGATTGTACCCCTGGAACTCCTGTATTGCCTGCAGAATGCTATCGGGAACCACCGTTGGGTGGGGCACCGCGAAGGACTTGAACCACTCGTGGTTCAGCGCCTCGCCCACTACGCATCACCCGATCCACCCTCTCGCACCCGTCAGTCGCTTCGCAGGGTCGATCGTCAGGAGTCCCTGGACGAAGCTCTTGCTCTCGGGAGAAAGCTCGCCCCAGTATCGCTTAGGGAAGGGAATGGAGTCGATTTGCACGTCCTCCAGCGGGAGCGTGGACATGGCGGACGGCAGCGGGTTGTGACCCGTGAGCAGGAAGTAGGTGATGACGCCGATCGACCACATGTCGCAGGACTTGCCGTAGCCCGAGCCTCGGAGGTCGTTCATGAACACCTCGGGAGCGATGTAGTAGCGCGTACCGACGAGACTGTGCATGTACTCCGTCTTGTCGATCATCTGCGGTGGAGAGAGGGGAGAAAGGGCACCTTGCTCAGACCGAAGTCGATCAGCTTCACGTCGTCGCTGTTGGGACTGACGAAGAGGATGTTCGCGAGTCTGGGGAAGAAGGATGGATTGCAATTACTTGAGGTCGCGGTGAGCAATGTTCTTCGTCTCGTGGAGATAGCTAATCGCGTTCAGAATCTGCCGAATGATTCCCTTTGTGTACTCCTCCGAGAACTTGCCCACTAGAGAGAGAGCTCAACAACCACAGCGCACTCGGACTGTTCGCCAGACGCGTGTACAACTCGCCTCCACTCAGCATTTCCATGATGAGGTACATCGCGTTCGACGTCTCGTAGACTTCGTACAGCTTGACAATGTTCGGGTGGTGGAGACGACCAAGAATAAACACCTCCTGGAGGAGTCGCTCTCGCTGGGTCGCGTTGAACCCCGCCATGTTCACCGTCTTCATGGCAAACTTGGCTCCCGTTTGTCTACGTTCAAACTCCGATTCCTGACACACCGATTGATCACGGCGCGGATCGTTCCCGTCGCCCCGGATCCCAACTGGTCTGACGTGAACGAGTACACAGATTGAACAGGACTAGAAGTGATGTCATTCCACAGAACCAACTCCTTCCGGTACACCGCATTTGAAACGCCCCGAAGTGCCTCGTCATCCTCGTACGCATCGAAGTCGTTCTCGGAACTACTACTGTGATAGGAGCGTTCGTGGATCTCTCTCTCAAATGGAGTGATGCTCTCGTTGTGTTTGTTGCTTTCGTCGTCTACGATCCATTTCAGCAGACCCCCAGAGCTACTCTCCTGATTGGAGGACATCGACGAAGGTGCCACTGTGCTTGATCCACCTTTACAGCATGAGAAAAAACCCATAGAGCGGAAAAGAATAGTGAGACATGATGGTCTCTAGGATGGGAGAAAGTGGATTGAGTGGATGAGGACGCCAAAGTATTTAAAGTGAAAGCAGCTCTTCATTGACACATGACCCATTCCTAATGCATGCGTTGCTCCTCCATCGATCTACCCCGTTCTCTGCAAATTCACCGAATTCAAAAGAGCAACTTCGATCAATACACAATTGCGGTTTCAGTTTGTATGACTAAATTATGCAGGGAGTGTTTAATAGAAACACCTCCGCGTGCATCATCAACTCCCATCTCATTATTACTTCCAATATCAAGTGAAGAATGAAGTGTATGTGTTTGTTTCCACTCCGTTTCCACGCTAACGTTGCGTGTAGTCGATATCCTTCATATCTGCGAACCCCTCTGTGGATTCATGCCGGAAGTGAAGAACCCCGAGAAGAAGGTAGGCCCCGCCGGTTGGAAATGAGACATCCAGGTTCCCTTCCGTGAGCGCTGCCTGTGGACGGTGGTGGCTCTGTTCGTGTATCTGGTGTGCTGCCAGATTCCTCTGTACGGAATCACCAACGCCAGCTCTTCGGATCCTCTGTACTGGATCCGTGCCATCATGGCCTCGAACAGGTGCGTAGTCGATGTCATTGGTCAGTATGTAGAGGTACCATCATGGAACTGGGAATCAGTCCCATCGTGACTTCGAGTATGATTATGCAGCTGCTGACGGGTCTGAAGCTGATCGTGTACGACCAGAGCGTGAAGGAGGAGCGTCAGCTGTACCAGGCTGTGGAGAAGCTGTTCGGAATCATCCTGACGGTGTGCACGGCGTTCGTGTACGTGGTGTCGGGCATGTACGGTCCCGCTAGCGAGCTGGGCTGGTTCACGTGTGCGCTGCTGATCTTCCAGCTGTCGTTCGCCGGCATCATTGCTCTGCTGCTGGACGAGATGCTGCAGAAGGGTTACGGTCTGGGCAGCGGCATCTCCCTGTTCATCGCCACCAACATCTGCGAGTCGGTGATGTGGCGCGCATTCTCCCCCACGACGGTGGACAACGGTCGCGGCAAGGAGTTCGAGGGCGCGATCATCGCTCTGTTCCACCTGCTGATCACCCGCAAGGACAAGGTGCGTGCGCTGCGCTACGCGTTCTACCGTCCGGGTCTCCCCAACATCGCCAACCTGCTGGCGACGGTGGTGGTGTTCCTGGTGGTGGTGTACTTCCAGGGCTTCCGCGTGGAGCTGCCCGTGAAGAACCCCAAGTACCGCGGCCAGCAGGGCGTGTACCCCATCAAGCTCTTCTACACGAGCAACACGCCCATCATCATCATTTCCTCGCTCACCTCCAATCTCATGATCATCTCCCAGATGCTCTCCCGCAAGTGGGCTGCCAACTTCCTCGTCGGTCTCCTCGGCAAGTGGTCGCACGACCAGCAGCAGACGCGTCCCATCGGCGGACTCATCTACTACCTCTCGCCGCCCGCCTCCTTCGCTGATGCCCTCGCCGACCCCTTCCAGGTCATCGTCTACGTCGCCTTCATGCTGGGCGCCTGCGCCGGCGTGTCGCGTCTCTGGATCGAGTTCTCGGGAACCTCCGCGCGTGACGTGGCGAAGCAGCTGCGCGACGACGGACTCACGATGAAGGGATACCGTGACACCGCGCTGATTGACGTGCTCAACCGCTACATCCCCACTGCTGCGCTGTTCGGAGGAATGTGCATCGGAGCTCTGACCGTGTTCGCCGACTTCATCGGCGCCATCGGCTCGGGAACGGGAATTCTGCTGGCTGTCACCACCATCTTCCAGTACTTCGAGATCTTCAAGAGAGAGAGAGAGGAGCTCGGATTCATGGGATTCTAAGTGTCAAAATGGGTTGCATTTGTTTGTTAAGAGAACCGCGGTTGTGGATTGACATGTCATCAAAGAGTGTTCTTCCGAATGAACACGCATCTGGGAAACGATGGAAAGATGGGGTACGAACCGATCCAGCACGATTCGATTCCCTCAGAAGTGAATACACGCTATGTGATCAACAAGGAGCTAGGAAAGGGAGCCTACGGAACGGTGTTCCTCGCTGAAGACAGACGGACGGGAAAACAGTCGCTTTGCAATTCTCCCCTTCCCTTGTAGAGTGGCGATCAAGCGAATCGAAGACGTCTTTCGGTCGAGAACCGATGCCAAGCGGACACTTCGAGAAATCTCCATCCTTCGTCAATGCAACCATCCAAACATTTGCAAGTTGCTGTGGGTTTGTTGAATCGATGTCATTCCAGAGACGTGCTCGTCCCTCCGGATCCAGCCTCGTTTAAGAATCTGTGGACGATCCAGGAGTATGGAGGCTGGGATCTCTCGCGCGTGGTAAAGAACTATCAGCGGATTACGGGGTGGGGACCCAAGCACGTCAAGTTCATCATCTATCAGCTGCTCTGCGGTCTTTTGTACATGCAGAGCGCGCACATCGTGCATCGCGACCTGAAGCCCTCCAACATCCTCATCAACTCCAAGTGCGAGTTGAAGATCATCGATTTCGGTCTCGCTCGCCAGATGAATCTGCAGTACCAGGAGGAGAAGGAAACGAAGGTATGACCCATCCACCGTTTCCACTCCCAGAGTGATGTGGCTCGCGCGGGCGTGTGGGGTGACCGTCCCTCCAGCGTGGAGCGGCAGCTGACGCAGCACGTGGTGACGCGCTGGTACCGCGCGCCCGAACTCATCCTCCTCCAGCAGTACTACAACGCCGAGATCGACATCTGGTCCGTCGGTTGCATTCTCGTACCCCCGCGGTTATTGCGACATGTAGGCGGAGTTGTTGCAGACGCTGGAACCGAATCGCCGGGTGCAGCCGCTGTTTCCGGGAAGTTCGTGTTTCCCGTTATCGTCGAAACGGAACGAGAAGCAGCAGAACGAGCGTTTCGGCGAGGAGTTTCGCGCAGAGACGCATCAGCTGATGAAGATCTTCGAGGTGATCGGAACGCCCAGTCACGACGACGTGATGCAATTAGATGATGGGCCGATGAAAGAGGCATGCATGATGATGATGATGATGATCAGTTCCTCCTCTCGCTGGAGTTCATGCCGCCGATGGACTTCAAACAGCTGTATCCGCACGCGGAGCCGGCTGCCCTGGAGCTGCTGCGTCGCATGTTGGCGTTCAGTAGGGCCGGGACCTTTTGACGAAATAGACCCCGAAAAGCGAATCACCGTGGAGGAGGCGTTACAGAGCGCGTTCGTGGCGCCGGTGCGGCGGGTGGAGAGTGAGGTAGGGGCAACCCAGGGGTTCGAAGTAGCGTATCTGCACGGAAACGATGGTTTTTCCGTTCGAGTACGGCGTCCAGGGGTCTCCGGAGAACGAACGGCAGATTTTGCGGCGATTAATCTACAACGAGGCGTTACTGTTCAAGTGGGATCGCAAGGAGTGTGTAATGTAGTCAGGAGCAGCAGGAGCGAGTCCCGCGGTTCGTCGGGAGATATCGCAGTCAGACAATGGGAGCCATTCCCGAGGCGTTTCCGTCGTATGAAACAAAGGAGGTGGGGAACGTGCCGAGAGCGAAGCCGCGAACGAATACGATGATTGCGCCGGACCCGTATTTGAATAGGAGAGGAAGTGGGTTCCTTGGGCGCGATGCAACCCTTTCGAATCGTTGGGGTGGAGAAAGAGTGTGAGGAGTAGGGAGCGACGAGCTGATGACGGACGAAGACCGTGGGACTTGTACCATAATGTGATGGGGATTACCGTTTTGTGTTTGTTGGAAACGACAGGTTTGTTTTGTTGCTTTGCTTGAAAACAAGACGGCTGACCAGATTGAATCCTTTCAGAAATTGTTTTTGTCTTGCTGGAACCCAAGTGAAAACACGAGCGAGTATGAGCTATGCTGAATCGATTTCAACGCCCGGCGGTTACCCCAAGCACTGTCGCGTCAACTTCTTGAAAATGCAAGTAGGTAGAATTGCCGTGAACGGCGTCGCACGGAGGTGCGCTTTGTATGGGCATGTGAGATTGTAACAATTCCCGTAGATGTCTTCTCTGATTTCCTACGCCAAGGCGTTTAACCTTCCTACAACACAAGATATGTCGCACATCGAGATTGCAACCCTGGTAGCCAAGTATGAGTGGGGTTCCGTGTTTGATTGACAGCCATTTTCTGTCGAACACGATCGACGAGGCAAAAGTGATCCAGGACTTCTACGTAAAGACAGAAACCGTAGGGTGTGTCCGCGGGGTGTTAAGGGTAGATTAAGAACAATCCCTCTCCAACGGTGATGGAATCCGCCTCGGCAATCAACACGAAACGGCAATCGAAGAAGCCCAAGAAAGTGGGGGTGTATCGGAACGGTGATGGATAGTACACGCAGAACGAGGATACAGCCTATCACTACAACACGCGAAGTAAGGTGGCGGAGAGTTCCAACGGGACGGGATCTGCGGAAAAGGAGACGACGGAAGGGGAGGCGCCTGTTCAGTACTGCATATGCGGTCAGCCGGAGAACGACAACATGGTTCAGTGCGAGAACCCGAATTGTAAACATAAGTGGTTTCACTATTCGTGCATGAACATTACGGATCCTGAGACCCTTCCAGCCAAGTGGTATTGTCCTGATTGCGCCAAGGAACATGCCGAGTGACATTTGTGTATTCTGTTTTCCTCTTGTTTATGAGCAAACACGTGTATGTGGCAGTATTGAAGAGATTGTAGAAGTAGCCCTTCTTCTTCATCAGCTCGTCGAAGCCTCCTTCCTCGATCAAGTTGCCCTGCCCGTGAGAGAGGAAGCGAGAGACCACCTGGTTCAGCACGTAGAGTCGGTCGCAGCGAATGATGCTTTCACGACGATGGGTGATCATGATGATCGTCTTGTCGTGGTTCTTGTTCACGTCCGAGTAGATCGTGTTGATGATCATCATCTCGTTTTCCCCGTCCAACGCTCTGCGACACACTCTCTCTTCACGCCTACGACGTCGGCTCGTCCATGATGATCACCTTCGGGTCACGCAGCAGACTGCGCGCGATGGCGATTCGCTGGATTCACACGTCTCCCCACAACCTACCTGTTTCTGTCCCCCGCTGATACCCGCACCTCGCTCTCCGATCATCCTTCGCTCCACCCCTCTCCCCACGCCTACGTGTCGAGTCCGTTGGGCATGTACTTGGTGAAGTCGTCGATGTGCATCTGCTCGATCACCTCCGCCACCCGTTCTGCCGGCGCGTGCTGCCTCTCAGCCGCCTCCCGAGCCTACCTCCGACCCGTAGACGATGTTCGAGCGAATGGTCCCACTGAAGAGCACCGGCTCCTGCGGCACCTGTGTGAGAGCTTCCAGTCAGACCGACGATGCTGATGACGCTGCGGACGAAGTCGCTGTTGAGGTCGTTGATGTTGATGCCGTCGAGCAACACCTCGCCGCCCGTCGTCTTGTACAGTCCGCCCAGCAGCGAGGAGATGGTGCTCTTTCCCGATCCGGAGCCGCCCACGATGCCGATGTTCTCTCCGGGACGTGCGACGATGTCTAGAATCAACATGCATTTCAGCAGCCACTGACGCCGTGCAGCACGATATGCTGCGGCTCCTGCGGGTAAGCGAAGGTGACGTTGTTCAGCTGGACCTCGCCCTTGAACGCGTCCTGCGAAGTGAACGCCATGTCGGTCGTGTGGTTCTTCTCGCTGTAGTAACGGTCCAGACCGCTGCCCTTCACTGGCTTGAAGGGGTTCGCCGTCAACTCGAACACTCGCTGCGACGCTCCCAACGCCTGCGTGACAGAAAACCCCCCGATTCCACCTCCATGATGCGCGAATACACCTTCATCGTCGCCGTGATGCCCGATGAAACGCTCATCGTGTACATGGCGAAGGAAGCCAGTTGCCCCCCTGTCAGCAGCCCGCCGGCAATCATGTTCCCGCCAACCCACAACCCGCACAAAACGGCGAGCTTTCTGTCAATGTCGGAAATAGGGTACTTTCATAGAGAGACCGACGCCTGCGCCGAAAGCGGCGCGAATTCGGGCACGCTTATTGTCGTTGTCAAAAAGCATCTTGTTTTTCGCCTTATAGTCGAGATACTCGCGTCGTTCCTGGGTGAAACGCCCGCCGGACTCCCACCTGGTTGAACCACTTCACGGTGCGAATATTTCCGATTTTTTCCTCGAGACAGATGGTCATCTGGGCGAGATTGTCCTTGATGGTGCGACTGAGCTTCTTCACGCGCCGGCCGTTGTAGTAGGTGATCACCGTGATCGGCGACAGCAGTAGGAGAATGTACCCCGTGAGCGTCGGCGAGATGTACATCATCAGCTACGGGAGGAGAGGAGACGAGTGCTACGCCCAGCGAGCCCACCGTCTGCACCAGGTTGATGATACCCGCGCCGAAGTAGTTGCCCAGAAGAAGACCCAGCTCCTGGATGTCGCTGCCCATGCGGGAGGTCAGCTCTCCCGTGTGCGTCGTGTCGTGAAACTCCATCTAGGTGGCAGGGGGAGAAAAGGACCCACGTCTTCGTTCAGAATCACCTTGTAGGTGTCGTTGCGGATCTTCTGGATGATGGTGTGCGCCAAAAAGTCCGATATGTAGTCGCTGTAGTAGTCCAGAATGGCGGCGACGCCGAAGAGACCCGCCATTCCACAGGTGAGGAGCGGAAGGGAGGACATGTCTCCCTTGATGGCCATATCGACGAGCTTTCCAAAAGCCATTGGGATCGAAAGCGAGATCATGGAGGATGCGAAAAGGGAAGTGATCGATTTCGCCTAGCTGTCATGGATCTGCGCACTCCTTACAAGGAGCGTTCCGTTTCCTTTGTAAAGAGCGAGGAGGCGTTTTCCATCACTCTTGGACCATGACTTCTTCTCCTATTCCGTCAAAACAGAAGAAAAGAGGGTACCGAATTGTTCAGATCGTTCGAATGGTACCAGAAGGAAAAGGGCTGGACATGGACAGTGACGACGATTCTCGGAATGACCTTCTCTAAGCGTCAGTGTAGCGAACAGACTGGACGTGTCGTGACCGCCGACCCAAGAATCCTCGGAAGAGCACGATACGGTTTACTAAACATCGGTCCAGTTATTTCGTCAGAAGCTCGACGTTTGGAGAGGATCGGGCGAAAACGGAACCGAATGAATGGAAGGTCTACTTCGTCGCATTTACGTTATATTGTCGGCAGAAACATGGAAGGATGCTAAAACAACAATCGAAGAGGAGTCTCCCCATCACGCCGTTGGGACGAAAGAAGGTGATTCTCATGACTGCTTCTGGTCAGCTGCGCCCAACGGTCCCTATCTACAACCGATTCGTCATCTGTCAATGCCATAATCCTTTTCCCTATTGAATCTAAATCAACCAATATGGCTGCTATCTTGTCGAGAGTTGTTCTTCTTCCGTTTTTTTCCGTAGAAGCTAGCTCCCCAGATGATGCGTGTCTTCGCTCCCTCGAGTGTTTGTGGTGGGTGCCCCTGTCTGTAATAAACCGTAGGAGTCAACAGCTGTGTGCTTCGCAGATCCTTCGCGAGTGAGTCTTTTTTTCTTATTTCACTGTGCAGCTGCTGAGAAGATCACGTACATCAAGGACGACGACACGTATCACACTCTGAAGAGTGTTGGTCGTTCTCCTTCCTGTTTACCGAGTAGGGATCGAAGCCTTGCATCATGAACTTTTCGGCGACGTGGTGCGGTCCCTGCAAGATGATGGCTCCTCAGTTCGCGGCGCTGAGCAGTGCATATGACAGCGTGAACTTTGTGAAGATTGACGTGGACAATAGTCCGAATCTGACGATGGAGGAGCACATCACCGTTTCACTTGTTTTGTGAGTGATAGTGTAGAGCGTTCCGACGTACCTTCTGTACAAGAACAACAAGCTTATTGAGCAGGTACGATTACACCATGTGTTGTGATATCTAGTTTGCCGGAGCGGACGTCAACCGTCTGAAGAGGATGATTGTGGATGCAGAGAAGGCGTAATGGAATTATTGTGTTTGTTCGTTCACATTCCCGCGATTATGTCAGTGAATCTTCTGTGAGTGCAGTCGCAGTGTGAATCTATCTAAAGTGTTCGTTGTGCTTCGTTTGGTACGACTTCTAGCCCTGCATTGAGATCACTTGCTTTTGTTATCATCCTGGGCAGAGGACAACGACCATGAGTATCTCAAATGACAATGAGATGAAGTCTCGTCTGATGAAGATGAATACCATTATGGACGAGCTGTACAATCCTGATGGTAGTCACGGTATGGTTTTGCGTCCCATTTCAACATAAGGAGGCGATGAAGGAAACGAAGATGACTTCTATGGATTAAATGAGGATGTGTGTTTGGTTGCGATTTTTGAATGATAGGAGAATCCCCGCAAACGTCGCTCTGAATCCTCCAAGTTTGGTATTGTTGTAAGTGTGTTGCGTTGGAAAGTGATTTGAAGAAGAAGAGGCGTTTTTGTTGGGATGAAGGACTCCATTTTCGCTTTTTGGAGTTTGCGTTTCGATATGGCATTGAGAGTGCGGATCGGTGTGGTTGGGTGATTCTGTAGCGATTACTCCTCAGAAGTTGTATGACACGATGAAGGGATATATGGGTGACGTGAGTTACGACTTCTTCAATGACTATCTGCAAGTACTTGTTAATAGTTTCGTCCATCGTAGATGATGCGAGCGAATATGGATGAAGCTCTCCAGGACTTTCTTCTGTGCTACAACCAGGCAGAGCAGTTTTGCAGAAGCTATCCTTCGGTTTATGTTATAGGATGGAATGACGAATAGCCGGATTCCGCCTCCAGTCGTTTCAACACCTATCCGTTTGCTCCCGTTCTGTCCAATCTGAAGAGCGTAGCGATAGTCGTTGGTCCCCACCGTAGTCAATTCTGGCGCGAGCGCAATTGGAGCTGTTTTCCGTTGACCCAGCCTATATGAGTTCGAAGCCGCTGGAGTTGAGTCGTCCAGCAGCGTTGGAAATGGAAAAGTTGCAGGGTCCACAATCGGTGCAATCGGTGAAGGGTCCACAGTCGTTGCAACCATCGCAGACGGTACAGTCGTTGCAACCATCGCAGGGGGTGCAAACAATGCCACCCGTGCAGACAATACAACCAATGCCACCCGTGCAGACAATACAACCAATGCAACCAGTTCAGCCAACACAGCTCTCACAACCCCTGCAGCCATCTCCAGTACAACTCTCCCAGCCGCTCCAGCCCGCACAATCGCTGCAATCGCTGCAGTCGTTGCAGTCGCAGCCGCTGCAGCCGTCGCAGTCCTCGCAGACGCGCAACGGGTACCTGGAGCCGAGCGAGCTGCCGCTGCCGTTCATGATGAGCGAGGGTGGCATCGACACGATGGGGCAGCAGGTACAGCTGCATCAGGAGGTTATGCAGCACAACGAGGAGATGTGGAGGAGGACGTGCGACGAGGGCTCGGAGAAGAACGGACTGGACTCGCTGGCCGCTCTGTTTCCGGGATACGACCCGCTAGCGGAGAGTGCTGCGAACAGCATTCTGACGGCGCCGGCGGTAGGGAAGGGAAAGAGGAGTGAGGCGTAGGACTATTACTTGCAGAGCGTGGACACGGTGCTGAAGGAGCCACCTCGTTTGGAAACGGAAGATTCTCTCTTTGGAAGTGAGTACAATGAAGGGACGTCGGATCTCTTTGACTTTTTAAAGTGAAGTTGTTCTGTACTATTAGTGGGTCCTTGCGACTTGGTGTGTTTGTGAACAAACAGGAGACAGAAAGAGGGAGGAGTCGGAAAAGTTGGACGTTTGAGGTGAGTACTGAAAAGAACGAGGACTCACTGGAATCTCGAGAAAGCTAGGAATGAAGAAGGAGAGGCATTGCAACGAAAGCAGGTCTGCGCAGAATGCAGACCCATCGAGACGCAACAACACCTGGAAATATTGTCGCAAATCCTCCGCCACCACGTAACCGTCCACGCTTTCATTCTTTCCAGGTCGAGGCGCTCGCAGAGTGGGTAATGTTGGAAACTCCTTGCGAAGAGACGAAAAGGAATAGAGACTCTGAAGATTACGGTCAAGCTGACGAATGTCGTCTGCAGACTTGAGAAGAATATGAACACCCCAGCGATACTCCAACACATGGAACTCATAGTACTATACGTGAAGAGGGGATTCGGCGACTACGCCACACTTCGGTTCATAATAAATGGACAAGGAGAGGAAGTTGTCTAGGTAACAGAGAGGAGAGAGAATGACTGAGTGGCGAGAGGTAGGCACTTGATAGGAACGGAGATAATGAGATTTGACCATATGTACAGGCATAGGAATAGAGTGTGGAGTCACTCGGTTGTCTCCCAATCACGATGCGAAATATGTCTCCATTCCATGGTATTTCATATACACTACAATAATGAATATAATGGAATGAGCGTACGTTTGCATCTGTTCTATCCGGAATACACCGGAATATGCATCTAAATGTGTCAAATGGTGGTAATACGAACTGTTAACGAAAACGGAACATTTGTTTGCCAGAATGAAGTGCCGAATAACGACAATGGCTTCCCTCTCGTTGTTTTCAAGAATCCACGAGACAGATCGGACATTTCCTACACAATCATTTGATATTTCCACTAGTTACCTGAGAGCATTGACAACGATTTCATCGTCGATGAGGACTCCTTCAATGATACACCCGTTAGTTTCTCCATTAATAGCAGCCGAACTTACCACAAATGAAGGTGAACTCTGGAATTGTATGATTGGTTGATAGGAGTAATGTGGATGGAGAGGGAGGGAACCAAATAGGATAGGGAGAAGTGGAGGAGTATCCATAGTGACTACATGATCTGAACTATTTGGATGCAACAAATCGGTGAGTATGAAGTGACAATTGCAATGGTCACTGCTGACCTGTAAGCTAAATACATCAATGCAAATCTCCTCTTTTGTATCTTTTATATCGTCATTGGATGCTATTTGAATAGCATAATTCTCTTCAGGAAATGAAGACAATCTGTTTACTCATCCCATCTCATCCAACAGATTCCGTTTCACAATCAACTCTGGTTCAATTTAACCCGGACTACCAAACTATCGCTTGTCACGTCACTGGTGAGTTCAGAATGGTTGTTTTCTGCTTGTATTTGGGGTATTATGCGTGCATGTGGCCGTAATACTGAATGGATGTTGTCAATGGCGGTTCCTTTTGTCATCATTATCCTATTCTAATCGATTTCTTCTCTCTATGTCTTCCCCTGCTGCCGGTCCGTGCTATCAATGGATTCCTTATGGGACTCCGATGGTTCTTCCGAAGGCGTCTATCTTGCATCTCTTGGCGAGTCAAAAGCTGAAACCCCTTCCCTCGACCTGTGAGGCCAGTATTAAGAAGCCCCACACGAAGCGACCAAGTTCGTTGGAACGACGAATATCGATGTGTATTCCGTGCTCCCGATGCGTCAAACAGCACATGTCGAAGTCAATGCGCGGTCAAGTCTATGTGGCACGATTAGTCTACCATCGCCTCCACAGTTCCTGAACTGTTCTTTTGGTTGCATCATATGCAAGTTCTAGTTGTGAATAGTAATAGTTGACACCATTGTTTGTTCATGTCACAGTCGGTTGATGGTGTCGTTGATAGAATCACCTTTACTGTCGTCAAATTTGTAATTACATTGCGTCGTTGACAGGGAATAGGAACAGTACTACCATGACGAAAAACTGAAGAGTCCCGTGAAACGACGGAAAGAACTTTACGTTCGTGAGCCGATCATCCGTTTGATTGGGCGAGTTGACTCCCATCGTGACATCTGTGTTCATATCCATCATGTGGGTTTGTAGAGAGAGTATGATCAATAGTACTATCCGTATTTTTATGTTAGTGTCGAGAGTTTGGCGAATACAGTTCGATTGGTTGAATGGTTGAACGAGTTTGAGAACGGAATTGAATGCTATATGCGCGAAGAGGACAATCATCGTATATGCGTGTGGTTACTGTGAATGTAGTTCAATCGAGTCCAACAGGAATTCCACCTCACAAATACAAGTACGTGAAGAGCGTACTCGGATAACTGAACATCTGACCATTAGCTGCAACTGGTGCGTGCTCGTTCCATCTACGGTTTTCATTTGAAGCCGCAGTTGTTTGTGCGAATCAACCTGTCATTGTCAATGAGGTTCATGAGTTTTAGCTATCGTTGGGAAGACGTGATCAAGCTAGCGCGAGTGGTCGTAGAGGGACAGCTTCCGAAGCCCTACCAGCCTGCGACCGTTGAGAAGAAGGATTGTTTTCCGCCTCTTCTGGCCTACGAGCACAAGTACAACTACAAGCTGAAGTTTCTGACGGACTACAACGTGATGATTTTCCATCCGCTGACGGTGACGAACCTGGTGGTTTGTCTTGTCGTGTTGACTGAGGTAGCTGCGATCCGACGACGCTTCGGGGGAATGGACGCGTCATTCGGTGTGTTCCATCGAGGGAGACATTCTGGTGAGCAATCTGATTCGTCCGGAGCGAGAGGCGTCGGGGTATCTGATTCCGTCGCTATCGATGCTGAAGGGGAAGGTGGACCGGGTGTTCGGCTCGCAGCCGATGCTTCCGCTGAGTCAGAAGCGCAAGGACGTGGATGTGGACAAGTGTGGGAGTCGTGCGGGGAAGGAGCAGTTTCGTGCATATGCGGAGATTGTGTTGGGGATGGGTGGTGATAAGAAGGATGGTGGTGCTGAGAAGGATGTGGATATTCACAAGAATATGGATAAGGGTGTTGTGAAGGAGACATATGTCATTACTCATGAGGATGCCATCATCAGTGAGAATGTGATCAACGAGAGCATTGTCAATGAAAACACCATCACTCATACGACACCTATCACTGCTACTTCCACCATCCATGATACCAATCACACACCCACCATCAATCACTCAGTTAATATACCCATCATCAAGAGCAATAGTATCAGTAATACTCCAGTCACTATCCCTGACAATTCTCTCATCAGCACATCCATCAACAATGATACTTCCATCATCAACAATATAACCAATACACCTATCAACAATATAACCAATACACCTATCAACATTATTACCAATACACCTATCAACAATACAACCAATACACCTATCAACAATACAACCAATACACCTATCAACAATACAACCAATACACCTATCAACAATACAACCAATACACCTATCAACAATACAACCAATACACCTATCAACAATACAACCAATACACCTATCAACAATACAACCAATACACCTATCAACAATATAACCAATACACCTATCAACAATACAACCAATACACCTATCAACAATACAACCAATACACCTATCAACAATATAACCAATACACCTATCAACAATACAACCAATACACCTATCAACAATATAACCAATACACCTATCAACAATACAACCAATACACCTATCAACAATACAACCAATACACCTATCAACAATATAACCAATACACCCATCAATAACACCATCAACACCACACACCCCCACTATCGCCGCTATCGCTTCGCAGCCACACCGCCGTCTCCCTCCTCCCTCTCCTCCCTCCTTCGCTCCCACGATCTCCCTCCCGCCCTCTTCCCCATCATCCACAAAGTGACCGATTTCGACACCAATTCCGTACTCGCCAAGTGCCGACTCGCCGATGATCTCCCACGTCCCCGCGGAAATCGGTGCGATTTCTGGAGGGAAATCCTCTCACAGCAGTTTCCCTCCCAGCCGCAACGGCTCTTTCGCCGTTACGTTTATTCCAAACCGCCACCGCGGTTATCTGCCAAAATAGCTCCTTCCTCGTTACCGACCCAAATGACCGTATTTCTGCAATTAGGGACCTTATGGCTAGCAAGGTACCGATTACTCTTCCTTCCACTCTCTGTCCCAAATCACCTCGGATTCCCGCGGGGAGTTCTCCCTGCGTTTGTTTAGTTTGGAACTTCTTTGTGACAGTGTTGACAACAAAAAACCGAATCCAAAAACCGACCCTATTTTGGGCGTGTTTTACGCATTCGCCTATTCGTAGGATTGAGAGAGGAGTTTCATCAAGGGATCGCCATAACAACGATGAAACGCCCATCCACACCGGCTTCATTTTCAGTTAATACGAGAAGAGAGTGCGATAGTAGATTCGAGCGTGTTCCCCGTGGTTCTTCCGCCGTACGTGAGTCGTTGCTTCTCGTCGTGTCGATTTGTGACATCGGAGATGGAGCTCATCTCCGACATCATCAATGCGATCATCTCCTTCAACCCCGACATTCTCATCGAATATGAAGTTTGGCTCGCTCGCTGAATGATTCCACAGACGGAACGCGATTCTCTGGGGTACCTCATCGATCGCTGCGAATACCTGAACATCCCCGCGATTATTCTCATGAGTCGATGTCCGTTTCGCGTGTTGTCGGAGGGAGTTTCGGTGGACGTTCACGGACGAAACGCCTTTCACATTGACCCATCCACCAATGAATATCGTTATCAAGGCCAGGGCGTTTCACCCGAATGGCGGGGGATTTTCCGCGGGAAAATGAATACGAATGACGCAAATACGAACTATAATCGTACGAAAAACAGCACGGTTTCTGTTTACGGACGTTATGGTGTGCATTTTGGGGTCCATTTTGACTAGTTTTGTCCCTATTTCGCGTGTTGCGACGAAACGGCTATTCACGGCAGAATAACAACGAATTCTGTACCATTTTGCAGACGATTTATGGCTTCACGGTTCCCCGTTTCAGTCACCGGGAGTTACGTTCCATGTAAGGAAACAACACCCCTGCGAGGTAGGATTTCCCACCCGTCGCGGGTGGACAGTGCATTTTTCTACCTCCGGAAGAAGTGTTTTTATTGCCTTCACATTTTGTTCCACACGCAGATTTTGAACCGATTAGTGGAAAGTTGCAGCATCAAGGGGATCGATCTCGTGGACGAGCTCACACGAGGGTCGCAGTTCCACATTGAGACCTTTTTGTTAAGGATTAACAAAGATCCGTCGTTTCAGTTTATTTTCCTGAACGCGACAGAGAGTCAGTTGGCGCTGCAGCCTGCGTCGATCGCGATTCCGCTGGTGATGGAGCCGTTTTCGGGCCTTTATTCGTCGCCAGTGGTGGTGTTGGATTTTCAGTCTCTTTATCCTTCCATTATGATCGCCTACAACATCTGCTTCTCCACCTGTCTCGGCGTTCTCAACAAGAAATCGGGGGTATTTCCGTCACTCTCTTCACAGAAAGGTGGGACTGCAGAAAGGGACGGGGTTCGACCGGGAGTTTTCGATCGAGGATTCGGTTCTGCGTCTGGCGTACGAGCGGGGGTTTCACGTGTCTCCGACGGGAGCGGTATTTGTGGACAAGTCGATTCGGGAGGGAATCGTGGTGAAAATGGTCACGGAGCTGCTGCAGATGCGTCTGTTGATCAAGCGGGTTCTGCGGGAATACGCGTCGCACCCCTCGTTTCCACACTACGCGTCGGTGCTGGAGACGAACCAGGCGGCGATCAAGATGATCGTGAACACGACCTACGGCTACATCAACGCGGGCTTCAGCGGGCGAATGCCCAACAGCGAGATCGGAGACGCCATCGTCGAATATGCTCGTGAAGTCTTGAATGAGTCCATTTGCTTTGTTCGAAAAGAATATCCCATGCTCGAAGTCCTGTAGGCGAAATGGAGGGAATTTCTGGCAGGTATGCCGACACCGATTCCATGTTCATCCACTGCCGGGGGTTTCGTCGCGAGGAGGCCTTCGCGATCGGACACCGATTGGAACGTGGGAGGAGTTGGAGGGATTTTTCCGTAGAGCAGATTTCGGGACTGTTTCCGGCGCCGATTACGCTGAAACTGGAGAAAGTTTACCAGCCGACACTTTTAGTCACGAAAAAACGCTACGCGGGGTTTTGCTTCACCAGTCCAACGGCGGAACCTTTGTCGGATTCGTCGAGGCGTTTCATTCTAGTGTGGAGGGAAAAGGCATCGAGATGATTCGTTCCGACCAGTGCGCCTACATTCACGAAATAACCGCGGAAACGCTCCATCGCGTGTTTCAAGGATGCACCGAAGATTCGTTGCGCACGTGATCGATGGGGCGTTTCATCATCTGCAGGTATCTGACGAACGAGTTCTCGAAGATTCTCCAGAACACAATTCCCATTCCGCAACTCATTCTTTGGCGGGAAGTCAAACTCGGGAGTTACAAACTGCAAGACGGCGGAATGGACGACCTGACTCCCGACGACCCGCACTATTACCGCCGATTCCTGGCATGTAACTCCTCGCTCCCGCCAACTGCCATTGTGAGTCTCCAGCGAATCGCCAGCGACGAACGGTTTTTGCAGATTCCCGCGGTGACTCGTAGAGACGTTCCGCTCCATAAGGAGCGCGTGCCATATCTGGTGGTGTATGGAGCCCCAGGGGTACAGAAGGGTGGGGCAAATGAGAGGTAGAGTCGTCTGAAGGACAATGTGGTATCACCGTACGAGCTGCTGAAGCCGGAAAAGCGGGGATTTTACCGCATCAACAGCGAGTATTATTTAACGAAGCACGTGATTCCCGTGTTGAATCGAGTAGTGGAGGGAATGATTGGGGATGTAGATGACGCAGCTCTTCCAGATCGACACACGCCGATGGTTCCTGCAGATGCAGAGCATCCCCACGGCACCGTCGTTTCTGGTGCCGCATGAGGGAGCGATGGCATCATCATGGCCTCGGAAGTGTAGTCATTTTCCGTTTTCGCTAGAGACGCGGCTGTCGGTGAAGCGAGAGGCATCTGAAGGATTACTGGAAGACGAGAGCATGAAGGGGAAGGGAGTCGATTCCTTCTACTCGTCAAACTCTTGCTTCTTTTGTGGAGGCATCAGCGGGGAAGGAATTCCGATTTGCTCGGGCTGCCGACAGTAGGGTTGAGAGAAGAGTGTGATGACAGAAACCCGTCGAAGATGGTTCTCACGGTGAACATGAGGATTCGCGCGACCGAGGTGCAGCTGGCACGCATCCTTCAGAAGTGTCAGAAGTGTATCGGTTGTCTCGACATCGAGGATATTGAGTGCACCAATATCAGCTGCAACACCTGCTTCGAGCGCTGTGATGCAAAACAGCGTCTGGAATACTACAAGTACATCCAGCGACTTGCTTACAGTTTTGTGCCATGTGAGTTACTTGTTTGTTTCCAAACAATATAGAATCAAATAGGGTACAGAGCAATGGATTGTTTTCCTGACTGACGCGATCAGTCAATTCCTCTCTTCTTCAGGGCGATTACTTTTTCTCCGGAATGGTGATCACGGTGGTATCGTCCGTAGTGGGTCTGATTGCCAAATCGAACACAGTAGACCAGTTCTCGAATACGCGGACCATATCTGCAATGTCAACGCAACAATTCATGCAAACGCGTCGTCGCTTCCTCCATCGATTTGAATTGCGCCGCAATGGTTTCAAGGACATTAACGACGTCCTGGGAAGAGGCTGCAACTGCCTTCAAGTACGCGAGTTCGGTTTCCTTGTCCATGGGGAAGAGAAGTGAAGGGCTCGTTTTTTGGAGTCGTCGGTGCCAGAAATCGGAGCTTGTCTCGTCCGTTCATTCTCTCGTCTGGATTTTTGGGGATACGGAGATTCTTGGATATGCAATCGCCTGAAGAAGTCCCCAGTGTAATTGGAACGTGCGTTGTGTGATGTAGGTTTCAACACTCGTGTCCTCATGCGAGTCGTCTTCTCCACCGAAGACAGCAAAGCAGAATGATTTGGTATGGCTCTGGAGGAGATTGGAATGGTTAGAGACAGGGTTCAGCTCTGGATAGCATATTTGATGAAAACGACCATCAAGTTTGCGATGAAAATGAGAAATGAGAGAATAGATCAAGCATGACATTGTCCGTATGATTCTTCAGTATCTTGTTTCCAATGGGTTGATCCTTTTCGTCTCTGCTAAGTGAATAGTTACAATATGGCGGCAGTAGTGTTACAAGATGAGTCGGGAATGGTGAGTCGCGACCACTCGAATCGAATTCCCGTCATTCAGGAACTGCGGTCCAATATCACGAGTGGTGAATGGGAGAAGGTGGAATCGATCTTGAAGGAGTCTTTTAATGAGCAGTAGCGTTTGCTCCATTTGTTACCCCATAGAGAACAAAAGCCTCTCTTGTACCAGGTGTACAAGGAGATCTACTTGGAGTACATTTCCAGCAGCGAGTTCCAGAAGGCGCTTCATTACCTGTTCAAGGTAATCAAGCCGCTGGAGGAGATCAGCAATCAATGCGGACCTCAGGAGTTTATGGAGCTGTGTTACCTGCTCACCGTGAAATCTGTCCAATCTTCGGCCTATTTTCAGCACTGGCCGGGAGTGGAGAAATCGCGGGAAATCCTGGCCGATTCCCTCTCGCGTGCCTTCATCGACGATAAAGCGGTGGTGGAAAAGCCGGTACTTTTGTCATTCCGTTTCTTTAGCAGATTCCCGCCAACCGACTGGTCACGCTCCTAAAACAGGCCTATTTATACCAAACCGAATCGCATCCCGTTTCCCGCCCTTTTTTCCCGCCAACGTCCTCCTTGCTGGAAGATTATCAGCAACATTCCTTTCCCACGGTTCTTCACACATTTCCCGCCATCCATCTTCCCGCCATTCGCGTAGGTCATCGGGCGTTTCATCATCGCAGAGCATTCGCAACGTCGATGTTTCGACGCATGTCGTAGCGTCCAAGTCACAAGTATTCAAATGGCACACACATGCGAATCCGAGGGATCCCACGCCCTTGAAGGATGGGGATCCCCTCTTTGGCACAATTGCGAAAGTGGGGGATTGTGGGGGCCTCGTGTGGGAAGTCGATTGCACATGGGACGGCGGTGTGGCGGCTGCGTCATCGGATGGTGTTGTTCGGTGTGTCATCGAGCGTTTCGTCACAAATAGATACTGGAAGAGCGTGGAGAGTGATCATGTGATGGATGCCATCTCAGTTCGTGTTGTGCAGGAAGACGTGTATGCGTTGAAATCGCACCCATTTTTGCCATCGACGGTTCTTTGCGGGGGTTTCGACGGGTCGATGGCGATGGTGCGATTCACCGACAGTCGCGTGGTGAAGGTGAGTTTGAAGAGGGAGTTTCATTTAGAGTTTCCAGGTGGCTGATGGCGCGGTGACGGCAGTGACGGTGAATCCCGCGGGAACACTGGCGATGGCGGGAAGTCGGGATGGACATGTGTCTGTGTGGGATTTGGAGAGTGCGTGCGAGGTTGCGAGATTATCGCGGGGATTGCGGGGAGTGACGGGGTTGGAGTGTAGTGGTTGCGGGAATCTGATGGCGATTGCCGATCGGAGCGTGCGAAATGAAATGCGATTTGAAGTGTAGAACTGTCATCACTTGGTGGATCTGAGAACGAATCAGGTGGAATTGGCGTTTCGAGGCGTGATGAACATGCGATCGAGCTTTCTCCGAATTCACTTTTATAATGATGATTTCGTTTACTCGGGAAGTGAGGCAGGCTCTGTGTAGGGTTTCGTTGGGGAGGTTGAATGTAGTTGCATTTGGGATATCCGCACGCAGAAAGTGGTATCCACGTTAAAGGCACCGGCGGGAAGCGGGGCGATTCTTGATTGCGCGTACGTAAAGGAAACGGGAACGATGTTGGCGGGATCTTTTGACGGGTCTCTGTGTCAATGGAGTGGATCCTAGAGTGTTTGTTTGGGAGTGGATGCATAATGGCGTTTCTTCACTCTATTGCACTTGACATTGGAAAGAATTATCCTCCGTGAAAAGAAACACCTCATGATCGGCATGTACACTCTGTCCCAAGGAATCCAAGAATCCACTTCTACATACCGTCCCTTCCCTCGTTTCATAAACCGCAAACAGAATCAAAACGAGATCGAAGGAGTTGGATCGGGCGTTTCATTATCCATCCAAATGCCATCTCCCCAAAAAAGACAGTTGGAAGATGGCTTTCTCTCGATCTGCCGTTGCTCTGTTGATGCTATCAATTGCCATGTCGGCTGTGGTGGACTGCACCTATGAGGCCGGAACGGGTGTTACGTATGATCTGAATCCCCTGCAAAACAACGAACAGGACTACCGCATTTTGGATAGACTTGGCGCTACTGGAAACCGAACGTATCCGATTTTGACGAGGGATGAGTCGTTAGGTTCGTGATGAATTTCTGCCGCGATGTGGTTGCGATCCCTGCTGATGGCAAGGGTGGACGCAACTGCGACACGACCATTCATGACAAGGATCAGGGTGCTGACGTTCCTGAGTCGAGACCGGTTCCCGTTTTCCTTGTGGATAACGAGTCCGACGAGTGCAACCGTTATTCGGGCTCCCTGGAGGACAAGAATGAGGATGGTTCTCTGAAGTACCTCAAGTTCTCTGCTTATGGTATTTTCTCTCGCTGCGGGATTAAGAATTAGATTCTGACGACATCACCGCTGGAGTCACCCTCTGTTACAGCGGAGGTGACTACTACTTCTCTGGTTGGTTGTACAAGACGACGTACGTGAGCGTCCGTTGCTCTGACCGTGCGACGATTCCTGAATCGGCGGATGTGGAGCGTTACGGTATCAGCTCATACATGATCTGGTTGGACTCTGTCTACGGATGCCCGCAGCGTAGGAAGCGATGGGATGTTGCGATGTGAGAATGCCATCCGAACAGCGACGGAACGATCTGCAGCGGCCACGGAATCTGCATGTACGATGACAGCGTAGAGGAGAGCCGCTGTTTCTGCAACACGGGATACAAGAGCGAGAATTGCGGCAAGAGCGTGGGTTGGTCGATGACGACCTATGCGATGGTGTTGGACATTGTGGGCGTCGTGGTCATTCTCGGAACGATGTGCGCGTGAGTGGGGAAGATGAGGCGTAGTGTGTATCTCAGCTGCAAGCTCCGCAAGATTCGTCTGGACCCGGAGGCCGACGTGTCTCTTGACACCAAGTTTAATGAGCTCGGATCCATCGCGTACACGCTGTAACTCTCATTGCTGAAGGATGGTTTGCCATTCCTTAATTGTGTTTTGTTTGTTGCGAGAATGAATCGGTTGATTATGTCTTGTGCGAGACAGGCGTTTCGCACTTCCTTCATCGCTTCGGGACGGGCATTGTGTCTCCGTCACTTCGCGACTGGTTTGCGTTGAATGTGAATTCGCATGATGTGTAGAAGCTGCCAATGCGAACGAAGCCATCACCATGACACCCGAATGTGCCAAAGTGCGATAGGGGCATTTTGTTTACACGTAGCATATCCAGAAGATTGCGAAGACGAAGAAGCTTCCGTTGGAGAATGTCCACCTTCGAATTCATGTGGAGTCGGGTGGTTGCTCGGGTCTTCAGTACAAATTCACAATGGACTACGACAAGGTGTATGATTATGACAAGTAGGAATGGGAAGAATGGATCGAACACAGAGAATTCGTCGATGCTTCTGGTGCGCGACTTGTCGTTGACACCGTGTCGTTTCCCTATGTGAAGGGATGTGTGGTGGGATGGCAGGACGATCTGCTCCGAACGGGCTTCTCTGTGGAAAAGAACCCGAACGCAGCCGAATCGTGCAGTTGCGGATCTTCTTTCACTGCCAAATCGGATAGTCGATACGATTGTCTTCTTTGTTCAAACAAACAAGTCACCATGGAATCTACTCCTAACGCGGAACTTCTTATCACCTACAGAGTCTATAAACTGATCAACGCTCGCCTCCGGCATCGTCACCTGCATCTCCACCTCTCCGATCCTTGACTTGTCCAAATACACCGCCGCAATATGCGCCGCCTGCGGTTTCATGAAACTATTCTCCAGCAACACTTCCACTCCTACTACGCCACCGCATCGCAATTGCCTTTCCCATTGTCCCAAATCACGACGTGACGTCTCCGCTGGCATTGTCGCGTCAAAATCTCCAGTTTTCCCACCTGCTCCAGCCATCGCTCGATGTCATGCGGATTGAGGAATGTCGGGAAGTTGTGGATGTACACGCGGTTATTCACACATGTCTCCGGACAGTCGCGAGAACAGGTCCCGCGGGACTTCGCGAAGATCGCCTGCTCCCGCGAAAACGACTGTGCGTACTGTGTGTAATCGGTGAGCTTCACAACCGCGGGAGTTGGAACTTCATTGGCGGCATACGCTACGTAGGAGGGAGCTTCCGCGGGTTTGGTGCGGGGAGATCGCGATCTGTCGACAAACCGTCCTTTGGACTCTTGAAAGGAGTTTTCCTTGAGGAAAGAAGAGTCGCTGTCGTAGAGCGAGCGGGAGGGATCGTTGATGCGATGATTGGCTGGAAGGGGTGGCTGTGTGGAAGCGTTTGCAGGATAACGAGACAAAGAACACTTCTGACAGACGGCGGAATCGCGCTGATTTACAGAACTGGATGGCATGGAGAGAAAAGTGCTTACCCACACCGCTGGCAAATCCAATCACCGGAAGAAGACTGCGAGTACTATTTGGTAAGTGTTCGCTAGAGGCATTACGGGAACCTCTTCCTTTTGTTTGGGTGGCTGGTTATCTGCGATTCACCTTTCTTTTCAGTCCTACTGATATGAAAATGACAGCTTCGGCACACATCGCGAAAGACGTAGTTGAATTGGGCACATTGCGGACACTTCCACTCGTCGTACACTGCCTTTCCGTCTACTCGTGATTCTCTGTGACCTGCCATACTAGCTTCGATGCGAACGCAGTCGCTCTTTGGTCTTTTGCATATTCCGCAGACAGAGACGTCGTTGTAGTTGTTGTAGTCACATTTGATGCAGACCCAACGGATGGGAATATGTTGCTCCTTCAGACATCTCCGGTTGAAGGCCATCTTGGGTGTGTCCTTATCCATAATATTATTGCTCGAGCTGTGCCCTCTAGGAAGAATCTCCAGATACGGGGATCCTCTTCCATTCGACGACTTGAGTACTGACTTTTGCTGCGAAGGGCCCATCGTATGTCGGATTGGAGGTGGGAGTACCTATTGTATGGGATTGTGTATCATCCTATCGACGCATTGTGAGTGAGTTATGTATTGTAATCAATCCTTCTTTATGGTCATTCCCTTATGATGATTGAATTCCAGATAGTAAATACTCTCGAAGCGATATTTCATACACTCCCTTTCAATTCCACACGTATATACAACAAACACTCTCAGCTACACCACTTCCTCCACTTCCTCATCATCATCTTCATTCAGATACTGTTCGCGATCCTCCTCATACATCTCAATCTCCTTGCTGTCCTCCGCAGGCGTTTCCTCCGCACCCTTGAACGCCTTCATCCGATTGAGATGCTTCCGCACTTTCTTCTTCTCAGGATCTCTCTGTTTCTTCACCAGAATCACATCCGGAATGTCTTCTCTCTACCCCTTACAAATCACCCCCTGGGTTACATCGTAGCGATCCAGCTCGTCGCTGTTCCACGCACTCGCCCGCATGTCGTAGCCGAGGACCAGGTCCCCCGGTTGCAATAAGTGACCCAAATGCGACTTCACCACACAACTGTTGTCGTTCACGCCGAAATCATCGGAGCGAATCACCTCCACCTCCGACAGAGAATACTTCGGACGCTTCGACGACTCCGATGAAGACGTTTCCGAGGGCTTTTTCGAGGAGGAGGGTGCATCGCCAGATGCGATCGGAATCACATCGAGGACGGTGAACTCGCGAAGCGAAGAGGGCGTTAAGAGCGAGGTGAACGGGTGCTTGGAGTACATGAGCGAAGTGACGGAGATGGTCTGCATCATCATCATCTCGCTTCCAACCCAACTCTCGCTGTCAACGGGTGAACGAAACATAAAGAAGGTCCGACTTTCGTACACACCGCCAGAGGCAGCGGAATGTCCTGAACGATTCCCCGCGGGAGAAGGACCAAATCGTCTTTGCAAATCGGGAGTAATTCGACCACGAATTGGTGGGTGAAATAGCCGATATTACTCTTCAGGTCCTGGTACTTCAGCTTCTTGCTCGTTTTCACCCTGCATAAAATCGGGGGAATTTTCGCACGTGCAAATGACGACGCTGCGAATGTAGTCGACAAACTGCTGCGCTTCCACGCGTTTCGCGAAGTAGAAGTCCAGACCTCCACTGACGATCTGCGTGTTATGAAGTGAGAGAAACGATTGCCTAGAAGTGAATGAGAGGGATTGGAGGTACCTGGACGCCGATGCTGTCGGCATGACGACGGGTGTTGACGAGATGCTGCTCCAACCACAACAGGGTGCGCTTGTGATCCACCTACGTGCGGAAGAGGTGATAACAAGTACCTTCTGACGGATGTTCACGATGGCCTCCCAGTTGTTTTCCGTTTCCAGCTTGTAGCACTCGTCGCAGAGGTGCATGTCCTGAATGAAGGTGATACGCACCTTTCCCTACATGTCACCACTCCACTAACACTACAATAACGCTGAATCCGTTACGGATTTCCTTTTTCAATTCCAATTCCAAAATGATACGACGGCTATGTGGCTCGGTCCAGATGAAGCGGGCGTCCACCAATTCGTTCTAGCGGTGAAGAGAAGAATGGGATCAAACCTTGTTCAGACCCTTGATCATCTTGAGAAGAATACCCAACTCTTCGACCGATTCGCGCTCCACAAACACCCAGTGTTTGGACGGAGTAAGGATTCTGGAATGAGAGAGTCTCGAGTGAACGTACCGATTGCACTCCTTGCAATACGTCACATGAATCTGCGTTTCGATTCCCTCGGCCATGTTGGTATTGTTTATGATACAGTTGTTGCACATCGAAGCCCCGTTTCCGGGAATGTCCGCTCCACACAAGCAGCACTTACTAGAGTGAATAAGGAGAGGATCCCAGTGCGTACACGATACAGGCACGAGTGTCTCGAACTTGGCTCATAAGGATAAACGAATAAAGAAATATGATTCCGCTTCGGTTGGTGTTCTAGGAGCGTTTCGTTTCAGAGTTAGGATGCCATGGAGATTTGTTCCCAAGAGAGGAAGCAAACCACCTACACTTGTGTTTCTATTATCGACCAACTTTGGTTGCCTCCAATGGAGAGTCCAAACGAACACATCACGGAGAACGGTTCTTTGCTCGGTTGGCTTTGCATTCAAACGAAACATGATATGTAGCATCGAAACTGACAGCTGCGATTCAAACCTGCTTGACGGTTCGTGAAAAGAAGACGCAGAGTCTTTCGGTGGAAGTTATTTGCAAACTGACATATACTCGATATCACGAAGTGGATTCGGTGCTCGCGTCCGTTTGTCAGGATCTACTGTCCTCGAAGGCGATCCGAACGAGTCCCTACTTCTTCGAGTGCTTCCGGTTTTTCGTGATCAACAAGAAGATCCAACAAATCATAGAGAAGGTGAGGGGAGTTCCATGAAGTGAGGTGTAGTGTCCTCTCTTCCGCAACGAACTCGTTTCCTTCTGCGTGACGTCCATTTGCTCTTTCGACGTGTCTTCCCTTGAGACGTCGGATTCGGGACCCATTTCGATTCTGCTTTCGCTCATCCACATCTTCATCCGTTCCTTCCCTCTTTCTTCCTCTGACAACACGTACTCCCATTGCATCTTGCTCATCGAGTCGTCTCCGCCTCGCGCTGGAGCATCTCATCCGAAGCGCCGTCTCCTCTTCCCTGGCGCCACTCGTCATATCCTGCGCCACACTCTGGCTTCGTCTGACCGAAACGCCGTCTCTCGAATGGGAGACACTTTCTCTCCCGCGGGACACCTTTTCCCTCGCACTCCGTAGGTTTCGACGAAACGCCTCACGCAGTATACGTACAGTTGAAACCCGCCATTTCCCGCCTTTCCCGCGACCCGCCCGCTCCCGCGGTTCTGGAGTCTCTATGGAACGCGGTCATTCTCCAATCGCGGGAAACGACCGAATTGCCCCAGTTTTTCACTCTCCGCATCTGGCTGTTTTTGTTGGAATTTTTGCCGCTGGCAGTTTCATTCCCGCCAACTGTTTGCCGATTCGCCGAGGCGACGCTGGATGCCGCGCTGGCTCTCCCCGCGGGACTGGACAAGGACGGACTTTCCCGCGGTTTTCTGCTGGCGTTACGTCGTCAGCGAGCGGTGTTGGAGGGAGCGGGATTTCCCGCGGTGAAACGCCTGTTGGGTTACGAGGCGATGAGTTCCAACGTGGCGCCATTCCTTCTGCTGTGGTTGGAGGGAGATTGCGCCACTGGCGCAAAGGACGAAAAGGGCGCAACGAATGAGGAAACAAAGGGGAAATGTGGAAACGAGGGAGAAGAGAGCGAGAAAGCCGTTGCGCCCGTGGCGCAAAATGTGATGGAGGAGTGGATTGCGGTGGGGCGATTTGTGGTGCGGAATGTGTATCAGTCGCGTGTGAAGAGTGATTATTTGGCGATCATGGCGATGATGCTCCGGCATGTCGGTGATGTGCTTCCTCGCTTTGTAAACCTGTGTTGTTTCTTCCACATAGTGTTTGGAGCTGGCAGATGCCTCCTGCATCGCCCTCCCCGCGGGAATGCTGAGAAACGACCAATTGGACGCACAGAAGGGATTTTTGTTTCTTTTTCCCTCCCTTTTTGTATCGGTGAAACTCCCGCATCATGTGTAGAAGGAGATGAAGAAATTGCGCCAGTTGCCGCAGTTGGCGCAATTGGTGAAATGGGTGGTTCCTGCGTTTGAGGGGAATCCCGCGGGATATTTGGCGGGATGTTCGGCGGCGCAACGACAACTGATTGGCTGCGTTTTGACGGAAATCGAGAGTTTTCCGGAATTTCGGTCTCTTTGGGACGCGATAAACCGCGGGGAATTCATCGATTCGTTCGAGTGTTTCCGCGGGGTTTATTGGCGGGACGATTCGGTTTCCCGCCAAGATTCGATTCTTCGCAGCGCGGGCGTTTCACCGACCTCTCCGTTATATGAGGAGTGTTGGAATTCCCGCGGTTTTTTACGTAGATTGTGCGACTTTATCGCGGTATTGTCAGCGGACGAAAATGGCGGGAATTTCGGACCACGTGAAACGGCTTCTTTCGGAGCCAATCAGCGAGTCGTCCTTTTTGAAACTGTCGTTGTTGATTCCCGCGGTTCCACTGGTGTTTCCCCGTTTCCCCATTTAGAATAGGATGATTGGCTGGCGAGTCATTGGCTGGCGTTTCTGTTGCTGACGCACGTGAGTGGGGAGGGAAAAGTGCGAGCACGTGCAGATGCGGCGTTGAAGCGGGAGTTTCCGCGGTTATTGGGTGTGATGCGAGGAGGGTGTGGGATGAGTGTGGCGTATGGGGATGAGTTGGCGGGAAGTGGGTTGGCGGGAGAGGAGTCGGTGACGGGAGAGTATTTGGCGGGAGAGGGAGAGATGATGAGTGGTTGTGGTTGTGATGATGAAGAGATGAATCGCAATACGATCCACCATACCGTTGATGATACAAAGGATGATATCCATGATACCACTATCAATACTACAATGAATACCATCCATGATACCCATGATGATACGAAGGACAATACCACCATTAATGCCATCCATGATGATACGAAGGATAATACGAAGGATAGTATCAATACCACTATCAATACAACTATCGATAATCATGATGATACTCATGATGATATCCATGATACCCATGATGATACCACCATTAGTACAATCCATGATACAACCATCCACGATACCCACACCAATACCACCAACGATACCCATGATGATACCAACACCATCAACACCACTACCATTAATACTATCCATGATACCCATGATGATACTCATGATGATACTCATGATGATACCCATGATACTCATGATGATGATACTCATGACGATAATCATGACGATACTAAGGATGATACCCATGATACCCATGATACCCATGATACTCATGACGATAATCATGACGATACTAAGGATGATACCCATGATATCCATGATACCCATGATACCCATGATGATACCATTAATACCATCAACAATACAACCATCCATACCACCCATGATACCATCATCACCCCCACAACCCCCACCGACACCTGGCTCGCCACTCTCATCCTCCTCCGTATCCGCTGCCCCCACGAACGCGTCTACAAGAGCGGCGTTTCCCTCCTCTCTCTCTGGCTCCTCTCCCACCCTCCTCCCGCCAACCACCCTCTATGGAGCCCCTCCCCGCGGGAATCCCTCCTACGCGCCGCACATCTCCTCCGCGTCCGCTGGAGAGACGACTTTACCGCGGTTCCCTTCGCCGCCATCCTCTTTTCCCTCCAGTTTCCTTTCCCGCGCTTTTTCAACCTAGTGTGGCGGCAACCCAGGGGTTCGCAATCCCCGCGGATCTCAAGTCCGTTCTTCCCCTCCTTCTCGTACGGGCGTTTCGCCAAATCGCCGTCTTCAGCGGACAGGGACGAAACGCCCTCGATGTGAACGGGGAACAGAAAGAGACCACTCCCGCGGTTCTCTCCGGCAAGTGGAGGGAAACCGACGACGCGTTTTGGCGGGAATGCGAGGCGTAAAAATGGCGGGAAATTTGAATTTGAGCGTGGTGAAGCGAACGGCGCTGGCGAGCGGAAACAGCAACACGAGCGAGGAAACGGAGGGAAACGTGGCGTGGGAAGTTTCGCGGGAATGTCTGGAGTGTTGCGTGCAGGTGACGCAAGGAGACCCGGCGATGGCGATGCGATTGACATCGCTGCTGATGACCATGAGTTGGAACACATTGCATCAGGGACTGCTCCAGAACGTGAAAATCGTCTTTTCCTCCCATCGTAGCTGCAACTCGCCATCACGCGATGCATGCTGATCGCCTCTCCGGACCCCTTCATCGACACTGTGCTTTCGTCTCCTCACACCGTTGCGCTCCCAATCATTCGACGCTCAGGAGGACTCCCCATCGTCTGGAACGCGATTGCGACCGCTCTTCTCCAAACGGACCCGATGAAACTCCCAGTCTTCATCGACCGTTTCATCGCCGATTTCTTGCATGAAACGGACGCGTTGCGCCGAACGCACGATTTGAACATCCTGAAGCAACTGCTCGCTTCGCCCGATTTCGCCCCTTTTTTCCACTCCCATTTTTGCGCCATTTTGTGCGCCTGTCTCCATTGTCTCGATTCCCGGGAGTTTCGCTCCGTTTTCCCGCTCATTTCTAGCTGGAACGTGCGTTCGGCAGCGGCGCAAGTCGTTGCGACATTGGCGCAACGAATCTTTCGCGCGCGACGAAGCAGTGGAGACGGCGAATTGGTCAACCGAATCGCCGATCTCGCGGTGCAATTTGAATTTCCCGCGCTTTTTCCCGCGCTCGAAGAAATGCTTCAAAATACCGCGGGAACCAACGCGGCGTTTGCGGTGGGTTTTGCGCCATGGCGTAACGCCAGATTTTGCTCCTTTTCGGACGCGTCATTTCCCGCGGGAATTGCTGGAGTTGGCGGGAAAGTCTGGTTTCCCGTCTCGTTCACCCGCGGTATCTCGTGCGACAGGCCGCGTGTCGCGCCGTCCCCGCGGGAATGCGAGTGGATCAGATTCGCGGGGAACTGGGGAATCTGTGCGATGCGGTGTGTTCCCGCGGGGAGGCGCGGGGACTGGCGGGAGAAATCAGGGAGGTTTCGGGAGGCAATTCGATGAATGGAATTTGTGGATTGTTGGAACTGGTGATGATGATGGCATGTTCTCATGTAGATCGAAACCTTCGTGCGCGTTCTGGTCGGAGCGAACGAGATGGAATTCGTGATTCCCACGGTTATTCCGGTATGTCTCCGATGGATGCAATCGCCTGTGGAGCTGGTGGGGGCCGAAGTCGTTTCTGATTGGTAGATTGCGATGCACGCGATGCAGATTCTGGAAATCGCGGTGCATGGAGAACAATTGTTCATCGCCGATGATGCGCTTCAGGCCAGTTATCAACAGTTTGTACGCATCGCTCTCACTGCAAAGAAGCCGGTGTACTCGTCCGAGGTGTGCCAGGAGTTGAAGACCGTGTTTGCGTCTTCTCTACTTCCGATTGTTGTTGCCTATGAAGGCGATTTGTTTGGTTGCAGCTACGATGCCGTTCAGATGCAGCGTATCCTCCGCAATCTGATTGTCATCCTGTTCCACGTTCCTGTGGAGGAGTCGTGGGAGCCCTACCAGACACTCTGCGAGCTGGTGAATCGAGGTTCTCCTGTTTGTTACTCATCACACTATCACCCACTGGAGAATGTCCTTCCTTGCTCGTGTTGCACCTACTGTTTTCCGCAGATTCCCTGCGACCGTGTTCTCGAGAAACTTCGGAGGTGGGAGCGTTGTCCTTCTCTCACCAATAGTCGAGTTCTCGCTTCATTCTGCTGCCGACGAAGACACCTACGAAGTCGAAGCGGACAAGGGAGCCACCATTCTCGATATCTGCCAGAGCAACGGAGTTGAGATTACGGGTAGGGCAGACGGATAGTGTACAGGATTAGCTGTTTGCGGTGGAGGCGGCAGCTGCGGCAGTTGCCATGTCATCCTTCCTCAGGAGCTTTTTGATATCGTGGAGCCTCCCAACGACGTGGAGAAGGAGCTGCTGACGAATGTCGTGTTCGGTGTGAAGCCGACGTAGGAAGCGAGCGGAGTTGCTGATGTGTAGATCGCGTCTCGCTTGCAGACTGAAGGTGAACGACAAGTATGCCGGAAAGATCATCGAAGTCCCGATGCCCTTGTAATTGTTTTCTTTGTTGCGACAAGCAAGTGAAGGAGTGTGGTTGTTGGTCTCACATGAATCTGGGGAGAATGGAGAGTTCTCTCGGTATTTGCGTGATGGATTTCTTTTATGTATTAGATGTATCTTCTGCATCCGATAAGGTGAAATCGGAGTCGGTTCAACCATCGGTTGTAACTACAGAAAAACCACCAGAGAATGTAACTATTGCGGATGGTAGGAGTATTCGGATGGTCGAGTTGACGATCTAGTGACATCATCCGTGTTGTCATTTGATTTCGGCTCCTCTGATTCAGCCTCCAAACCAAAGCCTATTCCCAGTCGTTTCGCGCGGTTTCTTTCGAAGAAGGAATCGTCCTTGAAGCGAAAGGATCCGGATCCTTCCCCAACGAACCCTGACGAAAAGCGCGTGAATCAGGGCGGAATCAGCGATGACGAGGCGGAGTTGATTCTTCCGTCGTCGGTGATGCGTGAGTTTCGCGAGCGTCGAGAGATCAACCGTCGTCAGTCGATGCTATTTGGGTCGCAGGAGGACGTGTTGGTGAATTCTCCACGTCATTGCCTATCGCTTCCGCCTCCTCCGCCTCCGCCTCCACCTCCAGAGCCACCAAAGGAGCCAAGAGAGTCAAAGGAATCCCTACATGTGGAATCGCCCAGTCCGAGTGTATTAAGTTGCGAGATGTCGGTTTCTCTGCCTGCGACGAATGAATGTGAACAATCGGTAGTCAGTGGGTCCGGCGACCGATCTGCAGTTCAGTCCACGCTACAGGACGCGTTGAAGACGATGCCGTCGAATGAAGGGTTCAATCGATCATCAGTGGATCGGTTATCTGTTGATCCTGCTGTTCAATCCATTTCATCCACTCAGCCCATTATTTCACCCATTTCATCCACTCAGCCCATTATTTCACCCATCTCATCCACTCAACCTGCTGATCCCATTATTCCTTCTATTTCATCCATTAATTCCATGAATCTACCTATTTCATCCACTCAGCCCATCGACACAACGGATACACTCTCGCAGGCCACGCAGTCGCTGCTGCAGTCGCCCTCCACGCAGCTGACGCAGCCCTCGCAGCTGCTCACTTCGCATCCGGCCGATGAGTCCAGTCAGGCGTCACAGTCCGGTCTGTTCACACGATCGATTGGACAATCAACAGAAGTGTCATCATCATCACAATCGTCATCCTTGATATCATCGATATCATCACAATTACCATCATCATCACAATCATCATCCCAACCATCCACCCTGTTTGCCCACTCGGTGACTCAATCCTCCCAATCATCATCCCAGCCCACTCCACCAACCCCATCCAACCCATCCTCATTCTCACAACCCACCCAATCATCATCCCCACAACCCCATCAACCACTGTCATCACAACCCCACCAGCTACTGTCATCATCCCAATTCAATCAACCATCATCCTCACAACCCACTCAATCATCATCATCATCATCATCACCATCACCACCATCACCATCATCCCCACCACCAACCCAACCACCCCAATCATCACCCCACCCCACTCAACCCCCATCATCCCCACCCCCTCGCCCCTCCCTCCACCTCCTCCACGCCTCCCTCCCCCTTCCCCCCGCACTCCTCTCCCGCCTCCGCTCCGAGCCCCCGCGCTACTCCGAAGCCGACCTGCTCGTCGCCCGCCGCCAAGCCGCCCTCGAAGCCCGCCAAGACGCCGAAGCGGCGCTCGCGGTTCTCGCCGACTCCCTGCAGCGCCAGACCGACCAGACCGTACCCTTGGGATCCCCCTCTTTCCCAGACCGCCCTCGCCACCCTCAAGATCCAGCTCGAGAGCGAAAACGAACAGATGTTCCGACTGCTGGAGGAAGTGGAGGGAAAATTGCGCACCGTCGCCGAAGAGGCCGCAAAAAGCCAGGAAAACCGCTGGCGGCGACTCGTCGGAGATGCGATCGACCGCGGAAAGCTGGAAGTGAAACGCCTGCAGGAGTTACTCGTGCAAAAACAGCGACAAATCGATTCGGTTCAGGTGGGCGTTTCGGAGGGAGTTTCACCAGACGGCGCTGCGTGACGGGGAATCGGCGCTGGCGGCGGCAAAAGAGGCGGCGGCCGCGGCGACGAAAAGAGAGGAAATTGCGGCAGTGGCGCAAAAAGCGGCGGAAGAGGCGCAAAAGGCGGCGGAGGCGAAACAGCGGGAAATCGAGGAAGAGTGCGCGCAACGAATCGATCTTTACCGCGGGATTTCGGAGGAGGCGAAAGCACAGCAGACGCTTCTCCGCGGGAAAATGGAGAGTTTGGCGCGGGAGCTGGCGACGTGTCGATCGGAACAGGAATCGCGGGAGCAGCGGGAGAGTGCGCGGGAAGAGGAGGGAAACCGTCTGCAGACGCAGTTGCGTGAAAAAGAGGAGGAAAATGTGGCATTGCGGGCGAAGCAGTCGAGTTTGACGATGGCGATGACGGGGCTGGTGGAAAAAGTGGGGTATTTGGGGCGGTGAGGAGTAGAACGAGCTGCTGGGAAACCGGATGAAGGAGTTACGGGAGGAGTACGAGGAGTTTCAGCGACATGCGCAGAAGGAGTTGTGCGATGCACAGGAGAAATACGAGGAACAACTGAAGAATCTGCGATTGGAGTTGGAGGAGGCGAAAGTGAGTGATGAAAAGTGGGTTGATGAGTAGATCGCATCTGCGAAGGGCACGGAGGCGGTGGCGTCGTCGGAGAGTTCGATGCGGAAGGAATGGGAGCAACTGGAGAATCAGAACCAGGCGCTGAAGCTCCGTCTTCAGCAGAAGGAGGCGGAAGTGACGGAGCTGTTGTCGTATGTGGAAGAGATGATGAAGGAAAAGGGTGCTTTGTGTGTTTGTTGAAAAGAGGTTGTTTACTTTTTGAACTTGAGGTAATGCATTGAAGGAATACTACATCAATCACACAAATAGCATGACTCTTCTTCAAATATCCACCCAAGAAACCCATTCATTGACTACTCAAAGAACCCACCTATCCCAACCATCCCAACAATTTGCTCCCACGATCGTTGCGCCACTGATTCTTCGACTTGAATATGATCCCTAGTTTTGGGTGGAGCACTGTGGGAGCGGAGCAGAACGATCCCGATACAGTGAACAACCTACTCTTTGGACACATTGAAGCAACACCTACCTTCTCGGACGTGCTTGCAGATCAGCTGGACGATTCCTCTTCGTTTGGATTATTGGGGAGTTCCAAATCGGATGACGGCTTGCCGTTTCCCGTAGAATCACCTCTTCAGAAGATGGACAGTTTGCAACTTCCTACAGGAGACTGTATGCGCTGTTTCGCTCCGTCATTGTCTAGCTTTCTATCACGGCGAGTTTCCGCAGGTGGATCTTAACCCAGTAACCAATGGCATCCACTCTGAGTATCTTTGATCGTTAGAGCTAAAGGGTAGAGTATCCATTCCGCCACTGGTTCCCGAAATCCCATCGCAACCGCTTCCTCTTCCGACGGTCGTTCCTCCACAGCCTTCCCCTCTCCCTGTATGTCGATCATATCACTCCTAAGTCTAGGGCGCATTTCCGACCTACCGCCAAGCTCCTCGTCCCACTGTTGGCGCAAAGAAGAAGCGTAGTGTTTTTCATTTGAATCGACCTCAGTCCACAACACGTCGGAGAAGCGTCGCGTGGAGCGTATGAACATGAAAATCGACGAACTGTACAATATCATCACTGTGTGGTTGATCGGGGTCCATGATCCCTAGTCCACAGGCACCATGATCAACAAGAGCAAAATCAACATCTTGATGGAGTCCGTCAAATTTCTCCGCCACTTGGAGACCCAGATAAAAGACTTGCGGGAGCAGACCAAGAAGGCGGAGGAACGAGCGACCAAGCGCATGGGACAAGTGAACGAAGTCGTCCAGTCGCAGCGAATCAACTACCACGTGCTTTTCCTACAGTCGCCCGTCCCCATGGCCATTCTGAGCACCGACGGCCAGTTCGTCGACGCCAACAGTCAGTTCTGCTGGTGAGGAACCGCGGGAATGGTCACGTGCAGTCTCACGCGGTCGACGCTGGACGTGCTCAAAACAATGACTCTTTTTCGCTTCATGTATCCAGAAGATTTGCCTTGTGCTTTCGGGTGGGAATGAGGGGGGCGTTTCATGCATAGAAGTTATTCGTATATGTTGCATAGTAAGTTGGAAGCGCCGTCGCAGTGTATCATTCGACATTGCGTGATCGGCGGCAATGTCCAGCCAGTGTACTTTTCACTTTCGCTGATTCGGAACAAGCGCAAGGAACCCGCTGGCTTCGTTTGTATCATTCTACCGGTCTTGTCGTGCGATTGCACCGGCAATTGCAGTTCCAGGTAGGGATGGTCGCTGCTTGCAAATGTGTAGTCGACAGTGCTCGGGGCAGCTGAAGAGTCCGCAAGGCAACTACTACTTGATCTGCAATCCTCCCGATACGATTCCGTGTTGTTCACAACTGATCGGAGCCATTTCGGGAGAGGGATGTCCGGGTGGATGTTGGGTTGTTTGTTTCCATCACGCTACTGTTTTGTTATCATTTTGAAATTCACACTGGAATGAAGGTCAAAACGATCGAAATAGCATGGCATCGGCGGCCAGAAGCCAACCACAACGATCCCGTTCTCTCTGTCGATTTCCTCGACGACACTGTGTTCGCAACGGGAGGTGGTGATCATGAAGTCAAGGTAGGTGCGATTCGGAGGATTTCATCTTCAGATCTGGAGATTGAACACGAGTGGAGAAGAACCCGTCGTTGAATACTGTGCGTCACTAAAAGGTCACCAGCAATCTGTCAACGTCGTTCGTTTCTCTCCAGACAGTACGTGCTTGTTCGGAGGTATTCCTGTGTAGAAACGATGTTGGCATCTGCGGGGGATGGTTGCATCGAGTGGGGTGGTCTCATTCTTAGATGGGTGTATCATCATCTGGGGTCTCCGCGAGAAGGTGTGTTCGAAATGGTGCGACATTTCAAAAGAGAACTGTTACTGGAAGAAGAACATCCGGTAGTATTATCTTGCTTGTTTCATATCAGAGGGCACGCGATGGACATTTATGACATTAGTTGGTGTCCCAACAGCCAGTTCCTCGTCAGCAGCGGTACAGACTCCAATGTGATCATCTGGGGTGTTGACGGAACGCAATACCAGCGTATTCACGACCACAGCGGATACATCCAGGGAATCGACTGGTCGCAGGACGATGCCACCATCATCAGTGTTGCGAATGATCGCACGGCACGCGTGTACAGTTACGCGAAGGGACATTTGAATACATCGTTGCAGACGGAGAATGGAATACTTACCCAGACTCCGCGTGATGAGTATCGCATCAGTCGTAACATCGTGAACAATCGTCCACGTAGGGATGCTTGCGCGTGACGAATTCTAGTGAACTGCAAAATGATCTTGAAACGAGCCGTCTTCGATGGCGAGCGTGATGCCGATGTCGCCTCCAATTCTCCGAAACCCTCTGTTGATACAACGCCCAACGAATCCAAGAAGGAGGAATCTGCTCGAAGCGGTCCCCGCGGTTATTTCATGTTTTTGGGAGATACGGTTCCGTCGTTCTATCGTCGTCCGAGTTCGAGTTTCGACGGTTTGTTTACGGTGATTCCGTGTGGTAGGAGCGAGCGAAGGGGTCGATCGCAGGCATTCACCTCTCGCAGGAAGGGGCAGCGGCACAGAATTGCTCTTACATGTATCTGAACGGTGTTTGGGAGAAGTAGGTGAGAAGAGGATATGAGATGGAGATCGCTGATGTGTCTGCCAGTGTTGAACTTTCCAGCGGTGATCGCTCGGTTTTCTCCGCGACGATACGAATTGGGTAGAGTTGGAGGAGATGAGTGATCATCAGATGATGATCCGGCGAAGGTGATGACGATGCTGGGAAAGAAGTAGGATTGTTCGTAAACATACATTGTAGACATTACGACGTGTTTGCGGTGACGACGACGGAGGAAGTGTTCATTTACTCGACGCGATCGACGACTCCGCTCTATTACGTGACGAACATTCACTACGCGCAGATCTGCGACTTTGCATGGTAGGAGAGGAGGAGAGAAGGGAAGTGTAGGAATGCTAGCGGAACGTGTGGGTTTACGGCGTCATCGGACGGATATTGTACTCTATTTCAGTTTGAGGAGGGGGAATTGGGGAAAGGGTTGTGATATGTTTGTTGAAGAGAGTAGTTGAAATGGATGGAGTGAATAGAGTGGTGAACCTCCGACATACGATTCTCATCATGGATGCACTTGCTCCCGAAGAAATTGACGATGAAGTGGAGGTGGCCTTTGACGAAGAATACGACCCAGAACGAGAGGAACAGTTGAAGAACCAACTTGCAAATCAGAAGGGATCCCTCTCACCCTACTGGGCGCATAAGTCTATCAGTTAATGATCATTTGTAGAATCGTTCAACAAGAATGCGGGCAAGTACTGGCATGAGTTTTACAAGAACAATGGAAATCGTTTCTTTAAAGACCGTCACTATCTGGATCTGGTGTTTGACGAAATGAACGAACTGGAGATGTGCGGTGTAAGAGGATTGTTGTTTGGTTTGAAGAGTAGAAACAGGAGATTTCCCTGCTGGAAGTGGGTTGCGGCGTCGGAAACGCCTTCTTTCCATTGTGTGCCAAATACCCCAATCTGCGTCTCTACGGCTGCGATTTTGCCAAGTCGGCGATTGACATCATTCAGGTGAAGCAACTATTCAATTGTTACACAGACCCACGAATCGTATGATCCGAATCGGATGCGCGTTTGGCAAGCAGACCTTGTAAAGGACGAAATCACACAGATTATTCCGGAAGGAGGATGCGACCTGTTGCTGATCATGTTCGTTCTCTCCGCCGTGAATCCCCAGAACATGGATCTCTTCATGCAACATGCGGTGGAGGTATGAAATTGCTCCTTGTGACAATGAGGGATTGAAGCGAGGTGGAGTTCTCCTGTTCCGCGACTATGGCCGATACGACATGGCGCAACTGCGTTTCAAGGCAACGCGGAAGATTGAGGACAATTTGTACGCGCGTCAGGATGGGACGTTGGCCTACTTCTTCGATGTGGGTAGGAGAAAGGGAAGGATGAGATGCAGATGAGTTGGACGCGCTCTTCCGTCATCACGGTTTGAAGAAACGGAAAGTCGATGTGATCCGTCGCTGTATTCGCAACAGAAAGAGCGGAAAGGAGATGCACCGTGTGTGGATTCAGGCGATATATGAGAAGGAGTGGAGTGTTTGTTTGAATGATGATTGTGGTATTCGCAATGGCGGAGTGGTGTTACTATAGAGTACAAATCACTGTAGCATAAAGATACGAAATGAGACCACAAACAATCTCCACAATCGCGGTTATCACACTCTATTGATACAATACCAAAAGCAGATTATCCATCATGGTATCTGGTAAGGACGGGACGGTGGGTTGATCGGATAGTGGATTTGGCGAGTGTGAAGGAATCCGAATTGTTGCTTTCTGGTTACTTCACGAGAGGTGTTACCGTGAAGAGATCGTGTGGAGGAAAGGATTTCGAGATTGAATACTACCAAGGAGACCATGCGAATGAGTATTGTGTATATGAGATGAAGGACGGAGTGCGCAATGGACGAGCAGAGTTATTTGACGACGGAATGGTGAAACTGCGATGGACCATGAAGAATGGAGTGAGAGACGGTAGCTATGTGTTGTTTGATAAGGGAGTTGTTGTCAGAGAAGGGACGTGGAATTTTGAGGACAATGGCGAAGAGAGGATTGTCGACAACACCCATGAGGAGCTGAAGATGGTGATTCGCACGAATGGAGAGGTTGTGTACGAAGGAGACTACAACACGAAGATGGAGCGAAGCGGCTACGGCTACGAGTTCGAGAATGGTCTGATGCGTCGCTACGGGAAGTGGGAGAAGGACGTGCTGGTGGAGCTGAAGCAGCGATTCGTGAGCGAGAAGGAGATGATCGAGTACGCGAGCGGGTCCACGTGCGACCTGATCTCCCACCGCCCCATCTACATCGGCGGGTACATCCGAGACGAGGCGAGCGGAACGATGAAGCGAAACGGTTTCGGTCGTTCGCTCGACGGCGACACGGGAGTATGCGAATACGAGAGCGAGTGGGAGAATGGCGTGGAGAAGGAGTCGAAGCGCGTTCCTCTCTACAACGGCTGGTACCACAAACACGGCACGAGCGAATCCACGCGGCGAGCGATCGGCGAAACGGAGCCGATTCTCGTGGGGAATCGCGCGCTGATGAAGTATCCGCCGGAGGTGGAGGAATTGAGGGTGGAGAGCAGCGACTTCAACGAGCCGAGCATGACGGAGCTGAAGCTGAGCGGGCTGACGGGACTGAAGCGCGTGGTCATCGGAGACACCTGTTTTATCAACGTTCGATCCTTCGAGCTCAGCGGACTGGACGCGCTGGAAACGGTCGTCATTGGGAAGAAGAACTTCACGACGACGACGGCGGGGCCGCGGAAAGATGGCAGCTGTCGCATCGTGAACTGCGCGCGTCTGAAGTCCATTTCGCTGAGCGACTGGTCCTTCGGCGACTATCACGCGTTCGAGCTGAGCAACTTGCCGTCGCTGCAGTCGCTGCAGATGGGCGAGTGCTGCTTCTACTGGAGTCCGTCGTTCGCGCTGACGAGTGAGAGAGAGGGGTGGGGAGGAGCGAATAGATCTGCCGCAGCTTCAGTCGGTCCAGTTCGGGAAGGGCGCGTTCGCTCTGTGTCAGTCGTTCGCGTTTGAGAGTGAGCGAGAGAGAGGGGTGACGAGGCAGATTTGCCCGCGCTGGAGTCCATCGAGCTTGCTGGAAGCGCTATGGCGGGTGATTGGCGCGACGATCGAAAGACGAGTCAGCGGTCTCCTTTCAACTGGAAGAACAAGTTGGTGATGCGGAGTTGGAATGTGAGGGGGAGTGAATCGATAGACCTGCCTTCGTTGGCGTCGTTCAAAGGCAGCACGTATAATTTTGAGAATATCGGTCCTGTGGTTTTGGAAAGTAGTGGTGTGACTGGTGAGTAACGTAGATGTCCCTCGCTTGCATATTGATGACATTCGGTTCGGTGATTATTCGTTTGAATATGTGACGTCACTCCAGTCGACGAGTAGGTGCAGATAATGTGTTGTGACTAGATGCGGCGAATCTGGGAATGTTTATTAGGAGAACGAGTCGATTTGTGTAGTTGAGTTGTTTGTGTTAAGAGTGCATTGGTTGTTTTATCAAAGGGTTGGGATAATCCACGTGGTAATCCGACTGCTGACCCACAATTTACACAGAAGGATGTTGGGATACAAGAGATCATTGAAGAAGTCCCACGACAATCAAACTATTCACCATAATGAATCTATTCTCGTACAAGACGCAGCAATACAATCACACAATCATTGAATGGTGTTTGAATTCTTCCAAAACCCGTTGTACAGGGAACTATTACAGTCTCTCCAGAAAGCTAGTGTGGAACAATCAAGCGATGGGATGAATGGAGAGAGCATAGGACATTATACAGAAGGGAATGATGAGTACGTCATGAAAGTGAAACTGGTGAATGGTCAGAGAGAAGGAGAAGCTGAAATACTAAAGAATGGGAAACCCGACATCAAAATGGAGTACAGTAATGGATATCTAAATGGAAGATTTGAAAGTGTTGATGAGTATGGAAATGTTAAGGTGATTGGTAGAATGAAAAACGATAGGGAGAATGGACTGTTTAAGGTGTATGTGAATTCGGTGAGAGTTTGGGTAGGGTATTATGTGAGGGGAAATGCGTACTCTGAATTGACAGAATGTGCCTTTCTTAAGGGATATTACATGGAACGACGCTTGGAGGATGATTCGATACTCAGCATAGCTCAGTATAACGATGCATTAACGGACAAGAATGGATACTGTATTCAGTGCGTGGATGGAAAGATGACGGTTTGTTATTATGAGAACGGAGTGGAATTGCCATTGGTTTCCGAGAATGATGAGCGATTTGGAGTCATGGAACATAGGAAGCGAGATTATCCTGAAGAGGAGTCGGAGACGGGATCGAAACGTGTTTGCAGAGATCCTTGGCATAATCCCATTGAGGATTCATTCCTTGAATACGACATATGGAAACACTATGAGTATGGCGTGTGGCGAGAAAAGGAGAAGTGCTATGTGTTGAAACAGTCAAAGCACGAGACTCGCTTAATCGAAGGTGATTTGAATAATCACGAGATGAAACTGTTTGAGAATGGCGAGCTGAAGGGAATCATCAGTGGGAAAGAAGACTGCATTGATATGGATGCGAATGGAAGGCGATGGGAAGGCGGAGTGAAGGATGGAAAACCATTCGGATACGGAATACTCTTTGACGAAGAGGGGAAGAAGGAGTATGAGGGATTTGTGATGGATGGAATGAAGTGTTTGTACGGAATGGAGTTCTTTGACGATATCGAACGAGTGAAATATGTTGGTTGTTACCTTTATGGAAAGCGATTTGGGAAAGGTGTTGCGTATGATCGCAACGGAGATATTGAATACGATGGAGTGTGGAAAGAGAATGGCCAGTATTCAACCAAACGGGATGAAGGTTTCTTCAACAATAAGATGGAATCTCTCGAGATAGATTCGTCTCGTCATATGAACACAACGAAGTTTGTTCTTCCATCGTTTCTTCAGGTGTTGAAGCGAATCGTGATCGGAGAAAAGTGTTTTGTGCCTATTCGATTATTCATGCTATCGGATTTGGGTCAATTGGAGAGTCTCGTCATTGGCTATAATTGCTTCACCTCCTATAACTGTCCTGTGGTCACAATAGTTTACTCTACAGATAGTGACGATGAAGACGACAGTGAGGATTATGAGAATCGGTATACTGCCTCAGACATCGGCATGTATTGTCGCAAACGAAGCGATGGCGATTTCCAGATTATGAATTGTCCTAAACTCAAATCCATTTGTATTCAAAGCGGATCCTTTTCTGATTATCATTCTTTTACGATTTGCAACCTTCCTTCGCTCCAATCAATTCAACTGAATGAAAACTGTTTCATGTTCTCTCCTTCGTTTGCGTTAACGGGTTTGATTGGGATGAGATGAGTGAATAGATCTCCCTCAACTTCAGTCAGTAACTCTAGGGAACTGCGCATTCATATGCTGCCAGTCTGTTGTAGTTGAGAGTAGTTTCGTGGAGAAATCACGATTGCAGACCTGCCTTCACTACAATCCATTCAACTTGGCGAATACGCTCTTCGAGGTGATACTCGTCAATTGAAAGAGGGAAAGGAGTATTTGGACTACAAGAATACAGTGGTCATGCGAAGTCTTTTATTCTCTAATGGAATAATGGTTCAGATCTCCCCTCATTAACTTGCTTCAAAGGAATTGCAAACAACCTATGTGATTTTGGATCCATCGAATTGGAGAGTGGTGGGTGAACGGATTCATTGACGTAGATATTCCTCGGCTATCATCCGAAGATACCCAATTCGGAAAGAACTGCTTCAAGTACATGCATTCCTTTCAAATCTCAAGTACCTTCTTTCCATTCCTGTCATGATTCGATGCTCCTGTTCTCGAATCCGCAGCCATTCAAGGAAGCGATTACTGCTACATCGAAGTGATTGACGTCCCACCACTCGATGCGGAGAAGTGGATCATTGGAAACGAGCTGTACAACAAGACAAGTACTATGGAACTTGCAATCAAGGATTATCCACATTTGAAACGGATCGTGATTGGTAACAATTGCTTTAAAAGAATCCAAGTGCTTGAGATTGAGAACTTGAGTGAACTGGAGAGTATTACCATCGGGAGTAACAGCTTCACTGGTAAAGATGGATCCTGTCGAATTGTGAACTGCCCAAAACTCAATTCAATCCAGATAAAACATGAATCATTCTACAGTTACCATTCATTTGAAGTAAACAATCTTCCTTCTCTCCATTCTATCAGTATAGGTAACAAATGCTATCATGATGTGTCATCTCTATTGTTATCTGGTTGGGTTGATTTGAATATGATGATGAAAAGACCTTCCTAAACTTAGTACCGTCAGTTTGGGTACTGCTACATTCATGTGCGTGCATTCGGTTGTGTTTGAGAGTAGTTGAAATGATGAACTTATCATTCAGATTTGCCTAAACTACAGTCCATTCAACTTGGTAGATGGGCTCTTCAAGGTGATGGTCGTGATGACCGAAAAACGATTAACAATTCACCATTCAACTACAAGAACACATTGAGAATGCGAAGTAAGAATGAATGAAATGATGAATGGAGAGATCTCCCTTCATTGACTCAATTTAAAGGAGATGGACTTAACTTTGAGTATCTTGGCTCAGTGATTCTTGAGAGTTATGATTTGGTGTGTGATTGATGTAGATATCCCCAAATTGCCGTCTGATGGAATTCAATTCCAAGATAGATCCTTCAAATTCATCAACTCGTTACGATCATTCAGTATGTTGTTGTTCGTTTCTCATCATGCGATGCTCCTGGTCTCGAATCGTTTATTGGAAAGAGGAGCAACTGCAAGCATGTTGAATTGAATCGATTATCTTCGGAAAGCCGTGAATGGATTGTACAAAATGATCAATACAACAACTCTTCCACTACTTCCATCACGATTAGAGACTATCCACACTTGAAACGAATCGTGATTGGAAATGATTGTTATGAGAGGATTCGGTTGCTTGAGATGGATGGATTGGAAGAATTGGAGAGAGTTGTGATTGGAGAGTACACTTGCACGATAGCAAATGATGAACTGCATCATAGAAAACAAATTGATGGGAGGTATCGGGTTTTGAACTGTCCGAAACTCAAATCCATTCAGATCGGTGATTGTTCTTTCTCCGATTACACCTCATTTGAGTTCCGCAATCTTCCTTCTCTTCGTTCTGTCCGAATGGGTCAAAAATGCTTTGCTTGTTCTCCATCCTTTCTGTTGAAGGGTTCCATGAATTGAAAAGAAATCATAAATAGATCTTCCTCAACTCCAGTCAGTTATCCTTGGGGATGCCAGCTTCATCTGCTGTCAGTCAGTTGTATTCGAGAGTAGTAGACTGGGCGAATGATTATTTAGACTTACCCTCATTACGGTCTATCAAACTTGGAAAGTTTACGCTATCGGGAGATGGCAGTGAAAAGCGAGAAACTATCAAAACCAGGCCTTTCAACTACAAGAACACGTTGACGATGAAGAGTGGAATCAAATGAGGTGATGAATGGATAGACCTCCCCTCCTTGGTCAGGATTAGTAATGAAACAATAGGATTCTATATCAATGCCAACTTCATACGAATCGGAACGGTGATTCTGGAGAGTAACGATTGAAGAGGCAGAACATGTAGATATCCCTCGCCTATCATCCAATGGAATTCATTTTGATAATTCCTGCTTCACCAGCGTTTATTCCCTTCAATCATCAGGTATGGTATCTGTTGCTTGTTACCATTCGATGCTCCTGCTCTCGAATCGTTCATTAGAAGGCATAGTGATTTCATTCATTGATCATTCATTGTTTCTTCATCCATGTATTGTCGGCTTTGTTTTCATAGCCAAGCGACTGATGTTAGGTGGAGTGTTGTGGATGAGCACGCTGATGACTTCCTACTCTCTCTCTACTCCAACCTTTGCATATCTAGTGGTCTTTCCATCAATCGTACATTTCCAATCAAAACAAACACCCCACTAATCACACTAACTACGCGTGGCAGGAGGGACCACCTCGCGAATACACGATCCATATCCCTCCTTGTCCACAAATATCGCCACCTTCTTTGCGCGATCACCCAGATCATTACTCACAGCGAAGTAGTCGAAGTATCCGCGAATGTCCGTGAATCCGTCCTTTAAGAACTTCGACTCCTCTTCCACCTTCACATACACCTTCACATAGCAGTTCGACACGGGACGCTTCGTCTCCTGGTCAAACACACGCAGCTGACCCGACTTCGCCGACACCACCACCGTCAGCTTCGTGTTGAACACGAAACAGCTCTCACGCAGCGCGCCCGCACACACCTCCACCACCACGTTCTTCTGCACATACTCCTCGGGAAGCGCATACACAAATACACCGAACGCCTGATTCTCCGCCAGCGCGGGCAATGCCACCATCTCGCTGTGGTTTGGTCGTACGTACATCGCCTGCGAGCCCTTCTCGCGGAGGAACGGCGCGTTGCTGAAGCGCAGCTCCGCGTCCACCTCGTACACGTTCACCTGCACGCGCTCCAGATTGCTGTACTTCACACTCACGCCGCTCTTCTCCTGCGACACGCTCAGCGAGCTCTCGCTCTCCGCGTGCATGCGCTTCGACCGGATCACGTTGCTCGTCACGTTCGTCGTGTCCATCGCCTCCTCCTCTTCCATCGCCTCCTCCAGCGTACCCTCTGCCTCCTTCACCAGTTCCGCCACGTTCTCGAACATGCCGCGCCAGTAGATGATCGGATACGACGCGTACTTGACGCAGATTGCGCGCGCCTCGCTCAGATCGCTCTTGAAGCACTCGAAGTACGCGCGCATGTAATCGAACTGCACCAGACAGCGCAGACCCGCCGCGGGATGCTCGCCGTCCTCTCCAACCACCTTCCAGCGGAACAGCGCCAGCGCGTCCTCCATGCGGTCCATCAGCACCCAGTAGTACGTCATCACCAACCAGTCGTCCGCACGCGGCACGCGCTGCGTCAACATCGTCAAGAACTTCTCGTACTGCGTCTCCAGCTTGTCGTTCGTGATCGTCATGCGCTTGCCCAGACGGAAGCAGCGGCTGTTCACCAGCGGCTTGTACTCGCGGATCTGGAACAGTTCCTCCACCGCCGAATCCACGCTCAGCAGCGAGCTCTCGAACGCCAGGCCGCAGCGGTCCGCGAACTCCTTCTCCAGCAGCTCTCTCGTCACGACGCCATCCTCGTGGAACACGCCGTACTTCCACAGCTCCTTCCGGTAGAAACCGAGTCCGCGCAGCAGCGAGACCAGCGACAGGAAGAAGGGCTTCTCGCGCAGACGCCACGTCAGCTTCGACCAGTCTACGTCTTCCAGCGCGTGGCTGCGCAGATACTCGAACACGTCGCTCTCCGACCCGTAGAAGGCGATGTCGCGCCAGGACGTCTTGTCCACCGTGTGCAGCGACGTCATCACGTGCAGTGGCTGGAAGCTCGTCGTCGCCGATGCCACCACCTCCGACGTGCTCTCCTCAAGCACCTGCACAGGGTAGTGCGTGAAGTCTCCCACGCTGGGAAAGTAGAAGCAGTACGAGAAGGTGGACGTCGAGTAGGGACTCACCTTCACCGCCTCCGTGCGCAGCGTGAAGCTGTCGGAGAGAGGGTACGATCCGCTGGGGATCTGGTAGAGCAGCGAGAGGCTGCGGGGACGCGACTCCATGTTCGTCACGATCACCTTGCACATGTACGGCTGCTGCGCCAAGAACTCGTTCACCTCCATGTACCGCTCCACACGCTCGCCTCGCACCGTCACCCACCGGTTGCTCATGTCCACGTACTTCTGGACCACCGCCAGCGACTCCTTCGCGTCCGGCGCGTTGCCCTCCAGCAGCAGTTTGTGGAACACCATCACAGGCGTCTTCGCACGCAGCACGAAACCTCCCTCACGCTCCTCCACGGTGAAGGACGCTCCGCTCATCGGGATGCTCAGAACCGACAGACAGAAGAGCATCTCCGACAGCGAGTGCGTGCAGTATATGAAGTCGCGCGACAGGAAGGGAGCGGAGGCGTTGCTCAGATTGTGCTTCGCGAAGGCTTCCCAGAAGGGAGAGTTGGGAACGATCGACGGGTCCACGTACATCGTCGACTGCTTGTAGTAGAAGCCCTCCACGTACTCCTTCGTGTTCTCCATCTTCTCGTAGTGCTTCTCCACAGCCTTCTTCTTCTTCATTTCCTGCAGATCGATCGAATCGGCAGCGGCAAAACAGTTGACGCTCAAACCACCGCATGCCACACCAAAAGATGGAGACGTCGGAGCATAGGAAGGAGCAGCCATACTCATCATTCTCCGTCCACCCCTTGCACGGCTTCTTCCTCCAACTAATATCGGGGCTCTCATTGGGGCTGCCATCGGGGCTGCCATCCGATCCGACATCGCCATTGCACACATGGGAGCCATCGCAGGTTCAAAAGGCGCCGACTCCAGAGCCATTGGTTCCTCCTCAACGCCCATATCCTCATCCTCAGCAACCTCTTCCTCCTCCTTCTCTTCCTCCTCCTTCTCTTCCTCCTCCTCTTCAACCTCCTCCTCAGCCTCCGGATTCTCCATCGCCTTCATCTTCAGCGCCGTGTTGAAGATGCGCGCAAACTCCTTCGCGCTCATCACCTTGCTCTTGCCGCACACGCCCATTCCCTCCGCCAGCTTCTCGCCCGCCTCCTTCGACACGCGACCACACAGCAACGCTCTCTCGAACGCGTTCAACCGCGTCAGCAGATTCGGCTGCAGGAACACGCTCACGTCGCCTCCCGTCAGATACACGTCCAGGAACGACTTCTCCAGCTTGCACGACAGGTACGGGAGGATCTTCGCGTCGAAGAACGCACGGTCTCGGAAGTACACAAACACGTTCATCTCCGAGCAGTTGTAGCGGTTGTACAGTGTCTCCTTCTCATCCTCGCTCAGACTCTCCCAGCGAGTCAGGAACGAAAACAGAGCCAGATCCGCGTTCTGCGACAGCGTCTTCAGCAACAGATACACGTCCGACAGCGCGCTGATCGTCTCCATCTCCGTCTTGTCGCTCAGCTCCACGGGACTCTCCGGCGTTGCCAGCGAAATCATCTTCTTCTCCGTGAAGTGCTTCGACGTGTCCAGACTCTGCTTCAGCGTCTGCAGACGGAACAGCGTGTTCGCTCCCTTGCGCTCCCTCGCCTCCTTCGACACCTCCGGAATGAACACGCTGCGCTGGACCGTCTTCTCCTTGTCCACACACACCACCGTCACCTCGCCGCCCTCCTCGCTCACTCCCGACAAATCCACCACTCCGAAGCCGTTCGCGTCCAGCTCCACGTTCGCAATCACCTCCGAAGGATGAATGATCACTTCGCAGGCGTCGCGCTGGGTCGCCACTCCCGAGAGCGACAGATTCTCCCGCTTGTAGGCACCCGGAGCACGCTTGCAGAAGGCGCGCGAGCTACCTTCCATCGGTCCATCGAAGGTCTCGCCCTCCTTCGCCTCCTTCGTCGTGTTCTTCGTCTCCGCATACTCGATGGGGTTCAGCAGCGGACCCGGGTGAGGCAGCATGTTTCCGGGAAGTGTGCGCTTCTGACGCTTCCGGTCCAGAATGTACGCGTACTCCTCGGGGAGCGAGCGGTTGTTCACGATCACCGATGATACAGGACTCAGCGGCACCGTCAGCAAATCGCGAGAACAGTCGCCCTGCGACAGATTCGCTCCCAGCACTTTGCTGTCGAAGAGCTGCTTGCACTGCACGTGCACGCGACGCTCCGACGAGCCGCCCTGCACGTGGATGGCAAGCGAACGGTCCTTCAGCGCACACTCCAGCGACAGCGGCTGGCTCGGCTTCGCCACAGCCACACCGTCGTACACCGCGAACGCGTTCACTGTCTGCATCGCACGCGACTTGCGCACGTCCACGCTCACGCAGTACGTCTTGAAGTCCGTTCCGTCCACGAAGATGCTATAGGAGCCGGCGGGAAGGCCTCGCGCCACCACGTATCCCGCTTCCTCGAAGAGCACCTTCTGCAGAGGAACGTACTCGGATACCGTACTGTTACACACCACACGATACGCCTCCAGACTCGGGTGCACCAGCGGAATCACCGCCTGCACCTCGTCGCTCTCGCCACACACCCACTGCAGCCGCATGTCGAACGTGTCGGGGTTCATCGAGAACTCCTGGTCGTTGATCTTCACCGCGACCACGTCCTTCAGCGAGCCAAGCACCAGCTGACCCGCAGCGTCCGTCTGCAGCTCCGTCGAGAACATCCGCTGACACAACAGACTCTGGATACGCACGTTGCAGGACTTGTTGGCGATGGCTTCTCCGGCGTTTCCGTACACCTGCGCCACGTACTCCACTCCCTTCTCGCCGCTGCGACGGAAGAGCGTCGTCACAGCCTTCAGTGAGGGATTGCTGTTGTTGCTCTTCGCGCGACACTGGTAGAGAACGCACTCCTCCGAGAGATGCTTCAGCGAGTTGTTCACCAGCGACACGTCCGCGTTCACCGTCGCCTTCAGCGAAATCACCTTGTCGGGGACGCGGAAGACGTACGTGAAGTCCTTGTTGTCGCGCAGCGTCGGTTTCAGCGTCGTCTCCGTGCACACGTCCTGCGCCGCCTTGCACACCAGCGTGATCGCCACATTGCGTAGCAGCGACACGGGATATGCCAGTCCGTTCAGCAGCGCGCTCACACGCAGCACCACTTCACAGCGCTCGTTTCCCTTCACGATCGCCTCGTTGTCCACGTCGCCACACACCTGCAGCTGGTACTTCTCCTTCTCCACCATCAGCATCTCACGCGCGGCGAAAAACCAGTCGGGACGCACCTCCTCCACCAGGAGCAGCGGTATCGCGTGATCGTCGTCGCTGGGCGGGAGGAAGGGAATCACGATCTCGTTGTGGTCGTTGGGAAGGAAGGTGCGCGCACCCTGCAGAATCTTCACCTTCTCCTTCACACACTCTCCCTTCTCGTCCACCACCGTCACCGCGTAGCCCATCAGCGACTTGCGCGTCAGCGCTCGCAGCGAGCCCACGTTCACCAGGAAGCGACTGTTCAGCATGCCCGCGATGAAATCCACGACGAACACGCCGCGGTGGTCCATCTGCGGGAAGGCGAAGGTCTCCACGTGACTCACCGCCTGCGGCAGCGCGTAGGAGAAGGTCTGCGTTTGCAGCGGCTTCAGTCCGTCCAGGTCGATGGACGGGACGATGGGATCGTCGTTGTTCTGGAAGAAGCTCAGCGTGTTTAGCTCGAACAGCCGCACCTCCACCGTCTCCACGTTCTTCAGCTCCACCTTCACCTTCACCGCGTCGCCCACGCCGTAGAACATCGTATTGTCCTCCGTCACCGCGCAGCGCTTCTCCTCCGTCAGCTGCTTCACGTGGTAGCTCGACAACACGCTCGGCTTCACCTCGCGACCGCTCAGAATACACCTCTCCTCGTAGATGCGCAGCACCTCCTCCGCCTCCAGATAGCGCATGAACTCCTCCGGCGACTCATCGGGGAACAGCTTGCGCAGGAAGCGCGCGATCATGTCGCTGACCGATATTCCGAACGACTCCCGACCCTTTCTGTCCTTTTTCGGCTTCAGCTCGCGCTGGACGCTCGTCGCACGCAGGTAGCGCAGCAGCGTCTCCTTCTCGAACACGTGGCGAAGCTCCTGCACGCTCAGCAGCCGCCCCAACTCCTCCATCGTCCCCAGTCTCTGCTGCTCCAGGAAGCCGATCCGCCGTCTCACCACCGTCTCACACGCCGCCAGCTTCGCGTCGCTCGACGCGTCCGGCTGGTAGTCGCCGAAACGGTCCATGTAACGTCCGCGGAAGCCGCTGTTGGCGAACAGGTCGATGCCGAACTGCTTCTTCTCGCGCTCGCGCAGCTCTGCCATCTGGTCGAACGTCAGCAGCTGCGGCCACAGACGCTGATTCGCGCGGTTCTTCTTCTCCAGAGTCGACACGTACAGTAGAATCGTATCCACCACGCCGGGAACGCCGGGACGCTGGAGGGCGTTCAGAATTCCCTCTGCAAGACTTGGATCGGTGTTCTCGCGAGCCAGACGCTCCGCCATTGCGCTCGTGATGCGCATCTGCTTGGTCTCCTGCTGAATGAAGGAGGTCAGTTCGACGTCGTCCAGATGGTTGGTTCCAGTCACTGTCTTCTCCTGTTCGGCGGTATTGTTGCGAACAGGAACCTTTCCGAAATCGAAGTGAAGGGAGAGCTCCGACTTCAGATAATCGCGCAACTCATCGGAGATGACAGGATTCTGACCCTGCTTCAGAAGCATGAAGCGATTGTACAGAATCTCCTTCAGCTTTTTGAGTTCCTCATTGTAGAGTGGAGAGGAGAGTCGTTTGAACAGAACCTCCTGCTTGTCGAGGGACTTGGGATCATATACTTGAAGATGCAGAATCTGCAGATAAGAAGATGAAAGAAAGCGTACTTGGTATAGAATTTCCTCGTCGCCGGAGTACTTTCTGTGGATCACGTCCTGCTTATTCTAGAGATGAGAGAAGGAGCGGAGAGTCCACCTCGGACAGAATATACTCCTCCTTGGTGTTGTAGAACTCGGAAAATGAAGGCATTATGAAAAAAAAGAATGAAGATTGATGAGAAAAAGGCGGAAAGAGGGAGTCCGCGGTTTTGGGGAGATAATGGCGAGGGGATGTAACTATACTCGACTAAGCGTGTACAAGAAACAGGAAAGGAATACATAAGCGCATCTTATAAAGATGGAGATGTAAGAGTATCGAAAAGAAGAAAATGCGTCCTTTAGAGTGTTGATGAAGGCGCATGTAAATCCGTAGATTGTGCTACAGTTGGTTCGGAATCAGGATCTGTAGCAATATTAGTAGTAGGTTCAGTGGGAGCCGGTTCTTCCGTTGCATCATCAATGTGATATGGAGAGGGTTCGAGAATTGGCAGAGATGAGAATACCACATCTGGCTTAGGAGTAGATACAACCATTTCCTTCTTTGATTTCTTTATAGTTGTAACCACATACACCACTAACTCCCAGAGAAGTGCCACAAACGTGATTATCAGATATGTCATGTGATTACGCATAAGCAGAATCGTCATATAGAGAAGTTCGACGAACGGCACAAGGAAACGCATGGTCTCCTTCTCTCGAAATGCATAATCAATAATCCGGACAGCAATCACTGCAAGAATAAGCCACGGGGAGATAAACAACGTTGATATCAAGCATAATGACGTAAAGGAGAATAGGTAGATTGCATCATCATATGCATACTCCTTATCATAGTTATCAACAGCTAAGCAAAACAAAATCAGATTAGCAAGCAAACTGATAGAACACACAACGATGAGTGTGACAAAAGCTCCTTTTCGACCAGCGGTTCCCATAACACCAAAGAGATGATAGGAAGCGATAGAGACTGCACCAATCAGGCAACGGATAACGAATGGGATACTGATCTCTTCATCTTCACAACATATAATAAATAGGAGGAGAATAAAGAGACAACCAAAGAAAGGTGGGCACGACCATCCCCACCGTCCATAACTCGATAACGAATACCCAAACAGGAACGACAAGCAAAACAGAATGAGATAGCTGAAAAACCTTACCACCCCACCCCACGTGCAACAACTCTCCGGTTTTTCCCCTCCCCTCTGCACCCATTTATCCAGCTTCCATTCCCTACTCTTCCGAACTACGTTTCCCGTCTCATAATCCACCCACTTCCTTCCACCAACATTCAAATACCCATTCTTCCAACGTCCAGAATACAGCTTCGTTCCATTGTCGTCGAATAACGTTCCCTCTCCATTCGGCACATTCTTTGCCCAGAATCCATTGTAAGTTGGAAGTCCATTTGCATTTTTGTACCAAATGCCTTCTCCCTTCCTTATTCCATTGTTCCACTGACCATCATAGAGAACAGACCGTCCGTTTTCACTATACTGAGTTCCTTTCCCTTTCCAGTAGATACCTTTGTTCAAACTGCCTCCGAATTCTCCTTCGTACCGTCGATTTCCCTGATCGTTGTACTCGGTCATGATCGTTCCATTCCACTCCCCCAACACTCGCGTTTGATTTCCCTGCTTGTATTCGCACATTCGCTTCAACTGACCTCCTTCATACTCGCAACAAATGCCATTCATCTCTGAAAAGTCCTTGCTGAACTGCAGAACCTTCTCCACTTTTCCCTTTTCATCCTTCAGGTAGTACCCGTTCATCTTGCTGCTTGGAAGCAACTGTTTCCCTCGATAGTAATACTTCTTTTTCTCGTTCTTGTCAATGAACACACCCTCTCGAAGTCCATTGTGGAGCCTTCCCGTGAGCACAATCAACCCTTGATCGTCTCGAATCACAACGTCGCCATTCAGTATGTCATCCACATAGTTAACCTCGAAAGATACAATGCCTCGCGGATTGTAGCCGGTGGCTTTTCCGTTCATCTTATGGTCCTTGTAGCTCACAACCATCGTGTACCCCTCGTAGTTTCCACCAAACGAATAGGTGGCGGTGCCTTCCAGAGGATGCGAAGGATCGCTCCACTCCACGCTCTTGACGGGATAGACGCGGTCGAGGAAGGTGACGGACTGAGACTGCTCCAGATCGACGAAGCACAAGTTGGAACTCATGGTGGTTTCGGGTTAAATACAATGTGTTCCTGTTCCTCATTTAACCTGAGTTTGAAAACATTGGGTATTTCAGGTATGCCAGTTCTTGTTGAAATAATGAAAACTCCCAAGTAATTCCAAAACAGCACTATCGACGGAAATGTCAAGAACCCGTTTCCACTATCATTTCTCCTTACAGAAGTGGAACGGATGATCCATGAAGAATAACAGGATAATACCAGTTTCACGACTGTTTCCGGATAGAATTACGTCGATACTTCCAATTCCACCCTTCGGACGTTTCATTGTCATCAACTGCGGATCGTATAAAAGAGCAAACAAATCATCAGCTGGCCGTTACAATTGCATCTGCAGTTACATACAGGAAAGAAGCTCCATCTACCAATGAAACTCTCCAGAAAACCAGCCAATAATCCACCCCTCACAAACAACCATTCCCATGAACGAATCACGCAACAATCAATCGATTCTATCCCAAACTATTCTCCCACAGCATGAATCCATTTCGGTAAACTATTATAACCATCACGATCATACGCCGAAATAACTAATGCTCCCATCATCTCGTCTCCTTCCACTTCCTTTCCAAATTCAAATCCTAGTAATCCACAAATCCACATCCTCGCCCACTTCTCATTTCACATCATTCTCTCATGGACTACTGTGTCCTTCTCACTTCCAATTTAGATACTCGGTACCTTAACAATGTCAACCTACTCAAAGTACCCCTTCTTTCAACCCATCCCAATCAGAGCTTCCTAACAAACAAGAAGATTCCCTTCGATGAAGTCGAAGCGTCGGATCCTTCCAATCGCGCATTGCGAGATTCCTTGGTCGCTGTGGCTCGTACCTCTCCGATCTTCGTGTAATCGGTAGTGGATCACGGCGGACGAGCCGAGTATCCGCTGCTGTTCATCATGCGGAGTAATCGCAACATCCAATTCGTCGGGAACTGGGATCGCATCCAGGATATCCTCGACGCAGAGTCCATTTCAGAAGATCTGCTGAGGAAGACTCCCGAGGTGAACACGTTTGATCGCTTTTTCCGTAACATGCTATTTCTTGTTTTGTTCAAATAAACACCCAACAACTCGAGTTCGGCAATCGTGGGAAGGGTATCCGTGTGGGTCTCCATGTGTCTCTTCAACTCGGACTGGGAAACGAAGGACTGCACGTGAGGAATCGAACGCAGACCCACTTTCGTGCATCCTTCCACTGTACACTTGAATGGCCGCTCATTCTGATGAACACGCTGCATGTGGTGCGTCAGGTCTCCTCGCCGCGTAAACGCCTTATCGCATCCCTCGTAAGTGCACACGAATGTCTTTTCGTTCTGCATCACACCATCTCTCCAAACCCACATTATGGTGCGCCCGAATATGCAGCATCAGTCCGCTGTGCGTGGCGTACTTCTTATCGCACCCCGGATGCGTGCACTGGAACCCCTACCTCCCACGCTCCCGAAACGCCCACCTGCGGATTCCGCGTGTGGATCCAGTAGTGTTGCTTGAGGTGTTGATTATCATAGAACGACTTTCCGCACTTGGGATACTGACAGACATACTCCCTACATATTGCGCCCCCACCGCCCCCACTTTCTGCGCGTGCTGTCGTGTGTGTGCAGATGCACGTTCAGATTCGACTTCCACGCGAATTCCCTACGATTTCCGCCCCCCACGATCCCCACTTATTGCAGTTGGGGAACGGACAGCGATACATCTTTTTCCCGCTCCTACGTCCCAACGACCCCCCGAATCCCACGGCGTGAGCACCTCGCTGCCCCCCACGGTAATCGTGTCGCGAATCGTGCGCTGCTCCGTCACCAGCTACCCCTCATCCCCCCCCACCTGCCCCACCGCCGGACCCTCCGTCTGCAGCAGCTTCGCCGTCGTCTCCAGCAGCTCCGCAGCCTCCTTCGCGTCGTTGTCCGCAGCCTCCAGCAGCACCTGCGCCACGCGGAACGTGTCGTGGCTCTGTAACGCCCGCTGCAGGAACTTGGAGTTGCGGAACTGCGAGGGGTCGCTCAGCGCGCCGAAGCGGGAGACCTGCCGCTCCACGTCACGACGCAGCTTGTGGTACTGCTGCATCTCCGACTTGTAGCGAGCGTGGTCCTTGCGCGCCTACGACAAATGGGGCGAAATTCGGCACTTCTTCCACGTACGGAGCCTTCTGCTCGGGGGTCATCTCGCGCCATTGGCTCGCGATCACGCGGAACACGTCGCTCTGACGGGGCTGCTCGCCCATCTTGTCGCGGATCGATTTGTAGCTTCGGAGTCAGAATGGGGATGCAATACATGGAGCGGCTGAAACACGCATACGCGCTCATTGTGCGTTTGGGAACCTTCAGACGGAGACGCGTCTCGCTGTCGCCGTTGTCGTACGCTTTGCGTCAATCGTACACGCCGGGATAACGCATCATCGTCTGTCCGGAGACGTCCAGCTGCGAAGCGCCGTAGAGGTCCATCTCCTGCTACGCCTCAACCACGAACCCCGACATGACCATTGCCTGGATTCCCATGTCGGGAGGAAGACCGCCCTGACGCGACATCATCGGATCCGGCTACGCGTGATGCGCCCAGAGGATTCAAACCGGAATGAAGGCGATTCCCTGCATGGGTCCGCCCATCACATCCTCCGCTCCGAGGCTGTGTCCCATCTGCGGCTCTCCGTATCCCACCGCTGTCATGTTCAGCGGCGCGTGCTGATATGCCATGATTGGATTGCCATTGATGTTGATGGTGGTTCCCAGTTGGACGGGCACTTGTTGCGGGACTACATGGATCATCGGAGCCGAAAGATCGCCTACCCTGCATATAGTTGATTTCGTCTGTCAAGATTCCTAAAGGCACGTTAGATACGTCTCCTCGCGAAGGTATCACGTCCTACGTCCCGACCCCGCTTGTTGCATGAGCGAACCTCCCATCATTCCGCCCTGCTGAGGGTTCATGTTGTTCATCATGGTTGCAGCGAAATGGCGATTTGAATTGGGAGTCGGCGAAAAGGGGGAATAACCGTTATTGGTGGATGAGAGGGGGTTTTGAGTGAGTGGGTGTTCTGCTATAGCGATGCTAGGAATTCTACCATGCAATCCACATCATCACCAACAAACACAGCAAAGAACCATTTGCCCATACAGCACCGACTTTTCCCTCTTCTTCTGTTCCTCCAGCGCCTTTTTCGTGTCCTTGATCTTCTTCACCGTGGCGTCGCGCTTGGAGACGAGATTGCCCGCCTGCTCTCCCTCAGCCTCCTCCCGCAGCCGCTCCAGCACCTCCAGGTAGTGTCCGCAGCTGGCGACGAAGCGCGCCTTGACGGCAGGGTCGATGTTCTTGAACACGATGAAGCGACTGTACCGCTGCAGACACTCGCACAGCAGCGCGCTCACGTCCAATCGCCAGCTGGCCTCCTCGCGCGCGTACACCAGCGCCTCCACGGTCTCCGCCAGCGCGTCGTGGCTCACGCCCGCCGCTAGCAGCGTCTCCTCGAGCCACGCCGCCACCTCGCCCACAGAGGGGAAGCTGACCAGTCCGAAGGCCACCAGGATCTCCACAATGCTCGTCAGCGGGAAGAAGGTCGCGTCTGGTGAAACCGCTCCTCCACGCCTACTCGCCACGCCCAGCGTCTCCCCCAGCTCGCGCACCGTCGCCTGCAGCCGCTCGCGTCTACATGGGAGTGGTTTCATTCGCCCACTTGGCCGGCGCCTCACCGTCGACGATCTCCCGCAGCAGCCGACTCCAATGCTGCCGCGCCGCCTCCGCGTCCGCGTAGTTCGTGCAGCGCAGCAGCAGCAGCGCCGCCCGCTCCTGTCCCAGCCGCTGCGCCACTCCATACAGCTCCCCCGGCTCCAGCACCTCCCGCTCCAGCCGCGTCTGCAGACTCGCTCGCTCCTCTTCCGGAAGCCGAAGCGCCGGCTCCGCGGCCAGCTCCTCCGCCAGCTCCGCCTGCACGCGCAGCGTCGCCTGCTGCACCGCCAGCTGTCCCGCGTCCAGACCGGCAAACGGCACCGCCTGCGTCGTCACTGTGTCATATATGCAATGAAACGCCCACGGGAACTGCGCGCCGCGTTGAGGTCGTTCAGACAGGACGTTACGAACTGCAGTCGCTGCGATACTGTCAGGGGCGTTTCACGCTATGTCCATCCCTCGATGAAACGCCTACGTCGAACGCCGCCACGTAGAGCGTCTCCGCTGCGCGCACAAATTGCCGGTTTTTCAGGAAGTAGCGATGCAGCAGCTCCAGACTGGTCCCGCGGAGAAACTCCTCCACGTGCGGAGAGGCGGTCTACGGACAACGAAACGCCCGGGCGTTACGGCGAGAAGGAGGTCGAGATGCTTGGTGTCCAGTAACAGCTGGAATGTCGAAAAACAGAGCTCTTTCTGCCCCGACTGCACCACCAGCTCCAAATCGCGCCGAATTTCGCCGGCACGTGCCTCTGCGTCTCCCTTGAAACTCCCGTCGGTGCCGAGCAACAGCCCCTGGATCGCCTGGACAATGCTCCGAAATAGGCTCTTTTTCGTCTCCTCCAACGCGCTCTGCGACGGGAACGCGTTCTACGTCCAAAATACCCCCCTTTTCGACCGGATGTAACGCCTCCGCGGCACGTAACGCCAGCGCGATGAAGGACGCGTACATCCCGCGGGGAAGCAGCATGTCGGAAATCGCGGCGATATGCGGCGCCACCTCCGTAGGCGCGAAGAAGCGAAACGCCAGCGCCAGATCGTCCAGCGCGCGCTACGTCAAAAATCCCCCCGATTTCCACCTGCAGGGCGACACGGTCCTGCTGGGGCGTTGGGACCCCCAGGATTCGCTCGGCGGCCACGCGGCCCTGGTTGAACAGTTTGTCCCCCACGCCGAAGTACCCCGGACACATCCCCGCGATTCGCTCCGAAACCGTCTCGATGACGCCTACGGTGAACCCCGCGGGAAAAGGACACTCATGGGGTTTCCCTCGTAGAAACGGAGAACCGCGTGGATGAGGCGTTTGACCAAAATCGCGCCTTCTTCGCTGTTCAGCAGCACGCTGACCGAAATCGACGCCAATTGCGCACGTGACTCCGGCGGCAACAGTGCCAGAACCGCGGGAATGCCGATGGACTGGATCTGCATGGAACCGCGGGAAAAGCGCTACAAAGAGAAGGAGGGAAATGAACTGGATCGCGCGCGTCACCAGCAGAAACAGCAGTCGGAACTGCGCGCGCTCTCCCGCCTCTTTTCTACCTCCAAAAAACCCCCCGATTCTACTCCGTCTCCAGCGTCTGCTTGAAGTACCGCTGAAACGCCTCGCTGAGCGTCTGCAGCAGTCGCTGGGCGTTTCGCAGTAGCTCCGTGGACACCGCCCACTGCTGCGTCTACGCCTCACCTTGCGCCACTGCCGCAACTGCCGCAACGAGCACCGGTCGCGTCCAGAGTGCGAGGAGCGCGCGACTGACGGCTCTGGGTGAGGAAAGCGTGGGATCCCCACTTGACCATGGCTTCGAAGAGTAGGGAGTGTGTGGTCTCTTCCTTCAGCGCCACGTCGCCGCCCGCGCCGCCCCAAGCGTCGTCGCTCCTACGGAAGGTCTTCAGCGCGGCGACGGCGGCCAGCTCCGCGTGGATTCTAGCGGCGACCGCGGGGGAGTGCGTGTCGGCGAGGGCAGCGAGGAGCAGTGCGAGGGCGTCGACGAGTCCGTAGCCCGCATAGAGGGGTTTCAGCGCGGCGGCGAAGCTGTCGGTGCGGAGGAGCTGCGGGAGAGAGGGGAAAAAGCATCACATGCAGCAGTTGCTCCAGCGGCGTCACCTCGCGCAGCACCAGCAGCGAGCCATCCGTCAGCAGCAGCAGGCGACGCGGCGCCAGCAACGCAGGCACCACCAGTCCACTAGCCATCAGCCAATCATCTCTCACCCACTTATTCAAGCGACGACGCAGCGACACTTCCACTGTCGACAGACCTACGTGAAACGCCCTTCCCACACCCACTGCGTTCTCCCGCGGGATCCTCCCATATCCCCAGTACCGGCGCCCCGCGCCGCTTCACCTCCCAACACACCTCCGAAAAACCGCGGGTCGCCCACCCGCTCGTCACCGCCTCCGAAACCTCGCCGAAACGCCCCTCCTCCAGCCGCCGCGCGCCCAGCGGCGCCGCGTCCCGCAGCAGATAATCGCGGAGATACGCCACCGCGCTCCCCTCCGCGGTTATCGTCAGGAACCCGCAGGGAAACTGCCGGGCCGCCACGATGGGTGCGGCTCCCGCGGGGGGAAGACGCAGCGAGTGGATGACGAGATGGGAAGGCTTGCTAGGTGAGGGAGTTTCATCGTGGAAACGCGAGGTCGGAATCGAGGCGGAAATAGACGCGCAGGGAATCGTCGATAACCGCGAGGAGACACACGTCCTTCGCCACTGTCGCGGGAATCACGTCGATCGACAGCACAGCATGCTACGGAGAAACGCTCGAGGGGAGTTACGTCGCGACGACTGTTGAGTGCGCTGAGCACGTGACTGCTGCTCTCCCGCGGGGAGCTCTGGCAGAAGCGCATGATGGCTTGCGTCACGTCGCTCAGCTCGAACGCGAACTCGAACTCGCTGTCTACGATGGAGCGATCCCCGCGGGACGACTGGTGGGTCCGAGGTAGTAGCCGTAGAGGGCGTTTCGCTTGTAGAGGCAGTAGAGGAGATGACGCTGGTCGTCCACCAATAGGCGGTTGATGTTGTCGCCGTAGCGTAACTCCCGCAGGAAGGAGGGAAGGAGCAGCTGCACCAAGTAGCCGGTGCGGTTGGCCACCTGCCCGCGGGAACTGTATCCCAGCATCTGCAGGAAGAAGTTCTGCGGGAGAGGGGGAGGAGGGAGTTACGGCGTTGCTGCGGTAGTCCAGCTCGTAGATGTCGTTGTCTTCGCAGCCTAGGAACACGCGACCATTCGCACTGCTCGCGATGCACAGCACGGACAGGTTGCTTGTCGATTGGTGGATTGGGTTGCCGTGCACCTCCGCCTACGTGTTTGAAAAATGCGAAATCCCACTCCTTGCTCCGCTATGTACGCGATGGGAAACGCGAAGATCTCCGACTTCGTCGTCATCACCAGCAAGTGCTATACGTCACCTCCTCTCCCATTCACTACCGTCACCGACGCATCAAACACGTTCGGAGCCACTCTCGCCAGGTGCACGTTCGTTATCTGCTGTGTGAATGTCGTCGGAAGCACCAGGTCGTGCTTGTGCTTGTAGCTCCAAAACGTAATGGTGACTCCTTTCACCACCCAGTAATATCCAATCTCAGGAAACAGTCCTGAGCGCTGACTCAGATCCGTCTTGTCACAGATCAGCGCCGCCGGAAAGGCGATCTGGTTTTCCGTAACAATCTACTCCTCACCGCATTCTCTGACACTAACGGGAGGCAGCCACGATAAGTATTTGTTGTCGTAGGGATCCGAGAAGTAGGACTTTTCCCTCTCGTCCGCCAACAGATAGCGCTCGAACTCCTGCCCAGAAATGTCCTGTTCGCAGGACTAGATGCTGAGATGACCCAACCAACCACTACTTCATTGATCAGCTGGGCCGATTGCGAGTACGCCTCGCGGTCAAGTCTCAGTTCCACTGGAATGGACATACCTTCAGAAATCATAGAGAAAACCCATTGAATCGGAATGCGAGAAATCGTCGGGATTTTCGTCAAAGAGCGATTTGTTGGAAAGTGGTGGGCATTTGGATGGCGATAAATGGACAAGCAAATGGGGTGAGAGGAAACACGATCTGTTCAATCGAGTGATTCGGTGTGATTGGATTGTAGGTTACTCAAACAGTCTGCACCTGTTCTCACTTCTTTTCTCTTGCTTCCCCTCCTGTGAAAACCCCTTCTTTGAATAACCACGAATTCCCGCGGTTGTCGTTCCTTTCACAACATGAAGATCATCCATTCCCTTTGATTTCATTCCTTCGAAGCGAAAAGAAGGGAAACAAACGCAAAGAAAGCAGCCTTCGACTATTTTTCGTGAGCTTTCGTTTCTATCCCTAGTACCCCAAACGAGCGAATTGACTCCATCTCGTTTGTTTTCTTCTCAAATCATCTATTACCCGACTGCGCAATCCGAGAACAATGGATGCTTGTCATTATCATGACCTCATTTCGGTCTACGGGTGTATCGTATCGTCATACCTCTCGAACAACGATGATGTACATGTGTTCTCGTTTGTCTGATCCTAGTACTCTTCGCGAATCATGAACACGCCGTTTCATTCTGCTTCCGTTCCACCTCTTCCATTACGTGATTTTTTGGAGAGGTGTGTTTGGTCCGGATGGCTCACGTGTAGAATCTACCGGTATTTCAATTGCAGTGGAGAGTGTTACGTACTGTCCCTTATCTATATCGACCGATTGATCAAAATGGATTCCTTTGTTATCAACAGTCACAGTGTCTATCGCGTGATCATCACATCGTACGGCTCTCTCTTCCTGTGTTCATGTAGACTCATGCTTGCTGCAAAATACTTTGATGATGTGTATTATACCAATGCGTTCTATGCTGACGTGGGAGGAATCAACCCGGACGAGCTGAACATGTTGGAGGTTGATTTCCTCTGCAAAATCTGTTTCAACCTCTATGTCACTCCCCAAGAGTACCAAAAGTACTACGACAACCTGAAGGAGCACTGTTCCTTCCTGTGTCCCTCCTGCTCCCGCGTTCAGCTGCCGCCGCTGCTGAACTGCACGCCCTTCGACGAGACGCCGCTGTTGCGCTACCGCAAGCAGCACTCAATCCCTGTCGAGTCCTGTTCGTCGCTGGCTTCGGATGTCTTTTCCCCTACGGACTGTGGCGCCTCCACCTGGTCGTCCGCAGCGGAGTATTGTTCGGTCCCGTGGAACGTGCGGGCGTCGCAGAATTCGTTTTCCTCACAGGGAATGCAATGGAACGAGCTGATTGGCTATGGGAAGCAGAAGGAGATGGTGGGATACGGGTTTGTGCGACCGGGAGACGTGACGGGGTATTCTCGGTCAGGAGATGTTACAAACTATTCTCGGTCAGGAGATGTTACAAACTATTTCCGATCCGGTGACATGGCAAACTACCTCCGACAAGAACAAATGCCCGTCTATCCCAGACCGGAAGACCTCCCCTACAAGCTGATGCCGTCGTATGGAGCTCTCGCGCGAACGCAACAGAACGGCAGCATGGGCATGGCAAGACAGCGGGAACGGGAGTACAACCCGTCGTTCGACTCAACCTATTCGCAAACGTACGACTCGATGTCGTTTCTGCCACCACCTTACAACCAACAAGCTCTCACGAGCAAGATGTGCTATGAGCGGGATCTCCAGGCGTGGAACTATTATTCGAGTGCCAATACGAGTCGGTACCCGTCCTATGGCTTTGAAGACTTAGCTGGAGATGTAGACAAATTGATGTAGCGTTGTGTTTGTTCATTTGATTCCCAACAATATGTGAACTCGATTCCCAACAATACGTGAACTCGACTCCCAATACTATGTTCACTCAACTCACTCAATTCCCAACAAACAAGTCATATCATAAGAGGAGAACCCACACTCTCCGTTGGACTGAGATTCCGGTCAGACGCGTAGGGAATGTCTCCAGACATACGAAGAGTCAGTGCCTCCTCAGCAGAAGCAAACGTTTCACTATCCTTGTGACTGCGCGTCGTTGCAATCACCATGTTCTCCACATCCTGCTTATTGTACGCATAATCAAGCAGTGGGTTGCTAATCAATATGGACGGATCCATGAACTCCGAAATGACCTCCTGTGGAACGGACAGAAATCCTGGCTGCACAAACCTAGCGCTCACAACTCCACAACATCTCGACGTTTTGATATCAAAATTGTAGACAAGAAGAAGAAGCAACTGGATGGGAATCACCTCACACACCACCACGAACACCAAATCTCTCAGCGTGGTTGGCAGGAAGGAAAGCAACACAACATGAGCGAGGGAAAGCACGTCGATTCTGCGTTTCAGCTCCCGAACAAACGTACGTAAAGTGAATGAGAATCAAGCAATTCAGCACCAATTCACAAGCAAACGACGCACACGAATTGCTGTCGCTCACGCTCAGATGGAACCACACCACGATCCCAAACTGAACCACTCCCAGAACAAAGGGAAGGAGCATTCCAATCCACTTGAGAACTCTTCTATATTCAGAACGGACTCGCTACACTACATTCCAGTTCTTCCTTGAAGAGACGTCCATTCAAGACCCGCAATCAGCTACGCATTACACCCTCCTTTTGTTCCCACTCCAAAGAGACACCACTCGACTGCCACAATCGCTGCCCAGTAGCCGCTTCGATATATCCTCCCCTCTACCTTCCGTTCCTGAAGGACCTAATCGTGAGACAATGCATAGAACAACTACCTTCGCGTAGTGCTTCAAAAGAAGCAAAAATGAACAGACAATAGCGGGATACATGATATCGAGCAGTGTCTGAAAGATTCTCTCGTTTTTGTACACCGCAGGAACCGAGAGACCTCCACGGAGTAGAGTCCACCAAAGACAATAGAATAGGAACTGACAGTAGTCGCTTCGTTTGATACTGCGTAAACACAACGTACCTCTTCCGTTTCTGTTGACTAGATAACGACAAACACGCCTGGATCAGGATCTCAACGAACACAAATCCAAACACCGCCACGTTCGCAATGGTGAAGACATTTGTGTTCTCCGCAAAAGCCATTCCGATAAGGGCGAAGAGACTACCTATCCTCGATGAATAATGGTGTGCTGAATCCACCGCCTTTTGCTTTCATGCAAGAAACAGAGCAAGAAATAATAGATAGCAACTGCGAATACGTTGAAATGGATCCCAACACGATCACAACAACGATGAGAACGTGAGCAAACGGGAATAGCCAAGAAGGACCTACGAGCGAATACACCGTTTCAGGCGCTCGCTTGGAAAGACGTTTCACCACCGCAATGTACAAGAGAGAGGGGAATACGTAGATAATCAACATGCCTCCCGTAGACCCCGTTAGTCCAAAAACAACATCCAACTGGGGAACCGTAACTGCCAAAGCCCACGCCACCGTGCACCAAATAAACGCCTCTCCGAAACGCCGCTTCAACGTCCGTTCTCCGGTGAACAGCCACCGGTCGATCGTCGATATGGCCGGATACACCACGAGCGGCGTCGACAACAAAACCACGCACGCGTACGCAAACTTTACGATGCTGAGGTACCAGTACCCCTTCTGCTGGAAGTTGGTCAGCAGGTTACCAGCAATGGACTCGCCAAACGCCATGTACGCGAAGAAGCCGACGATATAGTAGAGGACGCAAGAAAAGCTCGCCGCCCCAATCCCGATCCTCAGCATCTTCCTCACCTTGGAGGTGAACTTGGAACCCTTCGGGTAACGCAGCTCCGTGTACAGTCTGGGAATTGCCGCATGAAAGCAAAGAGCGGTGGAAAAGACGGAGATGGACGAGATCACCGAACTCACACTAATCGGCCAGATGTGGTACTCCAGTGGCTACAGTGAGAACAACACAACCAGTCTAACCTTCTCCCGAAGCTGAACAATTCCGAGATACACGGAAATGCACACGAAGAATACAATACAGGCGACCGCTCCGAAGGACACATACTTGAGCTTATCCATCTTGTTGATGCTAACGAGGGGAACGGAAAAGAACACGGCAACGATGTAGGTGATCCACTACGGATGACCGAGGTGATGCACGGAAACCCATCGATTGTTCCACAACCAGCCAGCACTGATGCCTCCCCAAGTCTCCAAAAGGTCCAGAACCTGCTCGTACAGAATAATGTTGTACACCGTGGACACCCCGATCTCGTAAATGATCAGCGTGATGTCCGCCAGCTTCGAGACGACTCTGCCGTAGAGGATATTCGCCATCTCGCCCAGCGAGTCCTTCTGGGTATATGTCGCCGCAACAGTCAAAAAGTAACAGCCAAACAATGAGAGACAGAGCGAGGTGAGGAGAAGAAAGAGGGATCCGACAACCCCCGTCTTGTGTATTGTCACTGGGATAGAGAGAATCCCCGCTCCGATGATACAGTTGACCGCGTTGATGAAGGTGGACATGAGAGATGCCCCCTTTTCCTTGTATATCACTTCAGAGTCATTCATCCTAGATTATTGTGACCAGACCTCCTGAACACGACAATCCAACGAGTGATATAACAAACACACAGAAGGTATTGACAAATACCCGACTTAGTAACCGAAACCGTACAGGGTTCTTCCCTGTCTCTTGAGAGCGTACACCACATCCATGGCAGTCACGGTCTTTCTCTTGGCGTGCTCCGTGTACGTGACAGCATCACGCACCACTCCGTCCAGGAATGTCTTCAGCACCGAACGCGTCTCATCATAGATCAGACCACTGATACGCTTCACACCTCCTCTTCTGGCAAGACGACGAATGGCGGGCTTGGTGATACCCAGAATGTTGTCGCGCATCACCTTGCGATGTCTCTTCGCTCCTCCCTTTCCAAGTCCTTTTCCTCCTTTTCCACGTCCAGACATTTGATTTGCTGTGATAAAGTAATTGTGAGGGAAGTGGGGTTTGAATGAATGGATGCAAAATCCGTCTAGCCAATAATCGGTATTTGGATTGGCTCAATAGTGACAATACCGATTTCCCACCAATCAATCTACTTTTATCCTCATAGCGATTTTTGTTCCTAATGGCTTGTATCCTTGGACACAGATTGTGGGAGAGAAGATCAATTGATATATGAAAATTAGCAAGTCCATTACTCACAAACAAACACAACACTGATACAAAGCAAATTTCTCCTTGAAGGAGTCTGGATTCACATCGACCATCCACACGCACTCTGCTCGCACACTCCGAGCCGTTCGCTCGCATAACCGCTTCCACCCTTCTCGACCCAAGTATTGCTCCGCCTGTCCTCGTAACGCCGCTACCGGCTGCAGCAGAAGCTGCAACACACACTTGTACTCTCGTGTCGTGTCGGATACCTGATAAACGAACGAGTGACGCAGCTCCGCCACTTGCCGCAACTCCTGCTGGAAGCCAGCTATGAGGGCCTGCAGCGTTTCTACGTGCAATTCCATAGACTCTCCTACGCTCCTGCAGAGGCATCGACGAACGCAGAAGGATGTGCTTGTGAACGTAGTGAACTTGGGTGCGGAAGTCGTCTACCAGTCACCTCAACCAGACTCTCTCCACAGTCCAGCAGCTCGGTGCCATGGAGACTTGTTTCCTGTGCAGAGTCCTGCTGCGGCGGACGGACGAAATGACCCGTGCGAAACACCGACGTTGTGAAAGGACTCTCCTCGGAAAACGACCCTTCGACTCGGGAAATGTTCTGCGGACGCGAGTGGTTGTACGCGTTCATATAGGGATTGGACGCCGTTCGAATCTCGCCAAGACGCATCATCACACGATCGTCCTCGACTGGCATCTCCCCCGCAAACGTCAGATCGCCCGAGTAGTTCTACCAATCAACCCAGCCCCTGACACCTGACGGAATTGCTTTGAATGTGTCGACGTAAAGAACTATAGTGCACGAACCCACCCTCCTGGTTCATTTCAAAAAAGGAATCGAAATCTACGGGAACATCCAACAGCCACAATCCACCTCGATCGCTCATTTCAATGTTGCACCCCTGCAGAAGAGAGCGAAAGCCCGCCTTGTCCAGTCGCTCGCTCCTGGTTGTGTCCAATACGGTGAAGAGCTGCTTCATTTGACTCTTCTGGCGATTGAGCGAGTTCTACCGATGATTTCCGTCGCTCTCACCGGTACATAAGCTTGGGCGGCAACATTTGAAAACTCGGAGTATCCGTCTCCTCTAACATCTCAGTCCACTCGGCCTGCTGGTACTGCATCACGGAGGAAGAATCGAGACGACCTCGTTAGGAATTCTGATTGCGTCTTCACTGTTTCCCTTCCCCATTTCATGTTCGTTGTCTGCAGAAACGAGGGGAGACTCCTTGGACGAATCGCACGCTCCTTTTCCTCCAAACAAGAAGTCTTCGACCGGAGTAATCTGTTCCTGCTTTCTGTTCAACGTGTAGACGCTGTCATTGCGCATCGAGACCGCATCGCACAGCGCCAAGATATGAGCAATTATGGGTATTTCCGAAAAGACACGATTGAAGAGATCACAGATCGTCTCCTCGTCTCTGTTCTGTGCTCTTGTAATGGCGTAGGATATTAACCGGAAGTTTCCGGTCGCCATCGATTTGGGTTGTTGGGATGGCCAGTTCGCAAGTGGTCTGCATGGTCGCGGCGGTGTTCAGCAGATCTACGAGTGCGACTCGTCTTGTTCCCTCTCTCCCTCACGTTCACTCTAGTTGAGATGCTGAAACTGGCGCGGAAAAACAACGACGCGCACGCCGACCCTGCTCGTATGTCCAATCCATCCTTTCCACGTAGTACAAAGGCGGTATGTTCAGATCAACGAGGAGTTTTTGCCATTTAAGAGCATATCCTGTTGCACCTTCCTGATTCTTCCTTCACCCTCACCAAATGGCCAACCTGGTGGTGTCTCCCTTCTTTCTCCACTGGACGAACGACATCCAGCAGGCGTTTCGCGAGGTGTATCGCGTCCTCATTCCCGACGGTTTCTTCACCGGCGCCATGTTCGCCTGCAACACGCTGAAGGAGCTGCGCACGGTTCTGGAGAAGGCGGAGATGCGTCGGGATGGCGTCCTGTCTCCGCACGTGTCTCCGCTCCCAACTCCTGGCGCAATCGGCGACGCGCTGACGGTAGGAATGGAGGAGACGCATCACCGCAGGAGGCAGGGTTCATCATCACGTCGGTGCAGTCGCACGTGGTGTCGGTGGAGTATCGCGACATCTTTCAGCTGATGCACCACCTGCAGGTGGGAGCGGGCCGTGCGTGGCATGTAGGGAATGGGCGAGAATAACGCGCTGCTGAAGCACCGACTGCTGCTTCCGCGTGACACCCTCAAGGAGGCGGACGCGCTGTACAAGGTGGTTGTGGGACGGGGCGATGAGTCGTAGCAACAGTTCCCATCGGCGAACGGGGGAATTGAAGCCACGTTTGAGATCGCCTACTTCACGGGGTGGACAGTGTGTGAGGAGACGCGCGTGGTGCATCGTCCGCGAAAGCCGGCTGTGAGTCTGCAGGAGGTTTTTGACAAGGCGCCATCGTGGACGGAGCTGGAGGCGAAGGAAAAGGGTCATTTAGAGTTATTTGTTTGTTTAACGAATGATCAGTTTACATTGGAAGTATGAAGATGGAAGAGGTCTATGTCGGAATCGATCTAGGAACGTCATCGATTCACTGCTGCGTGTTGCGCAAGCCCGGAAGGGGTTCATCGTATCCGGTTCTGACAATTGTCATGAATTGCTATCTCCGCGACCGGCTGATCACGTAGTTCACACAAGATTAACAATTATTGTAGGCCCATTCTTGGATTCAACAAGGAACATCTCTTCTCATGCGATCAAGCGCTGTTGATTGTAATGGGAACGGTGTATGGCTTATTTGAAAGCAAAAGCGGTTTCCTCGTCAGCTGATCCACAATGTGAAGCGGTATTTCAACCAGAAGTACGATCAGGTGGAGTTGGATCCACACATTGATTGCTATGGCACACTCGAATCTGACGAGAGCGGGATCATCTCGTTTGTTTATCCGTATGACAAGAGCCACCTGGAGAGGATGTCTGTTTCTGTCGCTACGGCGCTGATTATGCGGGAGGTGAAACGATTGATCTCCGTAGAAGTTCCCGATTATGATGGGAGGAATACCACAATCTCTGTACACTTCGGTCTCTCTGTTTACGTAGATTCCCAAGGATTGGACGGAAGAGAATGTGACTCTTTTTCAGCAGACACTGCAACTGGCAGGGTTTCAAGAGTGGAACCTCCTCTACGAGGACGAAGCTCTTTCCTACCAATATGGATTTATGCACTCTCTCCACTGGAAGGAGGAATACGAAGACACCGTCCTCTTTGTAGACGTGGGATATGACCACTGCGGCGTGTATGTGACGGAGTTCAAGGAACATTCAACACGCCTTCTCTTCTCGCAAACGAGCAGAGTCTTTTCGGGCTATCAAATTGACCGAGTGATTGGAGCGATTGCTGCGGAGGAGCTGAACGAAACGAATGTGACTCTTGAGAACGAGACGGCAAGTCGTCGCGCCGCTCTGACTCGTAGCTGCGAGGAGTGCAAGCGGTACTTCACGCCTGACGGTACAGACACCTACGAGATGAAGGTCAATTTTGAGAATGCAGATCGCACGATCCGTGTGGAACGAAGAGAGTGCGAGGAGCGGTGCGAGGAGCGACTGATTCACTTAATACAACTCTGCCAGCAAGCAGTGGAGTGTTGTCCGGGAATACGTTCTGTGGTTCTGGAGGGCGGTGCATCGCGCGTCACCATGGTGCGCAACGCGGTGAACAGTGTGATTCAGAAGCTGGATCATCCTGTGAATTTCAAGTGGAGATTGCTTCCGAGAGTGAGGTGTAGATTCACGGGAACTGCTGATGAAGATGTGTGTCGCGGCTGCAGTATTTACAGTTATGTTCGTTCTTTGATGGAAACAGAGTTGGCAGGTGCGCAGGAAGCTACGGAGAATGATGAACGGAAGACAGATGACAATCCATGTCTTCCTGCAAGCACACCCATGTACGTAGATACAAGCACCGTATCCACGCAAACACCGCCAAAACCTATTCCATTGGATGAAGACAGTGATATGGCCATTCAGTACCGCTTCATTGTGAATCGCGATAACCAACTCTTGGAGCGACGAGCCCTGATCAAGCGGATGCAGGGACTTCTTGCTGCTTGCCGCAAGGCAATCGATCCAAACGCACTCTACTCGTGGGTACAGGAGGTTAACATGACCTTGGATATGTTGGAAAACACACTAAACACCAGCGAGGAGGTGGAGACCAACGACGGCCGTTCCGAAATCACAAAGTACCAAGAGTTGGAATCTAATCTCCAGCGCGTGAAGGAAGAGATTGACGCCTGCAACGAGAAGAAACAGTACATAGATGTGACTCTCTTTCCATGTGTTGTTTATTGGAACAAACAATCCTCCTACAAATGTGTCATACAAATACGTCCATATTTCACAAGATATCCACACAAACGATGGAGTATGAAATCTCTAGCAAGAGTGAAAATTACAACGCTCCACGAAACAGAGCGATATAGAGTGTGTCTTGCCAGCCGACCAAAATAGCCACCTACCGTATACGCGCACTCCGCAATCCAGCCAAGAAACAATGGTCTTTCGAGGAGAAACCCAGGGGGTTGTCTTCCGTTTTCAAATCCTCTACAGACAGATTCGGGGCTTGCAACAAACACGTCATAAAGGACACTACTTCTTGACCACCTTCGGCATCTTCTTCTTTGACTCATCCATCAAGTCGTTGCTGTTGTAGTAATGCGGTGCGATCTCCTTCAGCCAGTCGATGTTCACCTCGCTCACCACACGAATGTACTCACGGGTTGTGAACACGAGTTCCTGGAACCTAGGAGTCAGACTCTCCTCCCATTCTCACAGAACGAATTGGGGCGGGTTCTCCAGCTTGAACAAGCAGGACGACGGGTGGATCGCAACCACCTTGGGCTTCTTCACCGTGCTATTCCTCAAAGCCCTCGCTCACTCCTACTGGTATTCTCCCGACTTCTGTAGCCTGCAGATGTTGTAGAAGAAGCCCTCGCACAGCGCTTTCCGAATGCACTCATTCTTCGTGTCGTCGTTGGGACGATCCTTCTTGTAGTCCACCTCCACGCGATCACACAGTCCTTCCAACTGATCACGCACGTCGCGCGCACGCACCATCGACCGGTACTGAACGAAGTTGTCGTAGCACCATCCTTCCTCGTACCCGCTCTCCTTCCACTGATTGTACACGTTCAGCAGCGTGATGTGGTCGCCGTGGGAGCCCTGACTGAACGACGCGTGTGCGTTGTCGGCATGCATCGCCTGCGCCTTGGGTCTACATCTCACCGAGACTTCTCTCCCTACCGGTAGAACACGCTCGCGTTCACGTCCAGCATCGCACACACCGTCAGAATATCCGCCACGCAGCCGTGCTTCTCACTTGCAATGATGCTCTTGCTCATTGTCGGGTCGCAGGGGAACTCCGCCATGCAGCGACCCAGACGCGTCAACTCGCCCTCGTCATTGAGCGATCCCAGCGCGTACAGATGCTCCATCGCACGCATGATCGACTCCACGGGAGGCGCATCCAGAAAATCAAAATGCAGCACGTCGGGAATGCCAATCGACTTGAGCAGCAGCATCACCGACGCCAGGTTCGTGCGCTGGATCTCGGGGATGGTGAACTCGGGGAGCTCGTTCTCGAAGGTGTTCTTCGTGTACAGACGGAAACAGTGTCCGTCGCGCGTTCGACCCGCACGACCCTCTCGCTGCATTGCCGCAGCCTAGGTGGGAGTGCGACGCCTTTCCTACGCGACTGATCGGCGTCACGATCAGCGAATCCATGCCGGACCGCGGGTTGAAGCTGTTCTGCTTGCAGAGACCGGAGTCGATTACATAGCAGATGTTATCGATGGTCAGCGACGTCTCCGCCACGTTCGTCGCCAGAACCACCTTGCGCACGTTGTCGGGAGTCTTCTGGAAGCACTACGTCAGATCACGAGAGAAGGCACACCAGCTGCTGCTCCTTCCGCGGAAGGGACGAGTAGAGCGGGAGCACGAGCAGCTCCTTGATCTTGCGACCGAGGTTCCGCGTGCGCTGCTGCAAACCCTCCTGTACCGCCTCGATGTCCTGCTGTCCCGTGAGGAACACCAGAATGTCGCCGGGAAGCGGCTGCGAGACGTGGATCTGCAGCGTCGCCACGATGCAGGCCTCGATGTAGTCGTTCTCGGGAGCCTTCAGGTAGTGCGTCGTGACGTTGAAGCGACGACCCTCGATCTAGGGAAGAAACGGAGAGAGGACCCACGCTCAGAATCGGCGCGTCGTCAAAGTACTGGCTGAACTTCTCGCTATCCATGGTTGCCGAGGAGATGATGATTTTGAGGTCGTCGCGCGCACGACTGACATCCTTGATCAAACCCAGCAGAATGTCCGTGTGCAGACTGCGCTCGTGCGCCTCATCGATGATCATCACGCTGTAGCTCGCCAGATCGGGCTCCGTGAGGAATTCGCGCAACAACATACCGTCGGTCAGGTACTTGATCACCGTACGGTCGTTGGTTTTATTCTCAAAACGCACGCTGTAACCGACCTCGTTGCCCAGCTTCACACCCATCTCCTGCGCCACACGCGAAGATACCTCCATGCACGCCACGCGACGGGGCTGTGTGCATCCGATGATTCCCTTCTTACTGTATCCTGCGTCGTGGAGGAACTGTGGGATCTGCGTTGTTTTTCCGGATCCCGTTTCTGCCTCCACAATGATGATGTTGTTCTTCTCCACGAACTCCAGGATCTGCTCGCGACAACGGGTCACAGGCAATGACGCTCTCTGGATCTGGATCTTCTCGAACTCGGAAGACGCGTGTGCGATGGCTTCATCTCGCTGCTTATTCTCTTTGATGAGTTGCTCCACGTTGATTCCCTTTTCAATCAACGACTCCACGAACTCAATCTCGTCTTGTTGGATGAGCTCATACTCACTGCCCTGAACGGGACGGTCCTCCGCTCCCACTCGCTGCTCCGTCATCCCACGTTGAATCGACTCCCATTCATCCTGCTCGTTCACGCGACGCTTCTCCTGAACGTACCGCTGCTTCATACTCTCCAAGTCGCGGTTCAGAATCTCGTGACCATCCGCCGTCTAACCATCACCCCCTCGGCTCAAACTCACCTGAACGGAAGTCGGCATCACGTACAACTCAGGCTCGTCGTCCACGTGCATCTTCTTCTGTGCCAGCTCAAGCACTTGCTACGAATGACCTCAAGACCCATCTCTTTCCTTTTTCCGCTGTCGGTCTTCCCGCTCCGCAGTCGTCAATTCGTTGTCGCTGAACACCATCTGTTCATCTTCCAGTTCCTGCTTCAGCAATTCCATCTTCTGCTTCTGCCGCTTCTCCAAATACACCTGGCGAGACACTTCGCGCAGCTCCGGAACCAGATCACGCTTCTTCGCCTCCGATAAGTACTTGGAAGCGTCATCTACCGTTCCAGTAGATGCGTTAGAGGTCTTTTTGGTGTTTTCCAGATCCTTTTCCAGAAGACGACGATTGAACTCATCGACTTCCTTCCGATCTTTGGAAATGGTGTTCGTTGGCTCTGCACTCATTTTTCAACGGTTCGCTCAAAAATGAGTAGCAGAAAGAGAAAGATTATACACATCGCTATTGGATTTGAATGAGTGAAATGGAAGTGTCAAGAACCGTTCGACGATGAAAGTGGAATCAAGTTCATGAAAAGGAAATAGATGCATAACGGCTGCAGTCTTGGTTTCCCCTTCTAGGCAGACACAACAGCAAGCGTTCTCCGTAGCGGATGCTCAAAACCGGAAACTGGAATTCCAGAAAGAAGGACTATTTGAAGAAATGGATTTCTTGATAGTCATGAACCACTATCCGTGATGGATAAATGGAACAATCGTGTTTAATTCAGAGATGATCCGTTATCTATTGCTTCAGAACAGACAGGGAAAGACTAGACTTTCCAAGTGGTACATGCCTGTGGAGTTTGAAGAGCAATCTCGCCTGGAGAACGAGATTCACAAGCTGGTGTCGTCGAGAGATTCGAAGGTGACGAACTTTATTGAGTTCAGTACGTACAAGCTGATTACGAGACGTTATGCGGGTCTCTTCTTCACAGTCGCCGTGGATTCTGAGGATAATGAGCTTCTGACTCTGGAGACGATTCATTTCCTTGTAGAGACGATGGATGCCTATTTCAAGAGCGTGAGCGAAATGGATATCATTTTCTATTTTTACAAGGTGTATGAGATTCTGGACAACTACATTGTTGCTGGAGAGGTGCTCGACGTCAACAAGGCCGACATTATTAATCGTATCAAGGAACTTGAGAAGCTTAATTAATGCGGTACTATATGGATTGCCATTATTGCGGAGTTGTGTTTGTTCAAACATTGTTCCATGGCTGTGTGTTTGTCTGTCTACTGGCTTATCGATAGGAGTCTGAAGAGCTGACGCCTCTTGAGCGGAGTCTTCAACAGGATCTGGACTACTACAAAACGAACGGGATTTCGTTCATTGAACGAATGAAAGAGAATAAAAACTTCCAGAACCCCAAGATTCTTAGTCAAACCGTCGACTACTTTCAGATCGATGGGAATGGAACCCAATTTGATCCAGTAAGTATCCACAGTATACGCTCATGGATGTAGAGTGTGTTTGACCCCAACCAATACAAGCCTCTAGCATCATGGACTGTTTCTTACCAAACAAAGGGAAACACAAAATGTTCACATTTTATTGAAAAAGGAGGGTGGATAATCCATTCTTCGACTGGGCATCGCGTACCTACCGTCACAACGACCCACAGCGCCTACATTCGGTTCTTTTCCTTCTTGTGCTGAACCTTCAGTCGCTTCGTCCCAATCTGGAAACCACTCATACTCACGATGGCTGCCTCTGCGGACTGACACGTGGCGAAGCTGACAAACCCAAATCCCTTGGATTCGCCGCTCACTTTATCAATGAACACCTTTGCACTCAAAATGGCACCAAACGGAGAAAACAACGTTTCCAAGTCCGCATCCACAAGACTCTGTGGCAAATGGTACACAAATAAGTTGGCTCCCGGAGGACCTTCCCGATGGCCTCGCACTCCCTCTGAGTAGCTGAGAGGGGAACGCTGCGGATAGAATGGCTCTGAATACGCTGGTACGCAGAACTCCACAGGGTCAGTAAAGGACTCTTCGTAGGGTTCCCGTGCTCGTTCTGCGCTCGGCTCCAAATAGGTCTCAGACAGACCCTCCGAGAAGCGGTCATTCCGAAAACGTCCGTTGTCACTGGGAGGCACTGTTGAAAGGAAGGTTGGATCGCGTGAGTAAAAGTACGAGTTCGAGTCCATGTCGCTTCGGGGGCTCTGAAGCATCTGCATTTCCGTAGAGTCCGAATGGATCATGGAATCCAACGGAGTCAGCGAACGGTGCTGGGGACGGAAGGAAGGACTCGCGCCTGCCGACTGGTCGAAGTCCATGGACTCGGGCGGGAGGTGGTAAGGAACATCGGGCGTAAGCTACAGTCAACTGTGTCATCCAACCTGTACTCGATAAAACGAACGAAATGGAGACTGATCGCTACGAGAAAGGAACGGATCACTCCTGTTTATTCCATAGGACGACCCATTCTGCAAAGGGGGAGAAACGCTTCGATTTCCCATACCAACATTCCGTTTCCGATACCCCTCTGTCTTGTTCTACGTCTCCATTCAACCACTTTCCCTTACCGCAAATGGAAGACCCTTCTTCACATACTCGGAGAACTCGCCTACCAATCCCGCATCAACAGTCACAACACAGTCACCTTTCTGTCGTTCACACATATCGAACAGCCTACAGTCACTCTTATGACTTCCATCCTTCACAACCACAGCACTGAGAATAGGAAAGCTCTTTGAAATGGAATCGTACACCTCCTTGTCAGTCATCGATGCAGGAATTCCGTGGATTACAACCCGAACTGGAGAGGAAGTACCCTACCGTCATCAACCTCTACCGGAACGCCCACAGATTGCACGTTCGGAATGTCATCACTCTGAGTAGAACATTCCACATCTTGTTTCTGGCTTGGACGCGATTCCAGTGATGGGGGTAGGGGAATTGATTCCATCTGTTCCGACCTGTTTTCTCTCGCTTCTCCAGAAAGATGTGAAAAGAGGATCACAGACTAGACCGTTAGTGTAGTCTTTTTTGCCACTCTATATCCCTATCCCCGTATATGATGATGGAATTGACTCTGTATCGCACCTTTTCTATTTCCGTTCATTTTAATGGCGAACCCGAAAGCGGACAAGATCATCCTATGCTGTCGTTTTGATTCTGCTCACGCTGGATTTCTGCGATCCTTCTTTACATCACATGGATACATGACTCTCTTTTCGCAGAGCGTCATGGATACTCTTCAGTGTTGTCGCGAAAATGCGTGCTCTCTCGTTTGTATTCATGTGCATGGGTATGATACGTCGTGGATTCGGTTTGTTACTTCCGCAGCGTTTGATCCCCTCATTTATCAGGCTCCTCTCCTTCTCGTTTGCCACCAGAAGGATTATCGCTTCTTTCAACAGCAAAAACGCACGTTTCAGTATGAGCTCTTGGTGGAGCCTCTCTCTTTCCGGATTCTCTCTGATATTCTGAATCGTCTGGAGTCTCCCTCTCTCCCCCTCTCCCTGTATCTTTCTGGTGGCTTGATTCATAGTAGGAATTTGGATGGAACACAAAGGGCACTGTGTGTGGATTCTTCTGATGAGTCACTGTCGTTCCTTGCGTATTGTTTGTTTCTCGTCGATGATCTAGACATGTCCTCTCCACGATTGGTTTTGCTTCTGATTGCTTCACGTCAGGTGAAGATGCGCTGCGACATCTTCAGGAGGTGTACGACGTAGATTCGTATGCAATCGCTCTCGTGTCCATTCTCCTGCCAGGAGTCTCAGGATATAAGGTGCTCCGTTCTATGAAGAGCGATTCGCGTCTCTTTCTCATTCCAGTGATCATGTTATCTTCGTCGGAAACTGAAATGACGGAAGAGTGTTTCATCGAGGGAGCATCGGATGTTCTGTACCCTTCCTTCTGTCGTTACAACAAGCTTGAAACCGGTTGCGTTGGAGGTTCTACGAGCGCATCTCCAGCGTATTGTGAAGGAAAACCAGGTCTTCCGATCGCTCTACCACAGCCATCTGGCTCTGTTACCAGGTAGCGGTGGCTATTCGGCGGAGTTACTCCCGGAGTCATTGCGGCGTAAGGAAGAGGAGGAGACGGAGGCACTGAGGAGAATGGAGGAAACGGAGGCACTGAGGAGAATGGAGGAAACGGAGGCACTGAGAAGGATGGAGGAAGCCGAAACAACAGGGAGGACAAAGGAGAGTGGGGTGGAGGAGTGGCAGCTCCAACTCCATCATCTTCAGGAGCAACTCCAAGAGAGCGAAGAGAATGTGGACGCTTCAAGAGAACGTATTTGTTACCTTCAATACTCAGTGAATCGATTGCGGAAAACCATGTCGACACACTCCATTCAGCCTCCGATTCTCATGGAATACGACTACTATCGATTGTTGCAACGAAAGGAATTGGATGAGCTGCGGAGTTTGTTTGGTAAACGACTTCTTGTTATGGCGGACGATGAACGCCTTTCCTCGTTCTTCTGCGATCAAGCAGCTCTTCCCCTTTCACTCCTTCCTTCTCTTTTGCGCAACTACGCTTCCTTGGCGTATCCGTTGGAAGCCTCTGGTACACAGAAGAGAAGCACTGAAACGAAGGGACGGACTTTGGAATCACCAACAAATCCCGTAGGAGAACAGCCTCCGTCAGTGTTCCCCTTTTCCAAATGCTGTGTGGATGAAGTCCTCTCCATGTGTGCGGCTGTACCGACAGTCCTTCGACTGGACGTGTTTGAGGATTACTGGGATTCCTTCCTTTGCGGCTACTCTCCAAAGCAGCGACTGTACCGACTGCTCGGAGATGGTGGTGTTGTCACGTACATTCATTTGAAGCGACTGGTATGCGACTACCTGTTGATGCACCCAAAAACGGTTCAAGTAATCCACGAGATGAATCCGCACGGTAATGCATGTGCTTTGGATCCATCTGGATTTGACAATATCACACACCCCACATCTTTTTGCCGTTTCTGCTCTGTGTACGTGATTACGGTGGCTGCGGCGATTCTGTTTGACTTAACGGGATGTATTTCGTCCGTTGTGTATCCCCGCCAACTGAACGAATCCCGACTGGTAGGTGTCTATTCATCCTTCCATCTAGTTGTCCATTCTTCACCTGTTGGATCGGAAGCCTGTTTCGCTCGTTTTCCCCTTTGCGCCCACCTATTCGCAGCAGATCTTCACTCGTTTTGAGTCGATGGGACTGGAGTCGGGTGACTGTCCTCACTCATCGTGTGTGAGCATTCAACAGTTGATGGTTTCGATGGTACATCCGTTGACTCCTCTTTGTCTCCGTCGAGCAATTCAGTTGGTGAATGAGTTGATCTGGAGTGGAAGTGGATCGATGAAACAAAAATGGGAGCTACCGCAACTGTCACAGCAATGCACCAACCAATCCCTCCTCTCCTACGAGACCTATGCCATGTTCAACATCGTGTACAATGTGATTTTCTGATTTCACTATCACTTAGGATGGTATGCAAGGCCGAAGCTATGGGTTCTGGTTCAAGGTGATGGACGTGGACGGAGACGACGGTATTTCGTTCGAGGATATCCTCACCCTTCTCCACGAAAAGAGAGGGTGGGACAAGAAAGAGCCGCATCTTTACAAGTTCGATGCTCTCTGGTTGGAGCTGTGTGACTTGTGTCAAGTGAGTACAACGGACATGATTCCACTGAAGAAGATGAAAGAGAGTCAGGCGGGACCATTCTGCTTTCAACACTTCATACTTGGCGACGAGTGAATTGTTTGTAAGAAACACGATACAAAACGGCAGATTACGCAAGCTCATCGGCAGTGGCAAAGTTGGTGTAGGCAGAAGGATCCAAACGCAATCTCTTGACCTTGTCCCACATGAGAACGATGGCAATTTCCATAACAACCAACATGACAAAAACGATCAGAAGAATCAGGGTCGTGTTTGTGAAACCTTCGGCCTTGTTCTCTCCCTTCTCGTTACAGGCGTAGCCCGTGTATCCCTTCTGGCAATAGCAGTGAGCCTTGCGGGTATCCATATCGAATCTGCACACGCCGCGCTTGCCGCAAAGCATACCACGGCTCGTTCCACACTCCATCGGACAACCGTAGGTGGAATCAATCGAGAGCTTCACCTGGCAGTCGTTCTCGTACACCGGCAGCACGTCCGGAATCGTGTGAACGCCGTCCTTGCACGTCAGTTCAATCGACAAAGAGCGCGAAACACCCGCACTGCAGCCAGTCTCATCTCCATTAATGTACTGGTACGTAATACCGACCGTCGGATCGTGGTTATCTACACTCAACGACAAAATGAACTCAGACCATTCAGATACCAGCGGGTGTTCTCAGCCGTGGCATCCACTCCGAGACGCTTGCAAACATCGCTGTTGCGAGACACCTGGTACGCAGGATAGTGGGTGATCGTGCTGCCGCCAGACTCTACAATGAACGCATCTCCCAAGGCAAACCATAGCATCTCGTGTTGTTCTGGAGACCCGGAGTCGGAACCTCATCGACCACTCCACAAATCGAAAACACGTATCTACGCATGACTGACTCCCTCGAACCCCGACGTGTAGTTACGATCGACAGTAGGAACCTGTCTGTTGATAACCGTATAACTACACGCTCATCCAAACCACCCAAACCATACTCATATCCAGCAAAAGGGGTCAGATCGAAGGTGGCACTCAACGGAAAGCTCTCGTCCGTTCCCTTTGTCGACCACTTGCCTATTCGATTAACTCCAACTCGTAGATCCGATACAATTGGTATACGCGTTTGCTACCGCCTAATGCTCAACTTTTGTCAAAACGGCTCCTACAATAAGGAGAACAATCAGTTTCGTAAACTCTCTCATAACAGCAAATTCTCTATTTGATAGAACGATTATTAAGGATCCAACCATCTCTTGACCAGATGCGTACAGTGGTTCGATCATGTGGCTCATGAGCCGTTCGCTTCTTTCTACACGGGATGGTTAGAATGAAAGCAGTTTCGTTTCGAGGCAAAGAGAAATTTGGGTGTTCCAGTGGATCGAATTGCATAGGTGAGGGTATGGATGATGATGAAAAGAGATGCTCATTGTGTTTGTACTTTTTTACTTAATCGGGCCTCTACCTGAAGGTGAAAACTTTGTGTAAAGAAGAGGACTGAAGAGGCGAAGTGGAAACACGGATCCATGCAAATCACTCGTTGGTACTGCTCTAATAGCGATGATTCCCGTCTTTCTTTGTGTGAACTGACTCCCATGTCAATGACCCCCATACCAATGCAGCCACTACAATACAATTGCATAATCTGTTTCAGAATTTAAAATGGAAGGATATCCTTTCAAACCACCGTTTGACAAGCTGTCACTCTACTTCTATCGCATTCCACGGAAATGAACACCCCGAACTTCCTATTCACTGGAAGACACTGTTCGTTGTGCTCGGAATGTCATCACTCGGGGTTGCTCATGTGTTGTGATTCGTGTCCAAACTCGTACCACCCTTCCTGTCTCAACCCCCCGCTCGAGCGGCGACCACCTGGTTTCTGGTACTGCCCAGAGTGTCAACACGACATGGAAACAAACGACACCGAGCGTTCCCAGAAACGGCGCAATGGATATGGTAAGAGGAGAACAACGAATCCGACCAGTAGAGAATGAGCAGAGTGTGATTGTTCCCATCGAGGAGGCGGATCCATCCCTCCACGTTGAGTACGAGCTGCTTCCACGCAAGCCGGGATTGAAGAAAGCAAATCGCAAGGGGAAGAACGCGGAGACGGGTCATTCCTCTCTATACCGTGGAGTGTAGCGGGATGGCTTTGAGTAACAGCGTAGATACAACCGAGGAAACAAGTGGAATGCACAAATCCAAGTGGATGGTCGGAAGATTGTGGGGATCGAGATGGGTTGTGATCTCTAGTATCTAGGCACATTTGACTCAGAATGGAAGGCAGCGAAAAAGTACGACGAAGCAGCCCTCGAGCTTCACGGAGACCGCGCTCGTTTGAATTTCCCGTTGGAAGCACCCATCGTGTCGACACAGTCGGACGATCTGTATCCAGAGGCGTCGCCGGTGCATCTTGTTTCTTCACCGGTGCATCTTGTATCATCACCGGTGCATCTTATATCATCACCGACGCATCCCATTTCGTCACCCCCTCCTGAACCCTCTGCATTCGATGACCCCATCTTCAATCTATCGTATCCTTCTTCTCCTCTCCTTCAGCGTGAAATGACATCTGGACTACTGACAGCCGTTGTATTGATTCCAAAGGAGGAGTCACAAGAGGAGATTCAAGAGAATCGCCACTATATTGAACGGAGTTTTCCATGATATGTTTGTTGGTAGGGATGAGATTTCTGAATACTGAGAGTAAACAATGATGGATGGATTCAGTTGAATGGTCATAGCATCATCCACTGAATACAACCCACACGCACACACTAGAACCACCCTCCATAACGAGTATACCAAAAACAACCAACACAAATGTACATTACACGGCATACTCCTGAGTGACTCCCGAGTTGGTCGTCGCTATTGAGTATCCCTCCACGTCAATATCCCAGTTCTTTTCTGCATGCCATTCCTCCCAACAAAACTACTCAAATATAACGCCAGGTCCTTCATCTCGACAGTTTTCGACCCGCGGTGCTCCGCCAACTGACAGGAACCGTCCGTCACATCAATAATGAAGTCGTTCGCCATAAGGAGGATCATCTACTTGATAAACACATCGCACTTACTCCTGCCTTCTCCGCATCCGAAGAAAGCGACACATTTGGATCGATGGTTTTCAGAAGTTGGCGAATTTTGGAACTATCATTCTATGCGATCAACGCCACCAAAATCAACACACCATTGTTGAAATGAAAGGGAATAATGGCTGAGTGAAAACTGTGGGATCCCACACTCATCTTCAGAAGCAAATAGGAGTCGGTTTGATCGATAGAAATGTACAATCGTGGCAGACCTGGAGGACAGCGGAAGCCGGCGCAGCGTAGTATTCGAGTGTTTTCGGGATTACCCGATTGTGCGTGTTTGATTGTTGCCATGAATGGATAGTTTTGAAGTGTCTGTTTGTGCCTGATATTCATTTTGAATCGTTGGAAGTACGTGACAAGCCTGAGCCACTACCAATGACGGGTTTGGGAAGTGTTCTAAGTGAGGTAAGAATGGGGTTCCACTCTGAGTGAATAGCTGGAAGAAAGTGGCGAGTTGCAGGCGTCAACAGCGAACCCACCGAAGGAGGCACCCAAGGAGAAGGTGGACGCGCGCAAGTTGGCGAAGCTGGCGAAAATGGAGAAGCACAAAGCGGAACTGGCGGAGAAGATTGCGCAATGTCGTGCTTTCGTTTTGTTTCGATGTAGACAATCCGGACGCCAATCCGAAGGCAACGAAGAACGCAATGAATACCTTGTTCATTGCCAATTTGAATTACTTGACCCCCGAGAGTCGTCTTCGCGATTTGTGCGAGAAGTACGGTCCGATTGAGAATCTGGTGATGGTTCATGATTTGGAAGGCAAGTCGCGTGGATATGCTTTCGTGGAGTACACACACGAAGACGATATGAAAGCTGCCTATTCTGTAGTAGCTCCTAGTGGGTAGTGAAGGATAGAGACTGCGTCAGTACCGTTTAGATGGTCGCACGTTGATTGTGGACGTGGAGCGATGCCGTACCGTGCGCAAGTGGCTGCCAGCTCGTCTCGGTGGAGGATTGGGTCGTACACGTATTGACCGTCCAAAGAAGCAGCCACATCGTCGTGGAGACGACCGCAGACGCTATGAAGAGGATCGGAGACGCTACGAGGAGGATCGGAGACGCTATGAGGAGGAGCGCAGACGTTACGATGATGACAGACGACGCTATGACGATGATCGGAGACGTCACGATGACGACCGTAGACGTGACTACGACAGGAAACGGGATCGTGACGACCGTCATCGCGATTATGATCGCCACTATGACGATCGCAGAAGAAGGTGAAGCCTATGAATTGCGGTTTGTTTGTTCTACATCGTTTGCGCACTTGGATGACTCGGAAGGTTCAAAAGAAAAAGACACTCCCATGCCGGGACTCGAACCCGGGTCGGCGAGGTGAAAACCCGCTATCCTAACCGGCTAGACTACATGGGACTCATCGCTCATTCTTTCCTGTCTCTCTTCACAACCTAACTCACGGATCACTTGCATTCACATTCATGAGCAGGAATTGCGAGTACAATCAGTCATACACTCGAAAGGTACAATCCTTCTGGCGCTCACAACCTAGATTTACGATGCGTCGCAGGTGTATATCAAAACCAAGGAATTGTCTCCATTCCTAGATTTATTCAAAGTGGCAGTACGCTTGATGGAGGATATTGAGGATAGCCTGAAAGCGACACGGAGAGAATTATCATATCCGTGCTAGACGCGATGTCCGCTTCTGCGACGTTTGATGACTGTAATGTGGAGGGAGAGTTGACGCTTCATCGGTAGATTGATTTGAAAACCGTTGTGAGCAACCAGTATTCACTAAGATGCTGCATTTGTGGCGCAACGAACTATTCTACCTGGCGATTGGTCGGATCAACTCCGCAGCCAAATAGTCAGTTCCTGAAGTATATCCTGCCGTTTCTGTTCTGTGAGAAGTGTTTCCGGAAGCGTTTCTGCTACCAAGATCCGACTCCGTTTTTGTGCGGTGTGGCGGTGCTTCCCCCAGTCGACTATTCTCCGTGGGATTCCTTCGTTTGAGTAATCGTAGTGACCAATTTCAAGAGGTTGGAACTGAGTCTCACCGGAACCCGCAAAAGGAATCGCTTTCTTGTGCCGAAACCGTTCCTGCTGAAGAACCGCTCTCATCTTCTCTTTCATCGTTGACCGAGTCATCTCTCCCAGTCAAGTCCTTCGTCGTGTCTTCTCGGTCGGGTCCCTTTAATTCATGGAGCGTTTGCTCAATTGTAATTGAGAAGGGGATTCTCCACAAGACGGTCGGCAAGGAGCGGAATGAGAAGAGAGAGAGTGTTCCCCTAGCAGATTGTATCTTTGCACACAGCACCCTGGAGAGTGACAAGAGGCGACCGTACTGCGTGAGCATCACGTCGCAGCAGTCGTCCTTCTCGCTATTGCTGTCGTTTGAGAACCGAACCCAAGAAGAGGAGTTCTTGAACGTCCTCCAAGAGTACCACAAGTAGTGTGTAGAGTTTGTTTCAACAAACAAGCGATTCGGCGTAGGCATTTGACTTGTGTTTGGGAAGGAACACGAAGTCCTCCGGAGCAGGTCCCAAAAACATGGACGAAATCTGGATCCAGTCTTCGGGCTACACTCGGAATGGGATCACTCTCTTACCTTATGGGAGCCGAGAAGGGTTTCCAGATCGCTTCGTCCCACATAGGCGTACGGCTTCTGGTTGATTGTCTGGGGTCTGTCCAGCAAACCAACAGGAACGTATCTGCACAAAAAGGACAGCCACTCAAGCAGGAAGCGACGCGTGCGCGCCACGCCCTGCTCATCCGACCCCCAGTGATCCAAGCCATAGTTGCAGAACTTGTGGATGATCTCGAGACGCTCCTGCGCTGAAATGTCCCACACCCCTATCGTTCAGCCAAACGCAGATGCAAACGGCGCTCCTTAATCTCCGTGCAAATCCACGGCTTGATCAGCGCACCTCGACCAATCATGCATCCATCGAGAGACTGCTCGACGAGATGGTTCTGATATGTCTACACTCAAGGAGCTCCTCCGAAACGACCTGATAATCGAAGATGTCTCCGTTGCCGATCACCTGAAGGGGAGACAGCGACGGGTCTTGCGCCTCCTTGCACTGCTTAATGTACCTGCCTCTCACAGCTCCAGATCACGCCCACTCCCAGTCAGCCAGTTTCGTGTAGCGACCTTGCTTCGTTCGACCATGGATGACGACGGCGTCAATGTGGTTGCCCCGCACGCCTTCCAGAGCCTGCATGTTCAACCAGCCATTCTTCCCACCTGTAGCTGGGGAATGAGCTTGTGCGTGTTCTGCTCCTTGTCGCCCGTGCGCAATTTGACCGTCACGCTCAACGCCGAGCGGTCTAGCATGGCCTGGAGACAGCGTTTCAGCTTGTTGGGTCTCGCTAACAGAGCGGCTCCGGCTCCCATCTTTTCCAGAACATCAATGGGACAGCCCGCATTCAGATCAATGAAATCGGCGCGGAGGTCCCGACTTACCAGCTCGCAGACGTCACCGAGTTCCTCGGGACGCGCTCCCGCCAACTGAATGCCAAAGCACTTCTCCGAGGGGTGGCGGCGCAGCAACGCCCACTCACTGGTTTGCGAGCGCAACAAGTTGTTGCACATGGCCATCTCACAGCACGTGATATCGGCTCCCATCTCCACACAGATTCGACGGAACGGCAAGTTGCCGACCGTTGTCAGCGGAGCGATGTAGATCTTTCCATGGAAGTCGATGGGGCGCATCTCCACTTCTCCGAAAGCCCCGAGCGGATTGTCGCGGTGAAACACGTAGGTCTTCTTTCGGAGCTGCATGGGAAGATCACTCGGTTCATTCCACTACACTCGGAGAGGAAGAAAGAGAAGACTTCCTCGATGGGAATCTGCTCGGATTCTGGCTTCTTGACGAGCTTGAGATTTTCCGACACATGCGAGCGCGCCCATCGGCAGTTCAGACCCACGGGACAGAATCCGTGGACTTCCCACACAGGACACATGGGACCAATATCCGGCTCTCTTCGAGCGAAGAAGGACTTGACGTCATGGTCGTACTTGCAGTCTTCGCCAAACGGACACTCCTTTTCCTGAGCGATGGAGCGACACTCAATGGTGAGGAGAGAACAGAGGTACCAGAATGTCGCACTCGCCACGTTTCTTCAAGCCAACGTCGACTCGGTTCCGCTTGGTTTTGTACGTCTTGCCTTGCCCGGATTCTGAAACAACTAGTTGAGAGGGAGAGAGAAACAGGAACCCGAGTTGCCGCGCTTTTTGGCTTCCACCGGAAGCACATACCAGGGAATGACGGAAAATAAGAAAACTTACTCCGGTTTGATACCGACATTGTAGGGTTTCTTGAGTTCCTCAACGATATCGAAAGGCGTTTCCGATTCTTGATTCCTGTCGAATGAAATGAAGGAATAGGCGATACACTGACGATTGTGTAACTGTGTCCTGTTTGTTGGGAGAATCTCTAGAGGAATGAGACAGAGGAATAGCAACAGAGGTACGAGTTTGCAGATGCTGTCGGCTCCATGACAAGAATTGAATGACAGGATGAGCGAAAAGAATGATTGAGAATGGAATTACAATTGGGTTGAATTAAACAGGAACGTATTGGACGGAGATTAATGGAGCTGGATTATTGGATGGAAAGAAACAATTCCTATGAATTAATTTGCGGTAGAATTATGACCATTCTAATTGCAATTCATTATTTGTACCATCTGATTCTGGCTTTTGTAGTTTCTTGAATTGGGAGGAGAAACGGAAGGAAATGGAATAGGAGTCTCGTGGTGACTATCCTGATGCATTCAAGTGGATTGGAGAGATTTGAGAATTGCTTCGTTTGCAATGGACGATCCCCATGCTCGAACAAACAGGAAAGCTTACAAGAAAAGGAAATAGATGAAAGGAGAAAAGAGAACAAAGACGAAGAAGCATATGCCATACAGATAGGAGAAACTACCGGAATATAACATTTCTAGCTATTACCCAAGAAATGAATGGATACCCCACTTCCCGATCAGTCTGTCCGTTTCTCTGGCTTTTCCTTCAAGCAGCCAGTTGACCTCGTCATCGTCGAAAATACCTCTGCGACAAGTGGGACACACGGCTTTTCCCTGTTTCAGCCACTCTTCAATGCACACCTTATGGAAGATGTGTTTGCACGGGAGCGTTTCAATCGGATCTCCTTTGTTTAGGGTGTCCAGACAGATGGTGCACTCCTCGGGGTTCTCTGCGTCGATTACGCGATGACTGCCTGAGAATGCACCCTTGCTCCTACTCATCTCCGTAGACACCAGAGACGATGGATGACGGCGAGTCCATCGTACGCCGAAGCAGAAGCTTCTCTGCATAGTACATGATGACACTCACCAGAATGAAGCAGCTATATACCATGACAAACAACTACAGATGAGGATAGAGAGAGGAATTGACAAGACAAAAGGTCCCAACGTACTGCCAGAAGGAGAAGGTTGAAACGATCGCTACGGTTCCAATCACAGGTTGCAGCCTACTCTCTCCCTCCTTGCTGATGGTCGCGTTTACGGAGATGCCCTGATTCAGGAGAGAGAGGATGGCGGATCCAGAGGCGTACGTGATGAAAATACTTGGAATGGTGATCTACACTGACATGTAGATCCGAAAGAGCAACCTCCTCGGGAAGGGCTGTTGCATTGTTCATCACGGAGAGCAGATCGCCCTCATAGCGAAACGGCTTCTGGTTCATCACGACGACTCCGATGGCGCCTGCCTTTTGCAACTACAATTAACGCAGAAGAAGGAACGGACATGGATCACCTTCGAAACAAAGGTACAGTTTTCAACGGACTTGTCTCGAATAGCCAAAGCGATTGTGTTGTGCAGATCCATGGTAATGGGCGAACAGGCATTGAAGGGTTCCGCAACAATAATCGGTCCCTTGATTTCTAGTACAATGAGAGTTTCCATCCGTTCCAACGCGTGTCGTTGTAATTTAACCCGAATGCCGACTTGGTGTGAGAGAAAACGGTTCGTGTTTTTGCCTCAATCACAAGCGATCGTGCAGATGCGATTAGTGTGAGGATGGACACGAGAAGGAAGGTCATTAGACTGAAAATGGCAGTCCTGTTTTTGCCATCGCGTTATCTTTCTTGGGCGCATTCCACTTGCGGTGACTTGTGATTATCGATTGAAAGAATGCCACCAAAGGGTGATGTTGTGACAGACAACGAATTGCAGTTGTCTTCGTCTCTTTCTGGATTAAGCCTGCTTTCAAGGACGAATGAGCTTTCCACCTGGAACGATCAACCTGCGCGTGTGTATCGCGTAACTGACATAACGAACGACTTGATTTTGTAGATTCGTGCAAGCGTAGATGAGGTTTCTTTTGACATGGTGCTGATTGCGGTTGAGCAGATTCACGGTCATTCGAGTATTGCGGATTTACAAATCACGGTGCATGGCATTTGGCAATATGAATTGGATCCTCTTGTGAAGCAGGTACTTCTCGTTTGTTTGTGCTCAATAGTGTGAGGAGGCGAAGGAGCCAACGATGTTTCTGCTGGGCCTGCGTTCGTTTGTGAATGAGATGGAGTATCGTCGTGATGTGTGGAAGTGGATGAAAGCGAAGTGGGGTTCGTATGTGAGCTTTCCCGTCGAGTCCTACTCGGACAGCGTGTTGGTTTGCACCGATAAGGATGCGTCTCCTTCGTTGGTCGTGTCACTGGATTACCATCGTAGCGATCGACCCAAGTTTCTTCTTACGTGGGTCATTCAGTTTTCTCCGGAAGGGATTGTTGTCCCGGTCATCCGTCCCTTTTTCGACATTCAGATGAAGGGTGGGAACATGAGGTGGTGTTTCCCGATAGAGGACGCGAAGCAGAGCGAGTGCGATCAGCTTATTCGATCGATTCTCTCCGTGTTTGATGAACTGATTCATGTGCGGAGTGTGGAAGACGCGATTTGTTTCCTTATGGAGTGTATTCTATGGACTGTTTGTGTAGAACAATTAACCCCACATGAAGTGTCACGAACCTATCCAACAATCTGAAACCGATACTCTTGAATTAGGCTGTGAACGAGCCATAGCCGTAACTTGTATTACTGTTCATGATCGATTTCTTGGACGCGCTCACATGGTTGAATGCATAATTACCAATGACAATCTGTGCATTCCGATTGATTGAATTCACGCTGAATTGTTGACGGACCCAGTAGAAGTTGTCAGAATGGAAGTCCGTAGATGGGTTTATAACTCCTACTTGCAGCTTCGTCAGCTTTGGAAGATAGCCAATGTTGAAAGCATCATAGCTCCCGAACGACCCTTGACCAATCACCACCTCCTTCAGATTGGGCATGTTGAGGATGCTGAACGACGAATAGTCCTCCTTTTCAGGAAGCGTTCCAGGATCGTGCTTGGTCAGGGAGTAATCGCCAATGTAGAGGCCTTCAACGGCTGTCATCGAATGGTAGCCCTGCTTTCCTAAAGTGAACACATTGGAGCACTTGGCGATGAAGTGATTGATACAGATGTATTTCAGAAGAGGTGCCATCAGAGCCAGATCAATGTGGCGGTTTCTCGGGAAGTCCTTGATAAAGAGGTGCGTCGCGCTGCGAATTGACATTCCGTACAACTCCTCCGGACGCGTCACATTCACGAGATCCGTAGCTTTCTGGAGAGAGTTCCAGAACGTGGAACCACAGGGATCCCCGGATCCGGGCGTCGGAAGAGGAACTGCAGTTGTGGGAACCACACACAATTCTCCGCTTATGGTTTGGCGATTGCTGATAGAGTCAAGATCGGTTTCCACATCATAAACATGTCCCGACATTGCGGCAAACACACGGTCCCACTCCAATCGCACCTTCAGGTTGCTGTTTTCCGCGCCGTGGCGCAACACATACACGTTCCAGTACTTCTGGGATGATTCCGCGTTGAAACCGTGAACCACACCCGCGACGGTGTAGCGGTAGTAGGCGTGGCTGACGGGAGCCGAAGAGTTCAGACACGACAACTGGAAGCTGTAGGGATTGAGCGCCATCTCCACATACAAGTCGCGGTCCTTCACGACCTGCGCCAGTTCGCACGAATTGCCAGTTTTCACGCGTGTGAAGGAGGAAAGCTTGTATACACAGCAACGAGGGTCCCGAGATCTTCCAGCCTCCACTTCCGTCGTGTAGTCTTCAGATGAACACACTCCGTGATCCTTCAAGAAGGTAAAGATCTCTTGCGCAGACGCATGCTCGCCGAGAAGATTGTTCACCATATCCACGGAGAATGAGACGTCAAAGGAAGGATCTGACTGCTTGAAACGGATGTACATCAGACTGAGTGCGGCGGACACGCGGTAGGACACAAAACGGGTTACGGAGTCCGGGAGTGACATGGTGTCCAGTTTACTGTAGGAGCGGTTGACGGACGAAACTGAACAGTGATTGACGGCTCGGCTGGATCCAGAAGAAACGGGAAGAGGATCTGAGCTCATCACCATATTGTTTTCGAAGAACTGTTGTGTGTAGTGGAGATAGTAGGAAAGACAGACGGATTGATCACCACTCACAGACCGATCATTCACGACATTCAGGTTCTCGTTTACAGCCGCTGAAGCAATTGATTCCTCAACACAATTGTGACTGTTGGGGAACCAGCGAGAACAGAAGGATTCAACTTGGTTCGAGGCACTGACGGCGACGAAGAGGGACACAGCACAGCAAGCAGCCAGCAGCTTCATCATGGAATTGGCAATTGGTTGCAGAAAGAAATAGGGGACATATGGCCACAGTGGTCCTATTTGCTGATGACGGAAGTTGGGTGTGAAGGATGACTGCTTGGTATATAAGGTATAGTGGATTTGCAGACGTGGAGGAGAGAAGTAGTAATTGTTGTCGATCCTTCTCCAAATTGGGGACATATGGCCACAGGGTGAATACAGAATGGCTACGTTGCGTATTGGATTATGCAAACCACTGCATCAATTGGATGGTTCCGTTTCGTTCATTCACAAAACCAATCGTTTTCATACATGGAAAAGAAGCGTTTGCAAAAGCGATAAGGGAGTTGAGTCATCGAGAAGAAAAGAAATATTTGGATGAGACGGGCATCGATCCCGTTACCTATCCCTTGCGAAGGGATCACTCTACCATTTGAGCTACACACCCATTTCTGTTATGAGTTGACTAGCAGGACTGATAAAGGTGGGAATCTCTCTACTCATCAAAACATGACGAAGGTGTTCTGTAATACTGTGATTCCAGTCATTTGAGAGAATGTGTGACTACTTTCAAGGAACCGACTAATGTCCATTTCTTTGAGTTGAACATATTATTCAACCAACTGAAAGGATTCGTTCAAACAAACCACTCATTATCACCGACACTCATTTTACAACGGTGTTAACACATCAATAAATGACGACGAACTGCAAACAGGAAAGCGTTGACTAAAGGGATATCGCTCATTCAGTTGCTTTTGAAACTCCCTATACACGCTCCAAATGTACTTGTATCCATTCGTCATGTAATGAGTACGGTATGATGAACTAGCGTTCATCAAGTGACCCAACCCTACTCTTTATGTGCTAAGTCGATCATAAACGCATGGTTCAAAAGGTAAAACTTGTAGTTCATGGTACGCAAGTGTTCAATCAACTGGAGCTTGTTGTATCCATAACCGACAAAACGCTCGTCATACATGGGAGTGGACGGAGTATACTTTAGGATTACGTAGCTAAACTTGAAAAGGAGGATGCAAACAAACGGTTCTTGAAAATCAGTAAACGCACAATCCAACCGAGACACCACCGACTTCGCTGGCGCTCCAAACCATGCCGGCATGACGTACAACTACGGTTGATAAGAAGTGATACACAAACGTGTGTACGAGCGAACTGCTTGCGCATCTGGCACACAGACGAATGCAAACACTGAATCAAATCGCTCTTGTTCTCGGGTATGAGAGGAATGTTGCTTCATGAAAGGGAACTACGCAGACTTACAACGGCAAGCAATCCTCCAAAAGAGAACAGTAGGGAAGGATCTTGTCACGACTGAGAAAGAAGAGAGGGATGATGACTGCCGAATTGTTGCTTTCCTTCAAAAAGGTAGGAAGCTTCTTTAACTCACTGAGGAGGTTGCGACTGAGCATCAGATCCATATCCAACACGATAAAATGCGAGGTTTCCACATTACGGATTCCAAGGTTGCGAAGCAGATTAATGGGAAACTCGGAGGATTGAACAGAATACACCAATGTCGTTACACGATCGGGAAGATAAATGAAGCCCAAAAGGTCCACTGCTTTCTGCTGGGTATCCATGGATGTAGAGATGACGAGTACAAAGCGACCTGACCAGCGAGAGAGGAGTTGAGGGAGCATGAACAATCGTGCGGAGCTACATGGGAGAGGAAAATGAACTGTACGAGGCAGTCACAACTGCGGTGACCTCAAAGGGAGCGTCTTGAGGCGGATAGCGTGCTAGAATGAGAGAGATGGTTAACCATTACCGTTCTCATTGGTGGTGATGTTGAAAACCTCGTGATTTCCCACAAACTTGCGAATAGGTCGCGTGCTATTACTGAACTGAACAGGAGTCTTCCGCGAGCAGCCCTCACAATCGCCTTGCTTGTTTCGTTTCACGCCCAGATACACATTATTCATGTACTTTTTGAGAGGCGTTTCTTGTTCTTTCTTTGAAAGAGGAGCGAACGAATCGAAGCAGTGTTCATAAAACTGCTGACGATACGTGTTTCGCTTGGAGAAATGGGCGATGGTCTCCCTCTCCATAGGAATCAAAACGTTGAGGCGTTTCTGCAAGAGGCCTTTGTTGATGTGATCACGCGGATGGTCAAGACCTGTATAAGTGATGCGAGGTTGGTGAATGGATGGGGAGGGTGATACGGGAGGAGAGGGTGAGAGTGATACGGGAGGAGAGGGTGAGGGTGATACGGGAGGAGAAAGTGTAGGAGGTATTGGAGAAGGTGAGGGGGTTGCAGAGGGTACTGCAGATGGCGCCACTGTATAGGATAGTATAGATGACTTGGAAGGAATAAGAGTAGGCGAATGTGTTGATACATCAGGTGACACTGTCGATATACCAGCCGACACGTTCATAGAAGGCATGTACACATCAGCAGTGGAAGACACGGTTGAAGAAGAGGATGGCCGATCCTTCCATTCATCTGCCGACCTGAAAACACTATCAGTGAACGAAACTGCGCCTATATTGTTGGAGTCATTACTGAATACAGAATGCACTGCTATCGAGGAAATGATTCCATCCTTCTATGAGTAATAGCCACAAGGGGCACACATTCGCACTAGAGGCCTTTAGGAGATCGATCATGGAAGAATGAACACACCATCTACTATCAACATTACAAATGAAGAATATACTGCGACACAACATTCACAATCGCCACGACGAGAAAAAATGTGGTGACGATGACTCCCATGAAACAGTATGAACGAGATTAGCATGGAATACGCCAATGGCGTCATGGCGCAAAGATCGTTTGAACGAGTTTGTGATTATAATGCCGATGGAAAGAATGTCTCCATTTGTTTGGTTGATACAACTTCATGAGGAGCAGATCATGCTTTGAAGAGAGAATCTACATGATAGCTTGTGAGGGATTGAAGATATGATCACATATTCAATGAGTTACGACACTTTATTTGAAGGAATTAGTACTCATGGCTTTCGATGATGAGATATGGAACAACATGTGTTGGTACTGTTTGTATATTCTATTTTGATGTTGGAAGGATGGTAATCCATAAAAAATACTATTCTCTACCAAACAACAATTATGCAATCACCGTGATATCGATATCATTAGCCAACGGAGTACATGTATTTCATTCCTATCTCTACCCCAGAACGCCCTCTTCTCGTTGTCCCTTTGTTTCACTACAACAAGCAGTGTTCTGTCATGATCTTTCCATTCCTCAATGATTGCTGCAGTCATCGTAATAACCCTTCAAAATCATCTCGTTGTCGGGAAGGAGGTAGTACATGTAGAAGTAGGAATTAGCATACCAGTTGGTAGCCGTGGAATAGAAAGCCACATCGAAGCGCTCCACACTGATACACAGGTACTTGGTCCACTCCTTATCCGCCGAGTGCGAGTGACCGCTTTCCACCTCGAACAGAATATCATCGTTGGAGGTGTCACGGATACGGAAGTACTCCTTCTCCGGATTCGTCTTGTAGGTACGCACCATCTTGTACAGAGTTCCTGTGCAATCCGAAACGGTCAGCGAGAAGCTGCCCTGATACGTCTGTCCCTGAACCGTCGCCGACACCTGATACGTGGTGGTGGCTCGGATTTCCGTGGGAGTACCGGTGATGATGCACGTCTCAGCATTCATGCTCATGCCGGCAGGGAGGGCGGGAGACACCGTGCATCCGGTGAATCCAAACACCGTAGGAGCAATGATAGCGGTAGTACGAGTAAGCCGACTCCTTGAAGGTGATGGTCGTCACGGTGGGCTTGTTGCACACGAGGAACTGAAGCTCATTGATATGCATCGTCGTCGAGTGGGAGGCAAGCGCGTTCAGACGAATGGCCTTGAAGCGATCGGCAGGAGTCAAACGATCGAACTGCTCCCAGGTGTATCCAGCATACACATTGCCGCTGGACGCCATGAGGGTCGAGTACGTTCCGGTCTTGGAGGTGGCGCCCTCGATGGTGAAGTCGCTGACCGTTTTCTGGTTGCTGGTGTACAGCCAGATGCGGAAGGCGTCAATCATGGGAATCGAAGCTCCCATGAACTCGTAGGTGAGAGAGGCAGGAGCGGTTTGAGCCGTGGCTCCGGTGTTGCGAGACCAGTCGTTGGACGAGGAGTAGCCGGTGAAACCACTGGCAGATGCCGTGGTCGTAGTAGGAACGACGTAGCAGTTGTTCGCGGTGGAGATACCGGCGAGGAAAGCAAGAAGGGAGTTGAACTCGATGGTGGAGGAGGTGACGGTAGCAGCGAAGTGGATCTCCACCGCCAGCACGCTGCTGGAGGCCTGCGCGACAGACGCCGAGCGAATGACTCCGTGGTAGGCATAGGAACCGTAGCTTCCTGTGGAAGGAGTCGAGGGAGAGATCGCTCCATCGGGCATGTTGTCTCTGTAGATCTCGACTCCGTTGATGTAGGCGACCACTCCGAATTTGTACTTGAGCTGCACATCAATGGCAGCCATGCCGTTCACGCCCGTGAAGGTCTTGCGGAAAAACTGCGTTCCCGAGGCAGTCTGGGAGGTCGATCCGAGAGTGACAGTCGTCCAGTCGTTGTCACTGAAGCTGGCATTCTTCCAGTTTCCAGAGGCCGAAGCTGTGTACTTCCAGGAAGCACCGTAACCGATGGGGGTGTACAGAGAGAATTGGACCTCTTCCAACCTCTTCTCAACCATCATGCCCTTGTACACCATGTTGCCGTGAATACCGTAGAGTTCAATATACGCCAGGTTACTCCATCCATCACCAGCAGAATCCTTCATTCGCAGCGTGTAGATGGAGTTGGTGGTGGAAGTCAGACAGGTCTCGATAGTACGGACCTGGTTGTTGGTGAGCGAAGGGGAAGTATAAAGGGCAGTGTTGTCGTTACGGATCTCGAAAGACTCCTCATTAGCCCAACTACCCGTCTTCTTGATGATCTTCAAGTAGTTCTGGTTGGAGTCGCAATCCAACGAGAATGCAAGCGCAACGATGGATGGAAACGGGTGAAGCAAGCGATTCAACAATGTGATAGAGGAGAATCACAGATCACTAGGGCATGTTGGTTCGGATTATTGGTTAGCATGCTCAACTGCAGAATAAACACGTGAAGGATCCATAATAATCGAAATGCCATCGTCATGAAGCCAGATTATTGAATTGCGCACTTGAGTTATCCAAATAATCACTTTCAGTGAGTTCTCTCGGTTCCAATTACTGAAGAAGGATATTCGCTAATGACACTTCTCTTTCACACTCGGAAATGTGTATAACCAACGCAACACGTTTTCCACATGGAAGGTAATGCAAAATGAGAAGAGCGTTCACTTGATGAAGATCAAAGCCACTGGTAGATAATCCTCCGAGAGAACCCCATATCCATTGCATGTAAGTTAATCTGAGGACTTTCCCAGCTGTCACAATTCTTGTGAATGATGACTGGATGCTCCCCATCGTGAAACCAATTCTGTTTGATACATGTACCATTTAAGAGCATGCTACCGATGCATATAGTAATCACCTGATGGGTTGTAGGAAATGGATTATTACGTCATTCTCGTGTGAATTCAAATCAGTATGTTCGGCAGATTAGAGGATGCTCGCAACTCCTCTCTCTTCGATTAACTCTCCATTTCAAATAGTAAAACCAACACCGTGACAACCAATCCATGGGAATACTCTTTTCTTCAATCCGCACTAATGAAACTAGTGAAACGGAGAAACCAATCCATGGTACCAGCGTATAGGGACAACTCTACCTATAATACCCCAATCGTTGCTATTATAATCTAACTAAAACACTATTATACGATCCTTTCTTACGAATAAACCTAATGAATCACATGCCATTCTGACAGTATTTTTTTCACGTTGTTGCGTGAACTTTATAAATGAGTCTGTTATTCTATGGCCTTTTACAGGCAATTCTGTTTTTGCAAGTTCTGAGTCAGCCACTTTCTTGTGTTGGATGTGGTGACGATCGCTCTGTGCTTGCGGAAAACACTTCTGGCGTTTCGTCCTATTCTCTCCCAGACGATCAGTCCACTCCTGAGGGAACATTCGAGCCTACGACGGAGGTTCCGACGACGGAGGCTCCGACGACGGAGGCTCCGACGAGTCTTCCTCTTCCTCCTATTACCCAACCTCCTACTTTCCCGCCTACTCTTCCTCCCACCACTCAGGCTCCTACTACTCAGGCTCCTACTACTCAGGCTCCTACTACTCAGGCTCCTACCACTCAACCACCTACTACTCAACCTCCTACTACTCAGGCTCCGACTACCCAACCTCCTCCAACTTTCCCACCCACCACTCTCCCACCCACTCCTCCTCCCACTTGCCCAGCCACTACTCAGCTTCCGGAAGGTCCTCTCAACGCTGTTATGTCCGCTTTCTGTGGCTACCAGGAGGTTGGCGACAAAACCTACAAGTGCGAGCGCGTGGATACCCATGCTGAATGGAAGCTCATCGAATCCACCTGCACTCCATCCACTCCCGCCATTGGAAAGGTATTCATTTCCTTCCGAATCCGATTCAACGGCATTATCATCTCACCGTACCGCAGCATCATTCTCATTATCCGTACCCTTCTTTCCAACCTTCTCGGCATTCATACGAAATATGTGATTGTATCAACCTATGTTGATTCTGTTCGTCGTCTGGACGACTCTGTTGAACTCGACGTGCGTATCTCCGCAGATGCTGATGACACAAAACTGATTAAAAAGGCATCTTCGCTGACTATCGCTTCCCTTTTGGAGGAAGGAATGGACTACGAACCCTCTGTGTTTTCGTCCTCTTCTTCTGCTTCCTTTGTGGATCTCCCTCATGTGGTGAAAGATGCGAACACCTGTGAGACGGATTTCACGCTGATGCTCTTCGAGAAGGCAAAGGACGGTGTGAATTGTACAGTGCGTGTAAGTGATGCGCTGAAGAGGAGAGACGGTCTCGTTCTGATCGATAAGCTCTTTGTCTCCGCTCGCTACTGCTTGAATGCAGGTTACTATTATGTGGAGTGTGCTGGAGCGACGACCGTTACTGTGACCAACAAGTATGACAGCTCATCCACCTCTCTCAAGTTGACCTCCAAACCGTTTGGCGATATGTTCAAGGTGGAGAAGGGTGGAGAGCACATTTCGGTTCCTGGAAGCAGCAAGGGCGAGTTTGACAAGAGTAAGACTCTCACAGGCAAGGAGGCGTATCCTGCTGACCCCACGGGAAAAACCGATTTCAGCTGTGACGAGACGGGATACAAAGCCTATCTCGATATGTGGAAAGACAAGAAGACGGTTCCTAGTGACGAGTTTGCGAAGCGTCTGGAGTACTTCAAGAAGGCATGCAAGAAGATCCACAAGCGAAGCAGAGTCAATCAGTATCCATTGGCATTCACGTTCTACGCGGATTGGCATCCCGAGGAGTTTGAGGAGATCACGGCGAGTGTTGTCGAGTACAAGGGAGTTCAGCCAGAGACGGAGGTGATTCCGATCATTAACAACACCAACTATCGTTACCTGATGCCTTCCATGGATCCGTGTGATGGAAATGATGAGTTGAGAGAGTTGATCTCGAAGCCTCAGAACTGTTCGGTGTCGTGGGCTTTTGCTATCACAAACTCGATTGAGTATGCGATCAAGAAGATGTACTTTGAGCACTATGACCAGATCGTGGATGTGTCTCTGTCTGCTCAGGAATTGATTGATTGTGTGGGTGTGGATCCGGATGATCCTACGAATCCTGAAAAGTATGACGAATACTATGATGAGAAGAAGGGAGGTTGTGCTGGTTTCTCCCTTGCCTCTGGATTCGAGTATGTCCGTAGCAACGGTATCGCCTTCAGCGAGTACTATCCTGGCGGTCATACGAACAGAAAGGGCGTATGCAGAATGAGTTCAACCACGAGCGATCAACGCTATTACATTAATGGATATGAGAAGCCCGTGACGTACAACAAGCTGGGTCTGTTCAAACTGATGAAGGAAGGACCTGTGGCAGTGACGATGGGACTGAGTACGGAGTTCTTCCAGTACTATCGAAGTGACAGCTACAAGGGATTGTACTTTGACGCTTCCTCCAACAAGCCGTCGGTATATGGAGTGGTGATGGAATACTCTCAGTTCGCTGCGGATGGAACGAACCAACTCTCAAGAAAGCCGTACTTCGCCGTGGAGACACGTCTTCGTGGATGTGATTCGATGGTGTTCCGTCTTCCGATTCTGGAGACTGTTGAGAATGCGAATGTGGGTGGAATCGCTGGACTCGCCATTCGTCCGATTGTGTCTGAACTGCTGCCCACGCCGGAACCGCCAAAGGAGGAGCCGACGGTGGCGCCGACGACCTTGCCGCCAATAGATGAAGCATCACTTGTTCTGTATCCGGATGCCGAAACTATCGTCAACATTACGAATATGGGCAATCGAGGGAGAGATTTCATTCTGAGAGGACTTCCTAAGTTGAAAGCAATTATGGCTGGAGATAGATTTTATCAAAATGCACCCACGGTGTCAATGACTTGTAGGTGAGATGGATGAATTGAGTGGATAGATCTTCCGGAACTAGAGTCAATTAAGACAGGCAGCTGGTCATTCATGTATGCGACATCATTTGAACTGGCGAATTGTCCCAAGCTGAAGACAATTGAGTTTGGTGATTGGGGTCTTCAAGAATCGGTAACCACCTTCACATTGAGAAGTATGGATGATTGGACGAATTGAATGATTAGGTCTTCCTAAACTCGAATCAATTAAACTTGGCTTCCAGTTCTGCAAAAAATGCCATGACGTTCTGTTCGAGGGTATCATCGGAAGGATTGTTGAATTGTAGATTTGCCCAGCTTGCAATCCATGATTCTTGACTCACATGCTTTCATGGGAGACGATCGTGCAGACAGAAAGACAACTAGCATAGAGCCATACAATTACAAGAATACACTCACAATGAGGAGTATGGTCATTTGAATGAATGAATGAATAGACCTTCCCTCACTAACGGAGTTCAGATTAAACAGTGGTTGCAACTTTAAGTACATGGGTACGGTGACAATTGAGAGTTGGTTTTCATTTCATTGGCTATAGATAGATATTCCTAGACTACTAGCCGGTGGCATTACCATTACCATTAAACCGCAACAATGCGCAAGCTTCAATTGCACCTATTCCATTCAATCGACAAGTAATCATTTGTATTCCTCCCTTATCATTCGATGCTGCTGCTCTCGAAGCGAAGATTAAGGAAAGAGCATATTGGGCTAAGTAATCCTCCCATCCATTGTGTTTATTCAGATATGCTCAACTTCTTTTCACTAGAAGCGATAAGAGTTCTATCGTGTATTCTGTATTTCTTTTATCCACGATCACGTTGGTTTCATAGGGTAAAGGGAATCACAACGATGAAGGAGTGTGACATGTACGAGTCAATGAGGAATGAAAGGGAAAGTGAAGGTAAACGAAAATGCAATCATGGACATAGACAAAAGCAAATCAACCGAATAAGTCAATTCCTAAGTGGTGGTTAGGATCCTAATGAGAGGATAGTATTTGTCACATTCGACCCAAATGATGTCATTCATTAAGGAAACTAATAGAAGGTCAATGACAATTAATAGAAATGACCCAATTTATCCACTCCTAACTCAAACGACGATTGAACGCCTGCTGACCAATCAATTGAATACCTAACTATGAGTGTTCTCCTAAGTTCTCCTTATTTGTCCATAATGACTTGATGAAATGATGATAACGAGATGGAGAAGAATGAGGTGATGATGGTGTGAATGCGTTAAGTATGCAAAGGATGAAGGAAGGGAAATGTGATGAGATGGTGAGGTATGCACAGGTATACAGATTTGCAAGAGTGGCGCAGAATACACTTCTGTGATGATCCAAATGAATGGAGGTATTGCTGAAGTGAGACGAAGAATGGAGAAGAGGAAGGAGTAGGAGAAATAGGGTTTCACTGCGATATGCGAGTGTATGAAATGATTCGATGAGGGGATTATTGCGGAGAGTAAACGGTACACGGTACTGATTCGGGAGTGTGGTTAGAAGCAACATGAAAGCGAATTCAAGATTGGGTGATAGCAGTTCATTGATTCGATGACAAGTGATAGGCTCCATACGAGAAGTGAGTGAAGAGGTCGATAGCGGAAAGAATGAAGTGTTTTTCTCGATCAAAGTGAATCAGATGAAATCCAAAGTGGCCTCAAAGCCCAGAAACGAAAGAATGACTGATAACCATGTAATCACGCTACTCCAGTATTGGTAGTGGAAACAGGAGAAACCCCGTCACTTCACCAGCCATTGCTTCATATGACCTCGTCATACTCCTTTCGACCAAAACGGCGTTATGGTTGCATGACCAATAATCACATGATTGCAAAGACAGGATTAGGAACACCATTTGCTCTTAGGTCCGTCCTAATTCTGGTGTTTGGTATTGCTTCTATTCTCCATCTATGAGTGTTATTGTCATTGGTTTATTGCTGCTCATTCAGCGTGAGATACAACCATTATCCTTGAACCCTAGTGATTGCTGCTCCTGTCAATCTCCATGACTGGGACTGTGATAATTGGAACCTGGTCGCCACGGTGAACCAGCCCATCACGCCGGTCACTTGCACTTGCACTACCTATCGTACGCCCCGTTTCAAACCCCAGCTTCCTGTGGGTCTTTCTTACGAGTACACTGCTAACGGCGACTTCAAGACGGTGCGCATTGTGGGTACTCCCTCTGTCCCCCAGCAGACCAAGACCTACTCTGTGGGTTTCAAGGAGTACGTCAGTCAGCTGCGTATTGGTATCATTGGAATTCCCACGTATCTGAGCTATGGATACGATTCGACGACCAGTACGTCGATCTATGCCTGCTCGTTCGGACGCCTATCTCAGTGAGTTCACCATCAGTCCCGCTCTTCCAGAGGGAGTGAACCTGGATCCTGCTACGGGTACCATCACTGGTTCGTTTAGTAATACTACAAGCAATCAGGTGTACACGGTAACGGGAAGAAACACGATGGGAGCGACGACGACGACGCTCAAGTTCGTTGTGAGTGAGAACTCGGAGATGACGACTCCCGGATTCATCGGATGCTACTGGTCTGGAACCACGGAGTGCAGAACCCCTGCCTTCGATTACTACTACCAGAATACGGCTCAGTTCTGCCAGAAAGAGATGAAGCTCTCCTTCACGGATACCTACGCGGAGGGTTCGGGAAACACGTGGCCTGGTCTGGATAAGCGTTTCCGTGATTACTACACTTCCTACATGTATGGAACCATCCAGACGGTTGTGGAGGCTGATTACGTCTTCTCGATGGCTTCGGATGATGCCTCGTTCCTGTACATTGATTCGCTGGAGACTCCCGTGATCAACCGTGATGGTTGCCGTGGATCTTCGACGGATACGGAGACTGTTCATCTGACTCCTGGTCGTCATCTGTTCGTTGTGAAGTTCCTGGAAGTCAACGGAGCTGCTACGCTGTCTCTGCTGTACGCTTCTCCGGAGGCTGGTCTGGATCAGCACGTTCTGGACAGCACGAACACGAAGGTGGGAGGACGTGGACCTACGTTCATCACGTATCCTCTGATCACTGGTTACGCGAACGCCGAGCTGAAGGTGTACACTCCTGAGAGAGGAGTACTGGTACAACTTCCCCGGTACAACATCGGTTCTGCCCACTTCATTCTTCTTACTACTACACCAACTCTACACCCATCCTACCTCGACCCCCCACTTATGCCGGAAACTCGTGATAGCTACTCACTTGCTCAGATACCGGTATGTACAACGTTGTGGTGTGAACCGGTACATACATTATCACGTTTCAGTGCACACCTATTCGTACCATACTGTTGTACCAACTAGTGCACACCAACATCGCAGTTTCAGTGCACACCTTTTCGTACCAAGCAGTGGTACCAACTAGTGCACACCAAAATCGCAGTTTCAGTGCATACCTTTTCGTACCATGCTGTTGTACCAACTAGTGCACACTACCTCATGGTCAGCACTCTGTGCATGAACCCTCAACTTCTCCCTATCAGTCATGGTGCTACCTTGACATACCTCCCGTACTGCAGAGTCACCGAGTCATTCATACTTCTCCTTCCTCCCATCCAGTCTTTCCGTAGTGAGTGAGTCTTTCACACTCCTCCCCTCTACCCTTGTGACTGTTCACCTCACCTGTTAGCCTCTACACATCTCCACCTGTCTATTGTCTATGTTCTCTGAGTTTATTCTTGTTTGTTTCAATTCCAATCCCTCCTCCAACTCTCTCTCTCTCCATTGTCTATTACCATCACCAAACTATCTTGTCTTTCAACTACACTACACTGTTCTTCACAGATCATCCTGTTCAACACTCCATCATTCTATTTGAAACAAACAATACACTTCTTAGTTCGCTGCTTCTTCACACACTCGATCTTCTCCTACACTGTGATAACGCTTTCTGATGGTTCCATTGTTGGTCTTGTGCGACCGAATGATCGGATCCATCCAGTTCTACACTCTCCTTCTTCGGAAGTCACAGCAACAACTCCTTCTCTTTCTCATTCAGATTCCGACAGGTTGATTAAACCGTTTCGTGTCGGTACTCATCGTCAACAGAATCCCATACTCTCCAGTACTCTTGCAACCAGTGAAGCACTCTCATCACATGAATGCATGGGATCTTCTCCCACTTCGTACAATGGCAATCACATGGATGACTCCTCTCATTCACATCCAAATGATACACCCTCATGTAAGCCTTGTCCACCACCTCATACAGTTCATCTCCCTTCCATTATCTGCAACCATCCTCTTCTTTCATCATTTCACTGTTCCACTTCCGGTAGGTGTCTTTCTTCACTGGATGAACAATGAGTATATGCTTGTAACACTCCATAAAGTGACCTCGACAAACACTCACGTTCACACTCCAGACGTTTTTAACGGTTGCGGTTCCTAATCCAGAGATGTCTTCTTCAGAGGCAGCAAACAGTACATGTTCACCAGCAACTTGGAAGGAACAACTTCCGAACAACACCTTGGTCATCACAGCCATATCGAGTTCATACCAGGTCTCTTGATACGAACAGAACAGATAAGAGGGAAGGAATTGCTAATAGGAAGAGAAGTAGTTAACCAATAGCAAGTCCAACCATTCTTCATCTTCGTTGTTCTCTTTGAGACAGTTTGCAGTAAAATCCCAAGTGATTCGATTAACGCGAACACATTGTCCATAGAATGGAAACAGCACATCTTGCTAACACTGTTGAGTTGACCCAGAAGGGTAGAGGCTTCAATGCCTTCGATTCTCACATTCCTATTTACATATGAAGATAACTATGTATCAATAGACTGTTGAGAGGATTCTCCGCCATTCTGAGGTCATAAGACAAAAGAGAGTTAGGGATGAATGAAGGATTCCTTACAATCACTGTGTAAGAAAGCACCACTCTCTAGCATGTTGTTATTATTCCACGATACGCTGGCAGTATCCGTACTCACTGGATGAGGCTGAATCGGGTTCATCACCCATTGACGAATGGATGGGCGACGTGCCGCACCTGCGTAAGGCGTCAGCATCCGTGAACAGAAGGCTGAAGGAATTGAAGATACTGTTGAAGGGTGATCCAGCACAACCCAATGAACTGGATGGGAGAATTGAGGAGAAACTGGCTTCAGTCGTTCAAATGAAGGACTTGTTTTCCTCTATGGAACCAAGGAAAAAGAGACTATGGAATGACTTGCTGGGTGGAATGGTGAACGATCTGAGCAAGAGGAGTCGTGGACGCGTGGTTGCTCAGGAGGTTGTAAATCCTGATATCAGGAAGTGACTTCACAGGAGACATCAAGTGTTGATCAAGACATGCCTTCTCAGGACACGGAATATGATTGGGAAGGAGGGGCATGGGGAGAGATGGATGGATGACTCGGTGACTCTGGCAGTACGGGTTATGTGTGAGAGTACCACCATGACGGACAGGGAAGGAGAGGTTCATGCACTGAGTGCTGACCATGAGGTAGTACACAATGGTATCTGATCAAGTGAGCAGCTATCACGAATATCTGACAAAAGTGGGGGTCGAGGTAGGATGTAGAGTAGGTGTAGTGGTACGAAGAATGAAGTGGGCAGAACTGAATGATGTTGTTGGGAAGGTGTACCAGCACTCTTTCCAATATATATTATTGTCCACAGCTACTGATAGAAGGGAAACGCGCAATGAATAGAAACCGAGATGAGAGTATATACGCAAATAGCATGTAAAAGGGGAATGGGGTTGTTGTGTTCACTAACGGATAGTACTAGTCCACATCCAAGAAGAATGACAGATCATGATACTTGTTAAAGATGTTATGGATGTGTTGAATACAGAACCAGTAGTAGACACAATCCATTCACTTTCCACGTAAATAGCAGTAAATCTGAATTGTGTCATTCGATGAGTACTACTGAGAATTGATTTGGTTCGATAACAAGATACTACAGCAATCGAATCGAAGGAATCATCAGAATCACCGATTAACTGACTCGAGTCGTTGCATTGGGATCAGAATGGGGAATTTCTGAGGATCTCATAGGAAGAATCGGGGATGTACTTGGTTTCATGAGGGTGAAGTCGAGGCATCTTGAATCAGTTGATACAATTTCGGCTTTGAATAGAGAATTCGTGTCAGATACTATGGTATCGAAGGAATCAAGGGATGATCCTCTCTCCCATTAATCAACTCGTTCATTTTCATAGGCTCTGCTTCTAGTTTACAGATTAGGTGGTAGTGGAGAGGTCACTGAGTGAGCATGTGTCGGCGTGGAAGAGGAAGTAAGGAGAAGTGTTGATTGCATGTGATATCAGAGGAGGTGAATGGAAGTGACATCGGTCATGTCCAAGATGCATTCCATTTCCATCGAGTGCGTTGGAATTTCAGGCTAGTGCATGGATTTGATGATTCTGAGGTGACATTAGTGACATCTTCATTCTCACTTTTGAGCAAACCCATTCTGTTCTGTTCCAAATCCAATGGGCATTCCACAGGATGAATTTTAACTGGAGTAGTTCCCATTCGTATCCCCGTTCTCATATCGTCATGGATCATCCCTACTCTCATTCTAATGCATCGAATCGTACAGGAAATGATGGAAGATCAGGTCATGATCTCGATCTGCATGGTCATGAAAGGGATGTGAAACGGGTATTTAACCATCCTGTGGCATCCTTTCCCGATCAGTCTATTCTATGGCTCTATCTCATGGGTTCCTAGTAACCTGTCTATTCTCCCCATTGCCACCTCCACTTCCTCTCCCACCGTGATACAACCTATCCCATCGAATCGAACGGATTTAGTTTGCTAACCAATGTCCGTAACACCAATCCCTGTTGTTCCCTGACGATCTTTCGGATAAACCGTGAGCGAGAGAAGCGAGCTGTCGATCCGTCACTTTTTTCTTCGCCACTCGAGTGGTGAGGGAGAAGTCCAGCGTGGGAAGTAGTGTGCGCAGCTCACCAACCACTCTGTCGGTCGACCAATGTACTATATTGATGAGGCTTCCGGAGGCGTTTCGAGAGAACGAGACTCACAGGTTACGGGATTCCACTCTTCACACTCTCCTCTCGTAACCTGTGGTCTCACTGGAAATGGAATGAGTGGAACCCTGTTTGTTTGAAGTGAGGGAGTTGGCGGTTGATTGACTGAGTGTTGAGTGGTTCATGAGCATCAAGGCGATTCGTTAGGGAGAAAGGAAACAGGAGATGGGGATTAGACGTACTCGCTCTTGCGTTTGATGGCTGATTCGAGAGCAGCAGCATCGAAGGATGAGGAAATGGGAGTATGAATACTTGTGGATTGGAGGGAATAGGTGAGCAAGAAGCAGCCATCACCGAATCTGATTCCATCAGACGATAATTGAGGGATATCTACGTCAATCAAACACCAAATCACTACTCTCCAGAATCACTGAACCGATATTAAAGAAGTTGTAGCTATCTCCGATGATGCCTCCATCTCCTTTGAATCTTGTCAATGAAGGAAGATCTATTCGTTCATCAACTCATTCAATCTCACTTCGCATTGTCAATGTGTTCTTGAAATTGAAGGGTAGATTGTTAATCGTCGTTCGATCATAGCGTTCATCACCTCGAAGAGCATAATAACCAAGTTGAATGGATTGTAGTTTAGGCAAATCTGAATCATCAATCCATCCATTCAATCACTCTTAAACACAACCGATTGAACATAAGTGAATGCATCTTCACCAAGTCGGACTGATTGTAGTTGAGGAAGATCTGTGAATTCAAACCAATCCATCAATCAAACCAGTTAATGAGAAGGATGGAGCATATGTGAAACACTCCCGACCAATATCAATGGATTGAAGAGAAGGAAGATTGTTCAGTTCAAATGAATGATAATCCCAGAATGACTCATCACCAATCTGAATGGATTTGAGTTTTGGACAATTCACAATTCGATACGAACCATCATTTCGTTCATCATCATCAATCCTGAAACTATTCTCCCCAATCACCACACTCTCCAACTCACTCAATCCATCCAACTCAAACACTCTCACATTTCCAAAACAACCATTACCAATATATAAGATCTGAAGAGAAGTCAGGTTGTTCAATTCGAGTCTGTTTACCGACCAGAATAGTCCATTGCCAATCACTAGAGTCTTCAGTGAATGGAATCTGTTCGGTAAAAACTCGTACATATCTGAAGCATCGAAGCGACTTATCCATAGATCTTCCACATCCAACGGAATTGAATTGAATTCTGTTCGGTTTCTTATAACGGTACTTGATACAGTTGGTTCCTGTTTTCCAAAATTGATGTAATTCTCTAAAACAGCAGCATCGAGGGATGAGGAAATGGGAGAATGGGTACTTGAGGATTGGAGGGAATAGGTGTAGCCGAAGCAGCCATCACCGAATTGGATTCCATCAGATGATAATCGAGGGATATCTACATCAATCAAACACCAAATCCATACTCTCCAGAATCACTGAACCGATACTATGGAAGTTGCCTCCATTTCCTTTGAATACTGTCAATGAAGGAAGGTCTATTCATTCGTTAACTCATTCAATCTCACTTCGCATTGTCAATGTGTTCTTGTAGTTGTAGGGTGCTTTGCTAATCGTCTTTCGATCATCACGCCAATCACCATCAAGTGCATAATCACCAAGTTGAATGGATTGTAGTTTAGGCAAATCTGAATCATCAATCCATCCATTCTATCACTCTTAAACACAACCAATTGAACATAAGTGAATGCATCTTCACCAAGTCGGACTGATTGTAGTTGAGGAAGATCTGTGAATTCAAATCAATCCATCAATCAAACCAGTCAATGAGAAGGATGGAGCATATACGAAACACCGAACACCAATATCAATGGATTGAAGAGAAGGAAGATTGCTCAGTTCAAATGAATGATAATCAGAGAATGAACTATCACCAATCTGAATGGATTTGAGTTTTGGACTATTCACAATTCGATACGAACTATCGCTTTGTTCTTTATTCCAAATATCATCATCTGTTTTGGCATATGTGAAACTCTTCCTTCCAATCACCACACTCTCCAACTCACTCAATCCATTCAATTCAAACACTCTCACCTTTCCAAAACACTCATCTCCTATCACAATCCGTTTCAATGAACAGAGAAAGAAGGGAAGGATGAGGGTTTTTTCATTGTTATATGAATTGTAATGAATATCGACTGATTCAGTAGTATTATCAATTGTATTGTTATCATGTTGATTAGAATAGGGTTCATCATTCTTCCACAGACCATTGTATTCAACCAATCCATTTCGACCAAACAAAACACCCCTACCAAATCGTTTACCCTCATAGAAGCATCCTCTATACTTCACCCACTCAATATCACTGTAGTATTCGATTCCATAACCCATCTTCACTCCATCCACCATGAAACCTTCATACTCCTTCTTTCCTTCTTCATCATACATCACTCCATATCCAAACGGCTTTCCATCCTTCACTCCTCCCTCCCATCTCTTCCCATTCACATCCAAATCAATACAATCCACTCCATCCTGTTCGCTCTCTTTCCAATCATCTCCATCATACACTCTCATTTCATGTGTTTTCAAATCAGCCACAACTACTCGATTCTCTTCATCACCTCTCTTTATCGCATAACACTTCTCTTCTTTCTTCCACACACCATGCTCCCTTCCTGTTTCAATGTCATACTCCATCATCGAATCATCATTCTTCTCTTTCATCACGGTATCCAATCTCTCTCTCATCCTCATTCCATCCCACTCATTCATTTCCATCACTCTCTTCTCTCCATTCTCATCATACGCAACCATTCCATCACGATCCTCCCTCACACACCTTACTCTCACTCCATTCTCATACACCCACTCGCCAACCCACTTCCCATTCTCATACTCCCAACACCTACCATTCTTATCATGCAAACCCTCATCATACTCAGCAATACTCAGCACCTCGCCACTTCCCACTCTCCTTTCTACATACCATCTTCCTCCCCTCCTACTCTTCACCACCTCCGAATACCTCTCTCCATTACGGTAATATCCTCTCCACACAACCTCGCCTCCCGTCATCTCCTCAAACAGTCCAGTCTCTATTCCATCGACCAAATGACCCTTCAAGTCAACAACCCCCTTATCATTCATCCTCTCAACAATTCCAGTCATTTTCCCATTTCTGTACTCCAATTTGATATAGGGAACACCATCCATCGCAATCTCCGCTATTCCTTCTCTCTTTCCATTCACCATCTTCACTTTCATAACAGAATCAGAGCATAGACCTGAGAAGTGAACGGTGCACTCCCCGTTTCTTCCATCTGCCGGTTTCTCCACACTCGCCTCCACAAACCCACTGAGAAAACCGCCATTCGATGTATCATTTACGAATTCAATATTGGAACTCATTGTATCTTTCTTTATGGTGATTGCGTTTTGTGGTGTTTCAAAATCGATCCAATTTCTTCTCAGGTATTCCACCTTTTTAGTATCTTCTTCAAATCACGCTAACTGACAGTACTTCAAACTCATCACCAACCCATTCACTCCAAAAACCACTCTTTCTCTCTCCCGTTCATCTCTACATCATCACAGACAATCATTTACACCCATTTTGACCATACTCCTATAACGTGCGTGTGACTCAACTCCCTTCATTAAACTCAACAAACAATCTGTACATCTTCACCAATCACGTAATCACTCATTCTGCTTATTCATCCCCCATGCTCCAAAACACACTCTTCTCATCGATTCCTCTCAGCTAGATTCCCACAAACCTCTTTCAGTGCAAATATGCATCTATATCATTCTATTCATCCATCGATGGGTCCGTAATTCTGTCATGATTAATCAGGTAATGGAAACGATTCCATGTTGATACGATGTGAGCTCTTTGAATTCTACCTTTCCATTTCATCTGTTACACTATGGAACAAATACACCCAACCAACCAACGACATACGAGTATATCATGGCATGGTGAAAAACGAATAATAGGTGTTGCAGAGGGTGTGGTGGTTATTATTATGAGTGCAATTTGACCTTCCAATCCAAGATCGATAATCACTTCCATAGTTATCCCTCCTTTTAGTAATTCTCTCATCACTTTCTATTAGTCTCTTCATTTCAACAACAATTTCACTTCTTCCATTGTCATCTCTTTATCCAAGAAACCAGTTCATGCATACTTTCATTTTCCAAATGTTACTATTACTCCGGTTATTCAATTCTGTTCATCGCAGTTACTATCAAGTTCATCGATTCAATCGTACGCGTTTCAAGTTTGATAGGTTATAATTCATTGGATGGTGATTGTCATGAACAAAGGATAAAGTGGAATGGACGATGCTGGGTAGATTCACGTTGTCTATTATGGAATTGGACTGTGTACTGGGAAGGCAGATGATCCTTGTAGATTCTGGTTTTGCTCTTAACAGAATCACACTCTCTTCTTTATCGACACCACAAAACCTATAATCGCAAAGCGGATGATGAACACGTGAAATGATACAAGCGAATGTGTGAGGAGGGCTTCATCAACGCCATCTTCAACAAGTTCGATGGAATCCGCTGTAAGATATGTGTGAACGACACTTCCATGAACCCTTGCGACGATGTGTTCGGTGAGCGTCGTCTGGAGGAGAACACGCTCTTCGTGAGTACATCTGCAAGCCTCAGAACTGCTCTGTGTCGTGGGCTTTCATCGCGACCAACGCAATCGATCGCCTCAACAATCGATTCCACTTCTCGTCGTACAAGCATATCGTGGAGGTCGCTCTCTCCGCTCAGGAGCTGATTGACTGCGTCGGTAAGGAGCACGGAGTCACCGGAAAGGTGTGCGACGGTCTGCCTCTTGCCTGGGGTTCCGAATCCATCTACGAGAACGGTATCACCTACCGTGAGTTCTACCACCACACCAACAAGGAGGAGGAGTGCAAGGTCGTTCCCGACGAGCACAAGTACCACATTGCTGGATACGAGAAGCCTTCTGCTTACAACAAGCTGGGTCTGTTCGATATGGTGATGAGAGGACCTACTGCCGTCACGCTGGGTCTGGACCCCGAGTACTTCCAGTACTACCGCAACGATCGTGACCAGGGTCCTTACTTCGACACTGCCTACTGGAGACCTTCCGTGTACGGAGTGGTCGTCGAGTACCTGCAGTACGCCGTGGAGAGACAGCTCGAGTTCGCTGAGTGGCCTTTCTTCGCCATTGAGGCTCGTCTGCGTGCTTGCTACTCGTTCGTGTTCCGTCTGCCCATCCGTGAGATGGAGGCTGACGCCAACATTGCTGGTATTGCTGGTTTCGCCATTCGTCCCATCGTGTCGGAGCTCCTGCCTACTCCTGAGCCCTTCACCATTCCTCCTACCCCTACTCCCACTCCTACCCCCACGCCTACGCCTACTCCTACTCCTACTCCTGAGCCTTGGTTCCCCATCTACGATCCCTTCATTCTGGGAGATAACTGCTACTACGAGGTGCAGTCCACTTGCTTCGATAACATCATCTCCGATATTGAGGTCGTCAAGAAATACCTGGCTGTCCGTGACGCCTATCCTCTGAAGGCCCTGAAGCACACGCGTGTGATTGCTCTGTCTGGAATGACCATTCCTTCGATTGAGCTGTGGAGAGAGTCTCTGAGCAAGCAGGTGAAGAACCCCGCTGCTGTGGATATGTACTTCTACTCCGATTACAAGATTGTCCGTTACGTGGATGCCACCATGGCTGTGCCTCTGATTTCGCTGGCTGAGTTCACGCGTCCTTCTCGCATTGTGTTCGGAGACGGTTCGTTCAAGCGTGAGGGTATGGCTGCCGTGATTCAGTGGATGGTCAACAACCGTGACAAGGGTTACTTCAAGAACCTGGAGTACTTCCAGATCTCGGGTCACAAGGCTGCTTCCTTCGAGGGACACACTGAGGAGGCTGATGCTCTCCAAAGCCAGATTGTCGCCAACCTGCACACGATGTGCACGGATAAGGTGAACTTCCCCAAGCTGAACACTTTGAACTTCAACAGCAACGCGTACAACGAGTTCAACAACGGATTCGATGCTGCTCTGCGTTCTGCTTGCAATCGAACGGAGACGGGTGTGAGCACCCGTGCCTTCCAGGTGGCTGTTACCTATCCTACGATGTGTTCGACCACCAATTCTGATAACTACTTTCAATGGATTTGGTACGATGTCGATTCAGAGTCAGGTGGTCATTCCGGAAAAGCCTCCGGTAGGCTCCCGAGGTTAGTGCTACATGGTGCTTGCTCATGAGCGGTGGAATGGTATACTAGCCACCTATGTAGATGGCAGCAATGAAGCCTCCATTAGCGCAAATACTCAATGAGGAATGCTCCTTCATTACTCGGTTGATTTGTGTATGTGGATTATCGGTTCGTGAACACCCATTGTGTCGAGATAGTTTTCTGAATTTCAGTTCGTCAATGCAAAGATATCATATCCAAACAGCACACAAGACTATACTATACAAATCACTCCTTCTCCTCCAGCAACGATTTCAAATCTTCACAGCCAGGAACCATATCGAACAGGGTCGGATCATTCGCAGCGACCACCATTCCTCTAAAGATACCGTTCTCCTTGTGGAGAAGGTTGTAGGGCGTGTCGTACTCGGCGACCACACCCGCGTCCATCACACACACGCGATTCGAGTCCATAATCGTGTTCAAACGATGCGCAATCGTCAGCGTCGTGCAGGAAGCGAACTGCTTGCGGATCATCTTCTGCAGGAAGATATCGGTCTCATTGTCCAGCGACGCCGTCGCCTCGTCCATGATCAGAATCTTCGACTTCCGCAGCAGCGCACGCGCCATGCAAATCAGCTGGCGCTGACCCACCGAAAAGTTGCTGCCTCCCTCCGCCACCGCGTCGTCCAGCTTCTTCGGGAGACGGTCGATCACGTCCTTCAGTTCCACCTGCTCCAGCACCGACCACATGTCCTCGTCCGTGCTCTCGTTGAACGGGTCCAAGTTGAAGCGTACCGACGCGGAGAACAGCACGGGGTCCTGCGGAATGATGCACAGCGCGCGACGCACGTCCTCCAGACCCAGCTTGCCCAGATCCACGTCATCGATCTTGATGCAGCCGTCGCACAGGTCCGTGATGCGGAACAGCGCGATCATCATCGTCGACTTGCCCGCTCCCGTGCGACCGACCACGCCCACCTTCTCGTGGGGGTTGATGGACAGGTTCACGCCCTTCATCACCAGGGGACCGTCACGATACCGCAGCTTCGCGTTCACGTACTCGATGCGACCCTCGGAAGGCCAGCCCTGCGGCGGACGCACGTCGGTGATCATCGGAGGCTCCGGCTTCACCGTGTCCACGTACTCCTTGATACGCTCCACCGAGTTGAACATGGCCTCCGTCTGCGCCATCATACACACCGTCTGCTTCATCTGGTTGCCCAGACCCGAGCAGGACGACAACGCGAGACCCAGCAGCGACGCCGACATCCATGAGGAGGCAAAGTTGGAAATCACAGCCACGATCGCCATGATGAAGGCGGCGATAATTTCGGAACGCAGCGTCAGCCACGCCTGGCCGCACTTGAACAGGTAGTTGACGTTGCTGTTCACGTTCACCTTCTTCTCGATGCCCGCAATGAAGCGGTCCTGATGGTTGTAGGCGCGAATGGACGGCGAACCATTCAGAACGCCCTGGAAGTCGGTGAAAATGGGGGAACGCGAGAGTGACTCGATTCGCTGGATATCCGTGTTGGCGCGACGGAAGTTCTGCTGGATGACGCCGTAGATGACGAACGCGATGATGATCACCGGCAGCATGATGCCACGCGTCGTCCAGATGATGTTGATGCACTCGGCGATCAGCATGAACAGCTGGTTCAGGAACATGTCCGCGGAACGAGGCATCTCGTCGTCCACCATCACCATATCACGGTTGAAACGGTTCAGTACACGACCCACGGGTGTCACGTCGTGGAAGGCGACGGGCGCGTCCAGAATTACGTTGGTGAGGTTGTCATGGATGCTCTGTGCAGCTTTCACACGCGCGGGAATGGAGAGGTAGACACGCAGGATGGTGAAGATGGCGTAGCAGATGATGCAGATTCCGTACGTCAGAATGTAGTGCGAGGTGGCGTTCTTGCAAACCTCGTTGTACTCTCCATCACAACTCTTATCTCCCGACCAGTTGCTCAGAATCACTTGCGAGATGATGGTGGCAGTTGTCGCAACAACGAAGAAGAGCAGCACCACAGCCAACAGGCACATGCCGACGGCCTTGAAATAGTACTTGTACACGTCCAGCGAAATGCTACCCGATCTCTTGGTCTCCTCGGTCGTCAGTTGACCCTCCTCCTTCTCCACCTCCTCGTTCGGGTGACTGATCGCCTCCTGCTGCGACTCGCGACGCGACTTCTCCTCCTGCTCGTGCATCGAGCGACGCGAGGCAGAGAAGGAAGACGAGCCATCCTCCTCCGTCAGCAGCGCCATCAGATCGATGTTGGAAGCCTTGAGCTGGTCGTAGGTTCCCTGATAGGCGATGGTGTTGTTCTCCAGCACCACAATGTAGTCGCACTTGTGCAGATACTGCGTGGCGTTGGTGACCAGAATACGCGTGCGACCGGTCATGCACTTGGAAATGCATTTGTTGAACAGCGTCTTTCCCACGTGCGAGTCCACAGCAGCAATGGGGTCATCCATCACCACGACATCGCTGTCGCTGTAGCAGCAACGTGCCAGAGAGATACGTGCCTTCTGACCTCCACTCACGTTGATTCCTCTGTCTCCGATCTCGCACTCGTCTCCTCCCGAGAGCATCTTCAGATCGTCCTCCAGACAGCACACCTTGATGATATCGTTATACTTCTTCTCCTCGTACGGCTTGCCGAAGAGAATGTTGTTGCGCACCGTGTCGTTCACCAGCCACGCCTGCTGCGCGGACAGCGACATGGTTCCGTTGACGACCACCACTCCGCCGTTCTTGGTCATCTCGCCCACCATAGAGGAGACGAAGGAGGTCTTGCCGCTTCCCACGCGACCCACGACCGCCACCAAGGATCCCTTGGGAATGCGGACGTTGATGTTGTTGAGACAGTTCTCGTTGTTGCCCCAGGCGAAGCAACCGTCGCGGATGATGACGGCGTCCTTCGAGGCGTCGTAGTCGGTGATTTCCTTCTCCACGCCTTCCGCGTCCTTGTACTTGATGACCGTTCCGGCGGGAACGTCGCGCTCCACGAGAGAAGGGTCCACCTCGGGGAGGTCGAGGAAGTCGGTGATACGCTTGATGGAGACGTTGAACTGGATAAGCAACATCATGCACATGGGCATCATCGTGAAGGGCATCTGGAGAATCTTGAACAGCGAGAGCGACGTGTAGGCAGTAGAAGCCTTCAGCGGCTCGCCCATCACCGACGGGTAGAGAGCAAAGGAGACGAGCGGGACGATGTTGGGAATGAGGGACGAGAGAGCCTGAATACCCGTTCCCATGATGTATCCCATCTTCGCATGCTGCTTCAGCTCCACGTGACGAATGTCGTGGATCTTACCCTTGAAGGGCTTCTCCCAGCAGTAGTACTTGATCACGCGGATTCCAGTGAGCACCTCGTTCATCAGCTTCACACGAGCGTCCGTCTCCTTCAGAATGGAATCACGCACCTTACGACCAAATTCAACGGTGACAAACTGACAGAGAAGCATGACAATGTAGAAGCCAATAGCGATCCACGTCAGCTTGCCCATTTGCATCACCACAAGGATGACACAGACGACCATCGTGACGGGAATCATGACCAGAATGGTGATGATCATTACGAACTGGAGAAGCACATTGGTATCGGTGGACATGATGTTCACGAGTTGACCAGTGGAGGTGCTTCCCTTGGCGGTCGATGTGAGGCGAAGCGCCTTGCGGTAGACGGCTTCCTGAGCAATGGTTCTCATCTGAACTCCCAGCTTCACCATCATCATCGTCACAACCGAGTTGAGGCATGCGTTGATGGTGGGGACGAGGAGAAGAATGAGCGTATACACCCATCGCATCGTCATATCTATTGTAATGAGGAAAGGGAAATGCGTACCAGAATTCTCTTGCTCCATATCGGAAACGAGACGATTCAGGACCATGGTGGGAACAAAGCTGAGACAAGTAGTAACAATGATGAGAAGGTTGGAAACAACCCATCTCCATGTTCCCGTGCAGCGGAACACGGCTCTAAAGAAACTGTGTTTGTCCTCAGGGAGCTGCTCCTCGCGCTCCCACTGCTTCTCGTAGATGGCATACAGTTTCTTGGAATCCAGATTCTTTGAGCATGCACCCAAATCCTCCTTAATCAGGGATCGCTTTCCTCCAGTCGTAATTAGCTTGGAGAGGAAGCCGACACTACAAGTAAGTGATATGAGGTACATTTACGTCATCCATGAGAAGAAGTTGGCATTGTCTTCGTAGCTATAGTCCTCGGGAACCTATTGAATCAGTGTACTAGAGGAGCTGTCTTACAACGGGTGTTACGGTTTGCTTATTCGAGGAGTGAGATGAGGAGATGGTAGTCATCTCAATATCCTTCTTTCCTTCATGAACCTCTTCTACAGTCATTGCTCAAGCAAAATGAAGTGATAATAATACTGATGAATGTCGACTGTATTGTGGGCGTTTCAGTGAGTGGAGACAATCGAATGTTCGTCACGTTCTATTAGCCCAAAACATGCCTTCCGCGCATAGGTAATACTGGGAACTACAAATCATGCCAATTGAAAGGGGAATGGATGAAACAGATAATGGTGACAATACGCGGGAATGATTGGGAGCTCACTTTCGATGAGCAGTTTTCATCACATTAGCATGCTCAATGAATATAGATGAAGGAGTGCATCTCGTAGAAATAAGAAATGGCGTCGGCATTTCCATTTGAAAGGGGATGGCTGTATATGAATCTGAAATGAGGAAAATCAGAAAGTATGCGATGCGTTTTATTCGTCCATTACGAAGAGTGTAGATGTACTCCTGAAGTGTCGGCTCCTTCAAAAATGGTTATTTGGGGATGACATTGTAGGGTTCGAGACAGAATGCTATGGAATATGCGTTAGTACGGCACTACAGAGAAATTAAGAAGAGGGAGAGTGGTTTTCTGTACTGTTTGATGTGGGTGCGGTCCTTCATAGGAAAAGAGGGGTGATACTTCTGATTGTTGATTAGAGGTAATGCTATAACTAGGATGTACAAGCCTATTTGGAATTCAGAATCTCTATTACAATACCATGATAGGTGGCGATGAGCAATTCACTAGACAACAATACTATAACTGCAAAATTGAATTCTGTGGGAATAGAAGTAGAAGGTTGTGGACATGGATGGGTTCATTGGAACCAGCGTCAAGCAAACTTGCTCCATTGGTTTCACAGTGTCAATGATCACCAATAATGATAAGGGAATGATGGGATGGAGTGTTGAAGACATGATATCAAGAGTGTTCCCATAATTGCAAGAGGACTTGCGCAGCAATCTCATCGAATCCCTGAATCTGGACTGGTATCGTGGTCTATTCGATGCTGTCAATCAGGAGCCAGTGATGTTCGCTGGAACCATTCGATGCAATCTCCAGCTGGGTGTGGAGAGAACGCTGACAGATGGAGAGTTGGAGGAGGCGTTGTGCTTGGACTTATCAACGAGATACCCGATCGATTCGATACCGATCTGGGAGCAGTGGGAAAGGCGGTGTTGGGAGGTCAGAAGCAGCGATTGGCGTTATTGAAATCCATCGATCCTTCTTCTGGACGAGGCGACGAGTGCGTTGGACAGTGGAAATCAGGAGAAGTTCTTGACGGCATTGAAGGCGTGGAGAGAGACTCATCCGTGAATGATGGCACATCGTTTGAGCAGGATTATGGATATCATCTTCATGGTTCACGATGGTGTGATAGCGGCTGAGGGAACACATGAGGAGTTGTTGAAGAGTTGCGACTTTTACGCGAATCTGATTCGTGGATGGATTGAGTGTGATAGGACTTGTTTGGTTGAATAGCAATAGTTGGGTGTGATATGGGTTTTTCCCATTGCTAAGTAGGTGATGAATCAGTGTGCGATCACGTGTGCGACTTCCAGTGGATAAGATTTGATTGTGTGGGTAGAAGAGTGATAGAAATACAGAGTGGAAGAGGATTGTTTCACTCATGAGTTGAGTGATTGATTTTGGTGTGGGGTTATTCATCAAAATGGATCATTGCATGGTGAATAGGAGTGAAACAAATGTCGAAATAGGGTGAATTCGATAGAAGAGGGATCATTGTGATGAATTAGAATGAGTTGAGTTGATGGAAATGAGGCAATGGATTGAATAGGGATTACAATTTGATGAGAATGAAAGGGAGTGGTGATGATTGCAATTGTGAAACTCAAATGCGAGGTGATGTAAGTGATATAGGAGTGAGGTCGAATGAATTGGGATCAAGAAATCAAGGGATAATAGATTCGCATGATTCTTCTCCCACACTCAGATTATCGGAGGAGAGTAAGAGAATGAGGCAAAATCAGCAGATCATTTCCTTTCACAAACGAATTCATCGATTGATTCAATATCGCTAGAGGTCACAATCAAGCAAGCATCACCCTCTGTGAATAGAGATTCCATTCTGTTTTCAAGGAGTAGCGTTCATTCAACAACAAACGATTCCTTACACTTCCACAATGTCAAAGCGTCTGACACACCCATTCCACATCTCATTCGGACCATAGGAATGAAATCACCATGGAATCAATGGAATCAACAACGCTATTATCAAGATGCTGAAGGATCCAAAATGTGCAAACACAACCCATTTCAACTGATCATCGAAAAGAGAGAGAATCCCAATGAATCATTCCAACTCCATTCTCAAGGATTCTACAAGCAATGAAAGAGTGAATCATTGGATGAGTTGGCATTTGAATGGGAGAATCGAAAACAATTGTGTTTTGGAAAGTGAAACAATGATGCTGATTGGACGGCGTAACAAATCGGGTAGAATTCGTTCTTCGACCCTTTGTTTGCAGGAATCGTTTCACCAAACAATCAGTGTCGATGGACTGACCTCGATTCTCCCATTCATTCGATGGAGTATCACCTCCCATGTTGATCAATGAATCGAAAATGGAGGAATGGGTTCCAAAGGGTTCCAGTAGACAGGTGGAAGGCAGGAATCGGAATTGGGTACGATAGGAATGGAGAGGACCAGAAGTAGTAAGTGAAACAACCTAAAGTACCCCTAAGTAATGAACTAGTGGCTAAGCAATGCGTCCGTATTGTTAGGGTTGATTTCGTTATTAATTCCGCACTGAACGTGTCGATATTCAAAACCCAATGCGGTCAAGATGTATAATAATAGAGATGGTTTCTTGACATTGACCGATATGGACACATGATTCGCCAATGGCATAGTGTCTAGCGGTAGTATAGAATATCCTTCACCTCTGGACAATGAATTCTAAAGGAGAATCTAGCGAGAAGTGTATGACAAAACCCCTCAAAAGTGGTGGGAAAATATGGTAAGTCGCGGGGAGGCTCACATAACGCAGTTCAGGTTAAATAAACCAACCGGATTGCGCAGATGACATGCAAATCGCGTCAACTGATATGCAACCACACATTGTGTTCATAATAATTCTAATTGACAAAGTAACATTAGTTCCATTGTGCCAAATACGCCTGTGTAACCAGCTACATCATCGACACCATCGAATCGATTGATTGAGGAGATGGAATCAACAACTCAAGGTTACGAAACATCGTTGCTGGTCTGGAAATATATCCTGAGACTGGACGACTCAACTACCACATTTACATGGAGTTTGAAGAGAAGGTAACGGTTCGCCAGTTCAAGCGCATACTTCAGGATCCAAGCGCTCCTATCGAGGAACGCTATGGAACCGCCAAGGAAACAATCGAGTATTGCAAGAAGGATGGAAACTTCATGGAGTTCGGTAGACCGAAGAAACATGGTGAGCGCAACGATCTTAGCGATGTGTATGAATCCTTGAAGGTAGGGAGGTCATTGCAAGATATTATCGAAGAACACCCTGGAACGTACATACGTTACTTAAGGGGAATCGAACGTGTTCAAGATATCTTCAGACGGAAGCAGCAAAAGCTGGAAGAGAGGGTCCAACCTACTGTCATTGTCTACATCGGACGATCCGGAACCGGAAAGTCCCATCATTGCTACAATGGTCGACAATAACTGGGTCGCTGGATTGGTCGCCTCCGACTCCTTCCACCTCTGCATCTCTTGATCTCCGTCTTCTCCGCTCTTCAGCACGTCGATCCAGTTCTTGGGCCATTTCATCTCCGAAGTATTCTGGCTCTCGGATCTCGATGGGTTCGGCGTACTCAAGCATGATGTACGGGATGTAGAACACGTGGGTGAGTCGTCTCCACAACTGTCTTGGATCCTCTTGATACTTTCTAGAATCTCTCCACCAGTTCTTAGGATACGTGATTGTTGAGATAAGTATCTTTCGGAGGTTGGTGATGCATACGGAAGATCCCTTCGTTTCCACTCTCGTCTCCCACTTGTCGCAGAGTCGAAGGAATACTCCAAAAGGCAATACGGATCCACCAAACTCGTCGAACCAGATAGTTGATTCTCCGTCGTATCCGTCGATGTACACTTTTCCAGCTTGTTGAACTGGGAACTTGTATCCAGACGCTTGGTAGTCGGGGTCATGGTAGCAGTGGTGTGACTTTCCAGTTCCGGATTTCCCAATGTAGACAAGCACAGTGGGCTGGACTCTCTCTTCCAGCTTTTGCTGCTTCCGTCTGAAAAGATCTTGGACACGCTCGATGCCCCTAAAATAACGAATGTAGGTTCCTGGATGCTCTTCGATAATATCTAGCAGTGACCTCCCTACTTTCAAAGATTCGTACACGTCGTTGAGGTCATTGCGCTCTCCTTGCGCCTTTGGCTTGCCGAACTCCATGTAGTTGTTGTCTTTCTTGCAATACTCGATTGTTTCCTTGGCAGTTCCGTAACGTTGTTCCACGTGGGCGCTTGGATTGTGAAGGATGCGTTTGATTTGACGCACCGTGACTTTTTCTTCAAACTCCATGTATATTTGGTAATGGAGTCGTCCAGTCTCAGAACATACTTCCAGACTAGCAACGATGTATAGTAGTCAGTTGTTGTGGATGAGATTGAGTTTGGATGAGTTGAGTGATGAGATTTTAGGAATTCCGTTGGTGGAGAGTGATAAGGGAGTGTACAGGAGAATGGGAGAGAATAGAGATGGTGTTGGATCAGTGGAGATAGAGATAATGGCTCGCAGGGGAGTATGCAAAGATGAGGGATTGTATAGAGAGGTAGAAGTAGTGAGTGTAGATTGCAGTGGTGATGGATTGTATATTGGATATGAGAAGAAGCGATGTGTGTTGGGTGAGGAGGATGGAGGATAGTAGAATGTGTGTGAGAGTGAGTGGGTTAATACTGCTGATAGTGTTTGGAATGATATTGACGACGATGGTGTTGTTGATGAAGAGGAGAAGAAGGAATGAGTTGAGAGTATGTGACTATGTAGAGATTTGATTGTTGTGTTTGTTGAAGAAAGAGTGATCGAAGTGTGAGGGAAATAAGAGAAGGTAGTGGTTAATGATATGGTAGAAGAAGTGATTGAAAGAGAGAGAATAGGGAAATGAATAGGGATGGTAAAGAAGAAGATGATAGGAGTAGAAAAAAAGAGTAAGGGGATTAGAGAGAAGAGAAGGAACAGAATAGATGTTGCGTGAATGAGTGTGGAAGAGGATAATGGTAGAAAGGTGAGGAGAAGCAGTAAAAGAATGGGAATAAAAAGGAGTATGGAAACAAAGAGAAGAATAGAATAGAAGGAGAGAATCGAATCAAAGAGTGGTTTGTAAAAGAGAGAGGAAGAAGAGTATAGGAGAGTGGTGTTGAAATGGAAATGGATGAAGGATGGAATGAGAATAGAATGGGAGAGAGAGGATGATGTGGAAAGGAATGAATGGGAAGAGTGATGGGTAGATGATGAAGGAGAGATGAAAAGGAAGAGAGAATGGGAATGAGAGGATGAATGAGAAGGGAGTAGAGTAATGAGGGAGGATGAAGAGGAGAGAATGGAATGACAGATAAGACGATATGGATTGAAGGATAGAAATGGAATAGCATAAAAGAAGAGAGAGGATAGGGTGTGTTGATATGAGAATGAATGGAAATGAGAAGTTGAGTGCGATGACGAATAGAGAAATGAGAACCGATAAAATGAATAGGTATAGAAGAGACTGGATATGAATAGGCAGAGAATGAGATGGAATAGCAGGATAGAGGAGTGATGAGGGATACATAAGGATAGGAGATGCTCAAATCATAGTACATGGAACATAGAATAGAATCTAGGTTAATAGAGAATGAAAGGAGGTACAGTGAAGTGATCAGGATGAGATGAGAAGAAATGAGATGAATGAGATCAGCGACATTGAATAAGAATGAAGAATGATAGGAATCGATGAAAAGCGTAGGAATGAGTGAAAACAGAATGAAGGCTTGATAATGAAGGGGGACGGTACAACTGAACGTGTGAGAGTGAAGAGTCAAAA